>VWZI01010174.1:192834-204741 GCA_013396835.1 Psilopogon haemacephalus
TTCCTGACTCTACACCACCCCCATGTCAATACCTCTCAGGTTCACAAGGGGAGTTAGCCGCAGGATTTGTGCCGCGCTGGAGGAGAAAGATTATCTCTGCTGCAGGACTGAGCGGCGGGGTTGGGGGGGGGGGGGGGGAAGCACATTGTGCACGTCTCTAAAGTAAAGACTGCGGGAGAAAAATGAAGGGGGCATAACTTTTTTAATGTACAATAGCACTCCTAAGTTAATATGGCATGCTGGAATTTAGTGGAACGTTTTATTATTCGGCGACGGCTCCGCTTTACATCTTGTAAGTAAAAAAAAAACGTTGCCCGTCTTAAGGGGCATTCAGCAGCAGCAGGGTAGATTTCCAATCAGCTACACAAACTGCTGCTCTAAGTGCACTTGATAGTGTCTCCAGCAAATAGCTGTAGAAAATATCCTTCCCACTGTACGTACCCTCATGCGAGGATTACCTGCAATGATACAATACATCCTCGGTACGTTCAGGCAGCCTCGTGTGCCTCTGATCTATGCTGGCTTTCACCGCCACTGCTTCCGAAATGGCCTTTCTGCCTACTGATCACAACGTGAAGGAAAAAAAAAAAAAAAAAAAAAAAAAAAAACAACCCTGGACACATCTTTAGCTTAACCTAAANAAAAAAAAGTACCATCTGGACACTGCATGCTAAAAAGTCAAAGATCTCTACGCCGTATTATGCCCAAAAGGACATTTCCTTGTCAGTTAAGCTGCCGTGTACTTTAGTCCGCCGCTGATAACTAGCAAAATTACAGTATGGTAATTTTAATTGGAAGCTATCCATTTTTTCCTCCCTCAGGTTTCTCTTTTTTTTCCCCTATGGCAATCTTCTTTTGCAGCAGGCTCCTTCTCGGCACTGCGGGCATGGGCAGAGCCAGGGCAGCACAGGGTCCGGCTGCCAGAGAGCTGCGCGGCCGCTGGGTTTTGCCAGCCCCAGCAATCCGAGCTTAGCACTGCCTGTCCTCTTTGTAGTTCCCTAATTCTGCTGCCTTTTTTTTTTTTTTTGTACACCTGGAGTGCCACAAAGCCATTTGACAATTCAGGTAATAGAAGGAAAGAGGCATACCCCACCCCCTCAGCCCTGCTGAATGGTGGCAAGGTGCTGCTGATGCAGGCCAAGGAGGGAAGGAAGGCACACTGAGGTTAGATGCAGAAAGGGAACCTTCCACTGCTTGAAAGCTGTAACTAAGAATATTTAGGGCATCAGTGTTGTCCTTACTGGAGAGACAGCGAGTGAGAGCCTCTTGCTGGAAACAGGAACAGCATCCGTGACCACGGGCGTAGGGAGGGGAGGGGAGGGGGTAGGTTCATTTTAGAGGGCAAAAACCAGGGTAAGGACAGGCAAGCAGAAAAGAGGAAAAAAAGAACCAAACACGTGGGATGCAAAAGGATGATGCTTCCATTTTAATGTATACATAGAGATTGATGTTGGTTTTAGTTATGTTTATTTGTCTGTTTGTTATCTGAGTTTCGCACAGTGCGGAGAATTTTACTGTTTTTTGGTTTGTTTTTTTTTTTTTTTTTCCTTTTATCTGGATGACTCAGAAAAGTAAAAAATGCAGCTTGTAACACTGGCTTATAGCCTGGCAGAGCAGAAGGAGGTGCAAGCCAACCTCCCAGTCACCTGAATCTCCTCACGGAGGAGAACTTGAGTACACGCTTCAAACTTGAAAATAAATTTGATGTACGAATGCCCCCAAAATAGTAGAGATCTGTGTATGGACTTGGCACTCTCTTCTAAGAGAATTTGGGTCCTTGCAGCATTAGTGTTGGATTTAAAACACAATGTAAACATATTTTCCAAGTTACAATTTTGTGGATCTGAACCTAAAGTGACATTGTCCAGTTTCACAGCGTTTCAAGTCAGAAGAAGAATGGGATTAGATGACCTTTGGAGGTCCCTTCCCACCCAGACCATTCTCTGATTCTTTAAGTATGAAAGCCCAATACCAAGATTCAGTGGGTGCAATACCAGCTGTGTTTTGATACAGCTTTTAATGAAAAAAAAAAATATATATACATTCAAAATTGAAGAGACCGACGGTTTTTTATCACCTTAAGATCTCCCCATAACAATATCAAAACTAGAAGATAGGAAAACAAGCATCATTATGCCAACCTGGTCGATTTTATGATTCTGTGATTATCACTTCAGTCTAAAAACAGGGCTGGAATTTGAATGGCACAAAGGAAAAAGAGAATGACATGGAAAGTAAGTGCCCTGTAGTCTGGGCGTTTGTAATCCTCAAGGGATTGTCAGAGCCCTTTTTTTTTTTTTTTTTTTTTCCCCCTAACAAGTTAAACAAAATGCTTTAGCTGAACATGAGAAAATTTTTTAAAAAATAGAAAGAAAGAAATGAGAAAAATACAAAATGAGCAAGGTCAAAATTCTTCTTGCCCATTGTGCAGCTCCATTTGTGAAAACAGGTAATTTTTATTTTTTTGTTTGTTTTAGTTACAGCTTCATTTTACATAGCTTAACTCGATGCAGTTGGTTTTGCTGCTTCAAATAAAAGATGGCCAAGTACAAAATGAGGCATCTGATCACGTTCTGGTTTAAGTGAACTCTAATGATGGGTCCAGTTCAGCGTTCCCCTTTGGAGCATCACTTGCGAGCTGCGCAAAAGCGCCATCAGCAGTGTGTTTTCAAAAGCAGCAGAAAGCCACCGTGTGAGGAGGATTCAGGCGGAGCATCAGCTGAGAAAAATCCCTGCCTAGAAGTAGAAACTCTGCTCCGTCTCCCTCCTGAAGGACCCCAACCCATTTCCCTGCAGATAAAGCAACAGCAGCTCGGTGCAGACACTTCCCTGTGCCACCTGGCTGAGCCTCGGCTGCGCTCCTTTGTTGAGTGTCTCCAGCCTGAATCACTTCCAGTCCCTGTCTCCAAGCATTCTCTGTCCATAAAGCAGACATTTTATCTACCAGTGATATTTTCCTGACAAATGGTACAAAAGGCATATTTGATTTTTTTTTTCCTAACAATGTCTTGCTATCTATGTTTATTTTAGCCTTAGTCAAAGTCCTGCTACAACTTCTTTCTTTTTTTTCCCTCTCTCTCTCTCTCTTTTTTTTTTTTTCTTTTTTTTTTTTTTTTATCAGACCTTGGAAACTGAGTAGAAAAAGTAGATTGCTGCATTTTTCCTTCCATTTTTGGAAAGCTGGAATCCAATCTAGCTGAACACATAAAATACACTTTTGTTACACAAGATTGCAGTAGAGGTTAGTCGCCATGTGCATTCTGTGGTGTGTTTGCTCTGAAGGGAAGGGTTCATACTACAGCTATTCAAAGTAGAGGCTGTGTGAATTCAGGGGCAAAAACGAATTTTATTTTCCATTTTGCCATTCATCAGAGATGAACACTAAATGCAAAGTTCAGATCCAGATTAAATTAAAAAAAAAAAAAAATTCTCAGCGAGTCGACGCCTTGAGTCTCCTATTTTGGACTGGTACTTTTACAACTCATATGGATGAACCCTCCATAATAATTGAAAAGTTTTGTTACGTGCAGAAAGTACAAATGGGTAGGTATGTGCTTGGGAGGTGGGGGTCTGAACTCCATGGTAGTAGAAATAGGAGCTGTAATAGTAGAGTAAAATCATCACAACTTCGTTTAATTAGTCTAGCTAACTGCCACCACTGCTGGTGGAGGAGAAGCTCAACATGAGCCAGCAGTGTGCACTTGCAGCCCAGAAAGCCAAGCAGAGCCTGGGCTGCAGCAGGAGCAGTGTGGCCAGCAGGTCGATAGAGGTGACTCTCCCCCTCTACTCCACCCTGCTGAGACCCCACCTGGAGTACTGCATCTAGTTCTGGAGCCCCTATTACAGGAGGGATGTGGACACACTAGACCCTGTCCAGAGAAGAGCCACGAGGATGCTCAGAGGGCTGCAGCAGCTCTGCTGTGAGCACAGACTGAAAGAGTTGGGGCTGTGCAGGCTGGAGAAGAGGAGGCTCCCAGGTGACCTTCTTGTGGCCTTCCAGGATCTGAAGGGGACCTACAGAAAAGCTGGGGAGGGACTTTTGAGGTTACCAGGTAGTGCCAGGACTAGGGGGAATGGAGCAAAGCTGGAGGAGGGGAGATTCAGCCTGGATGTTAGGAAGAAGATCTTCAGCATGAGGGTGGTGAGAGCCTAGAAGGAGTTGCCCAGGGAGGTGGTGGGAGCCTCATCCCTGGAGGTGTTTGCAGCCAGGCTGGCAGAGGCTGTGGGCAGCCTGATCTTAGGGTAGGGTGTCCCTGGGCATGGCAGGGGGGTTGGAACTGGCTGATCCTTGTGGTCCCTTCCAACCCTGACTGATTCTGTGATTCTAACTTACCTTTAGAGGCTCACAAACTGGGTCAGAAAAATGTGAAAGCATCATTCAGATATTTGTTGACTGTGATTGTTAACTTCTGTCTGAGAAGACTGTGTAAGAGTTCCTTATTTGTAGGGTGATTTCACTATGCTTCTCAGTATTTTGTCATGTCATACAATCATAGAATGGTTTCGGTTGGATGGGACCTCAAAGCTCATCCAGTTCCAACTCCCTGCCATAGGCAGGGACACCTCCCACTAGAACAGGTCGCTCAAGGCTTCATCCAGCCTGGCCTTCAACACCTCCAGGCAGGTTGTGGAGCACAGAATCACCCAATGTGTTCAAAGATCACAACCTCCCTGGGCAACCTGTTCCAGTGTCTCAGGTTGCTCAAGGACTCATCCAAACTGGCCTTGAACACCGCCCTGGACAACCTGTGCCAGTGTCTCACCACCCTCACTGTAAAGAACTTTCTCATAACATTCCATTTAAATCTCCCCTCTGCCAGTTTAAACTCATTCCTGCTCATCCTGTCATTACAAGACCTTCTCAATAGTCCCTCTCCAGCCTTTCTGTAGGTTCCTTTCAGATACTGGAAGGCTACTCTAAGGTCTCCTGGAAGCCTTCTCTTCTCCAGGCTGCAGAGCCCCAACTCTCCTGCCATTACAACATCTTGTAAATAGTCCCTCCCCAGCCTATCTTTGTCATCTCTGGCAGGGACATAGGCACTGTTAAGAAGCTTCTATTTTGAAGTGAATTTTGCCAGACAATTCTGTTCAGATTTGCAGGCAAAACATTTAAAACCCTGCATCTTTTTTTTTTTTTGTAACTGTTTCTGCTGCAGCCTTAAGGACACAGCTTAAAAACCAAACCGAACAGAAGGAGGATCTGAATGTAGGCAGGCAGCTTGCTGTGTGGTGCACATAGATCTCAGCAACCAGCACCAACCACATGCATAGTTCTGTTGGAAGGGCAAAGAAGATTCAAGTTTGAAACAAGAGCTGACTGTGGGGGTGCTGGTGGAAAGTGGATGAGAAACCCTGTGGCTGCTCCCTCCCTGGAGATGTTGAAGGCCAGGCTGGATGAGATCTTGAGCGTCTTGATCTAGTGGGAGGTGTCCCTGCCCATGGCACAGGGGGGTTGGACCTGGATGATCTTTGAGGTCTCTTCCAACCTAAACTATTCTATGATTCTGTGATTGCAGAACACATGGGTGTAGGGGTTTGGAAACGTAAGGAGTGTGAGATGAAGTCTTGGCATACGTCTCAGGGAATATAGAACCATAGAATGGTTTTAGGTTGGAAGGGTTCTCAAAGATCATCCAGTTCCAATCCCCCGCCACAGGCAGGGACACCTCCCACTAGAACAGGTTTGCTCAAGGCCTCGTCCAGCCTGGCCTTGAACACCTCTCTGGGCAACTTGTTCCAGTGTCTCGCCACCTTCACTCTAAGGGACTTCTTCCTAATATTTAGTCTAAGTCTCCCCTCTGTGAATTTAAACCCAATTCTCCTCGTCCTGTCATTACAAGACCTTGTAAATAGTTCCTCCCCAGCCCTCCTGCAGGCTCACTTCAGATACTGGAAGGCTACTATAAGCTAGTACTATAAGATGGAATGGACCTCTTGATAGTGAATGAAAAAAAAGAAATAAAATATTCCATGGAAGAGGAGATAAAGATTGTGTTTCATCCAACAGAACAGGGAAACCAGCAAAGAGAGGCATCACATGGCCAAGGCCATGGAAAAGAACTCTCTTGGTAACAGCATTCTGTCTAGATAGGAGTACTGCAAGGTTTTTACAGTTCACGGTGTGGTCTTAGCTGCGTGAGTGGTAAGGAATGGCTTTGCTTGTGGAAGGTTAAATGGCAAAAGTAGAAGTGGTCTTAAGTAGGATCTGAATGGGCATTAACTGGGGAGTGATGGGCAACAGCAGAGCTGGTGTGGCTGGGGTTTGCTATGGAAGATGGTGGTGCATCATTTGTTCAGTCCAAGATTCCTACATCCCAACACCATCTCAGCCAAACCAGAAGGCAGAAAGAGGTAAATATTCATCAGATGTGCTGCTGTAGAGGTGGAGTTGAAAACAAATCCAGGAACAGACAGACTGAGAGGGAGAAGTGAGAAGTAGCTGCAGTCCTTTTAGAAATGGAAAGTGCATTCCTGAATCATAGAATGGTTTCTGTTGGAAGAGACCTCAAAGGTCATCCAGTTCCAACCCCCCTGTGCCATAGGCAGGGACACCTCCCACTAGATCAGGTTGCTCAAGGCCTCATCCAACCTGGCCTTGAACACCTCCAGGGAGAGAGCATCCACAGCCTCCCTGGGCAGACCATTCCAGTGTCTTACCACTGAAGTAGTTGTGGAGAAGAAGGGATAAAGGAGAAAACTGCAAATCATAAAAACAAGTTGGACATGGGATAAAACAGGTCTGCAGTAGAGTACAGTAAGATCCTCTTGATTGCTCCTCTGAGGCAAAGGACTTGTTGCTTCCCAAAGCACTTCTCATTTTACAGCACCAACCCTTTCTACAACAAACAAACCAAAACCCTTTAGTTTAAAATTCAGTGACTATGAATTGTCTTCTGTCCCCCTGGCTTAAGATTGCAAAAACTTAGGGCAGGAATCCTGTTATGTGCCTTTGCATATTGATTTGTGTGGCACCACAGACAGTTATTAAATGAATGATTAGTTGATTTCTGCCTTTAACTGGTCGTTAGACACACAGATAAAATGCACATCCAACCTTAGTCCATAGTCCATCATCCATAGACCTAAGCTTTCTTTTACTCTTGTGTTGTTAGTTTTATTTCCACTTCTTTTACATATCCATTTTCCATTCACTCTGCTACTGAAGGGAATTGTCATTACTTTTACCTCCATATAATGGCTTTTTTTTTTTTCTCTTGGGAGTACAAGAAAATTTCGTTTCTGAGCCTTGGCATTCCAAGTAAATAACAACAAAAAGTCATGCCAGGAAGATATAGGTATGGACCTGTGATTCTTCCTCTGACACAAGGAGTGAAATATATGGGTTCAAATTGGCAGAGGGGAGATTTAAACAGGATGTTAGGAGAAAGTTCTTCACAGTGAGGGTGACGAGACACTGGAACAGGTTGCCCGGGGAGGTTGTGGCTGCTCCCTCCCTGGAGGTGTTCAAGGCCAGGCTGGATGAGGTCTTGAGCATCCTGATCTAGTGGGAGGTGTCCCTGCCTATGGTGGGATGGTCTCTTCCAACCTAAACCATTCTATGATTCTATAAAAGATTGCAAACACTGCCAAGTCCTTCAGGACTTTCTTTCAAAGGCAGGCCTGATGTCCTCTTACCAAAGGAGAAAAATCAGTGGAGAATAGTGAGAGAGAAGGGAAGGTGGTGCAAGTGATGATAAATTGCTCAAAATCAACATAGTCATAAAGTGATTTCACAGAGCAGCACTTAAAAGAAGGCAGTCGTATTTTTGGAACCAGAGTGTTGAACGGATAGGTCCTTTTTAGTAGAGGAACGAATGGATCCAACTTTGCAGCATCATGTGAGCATTCTGACTTTCAGAAAACCTCTGTGGCTGTCCTTGTAATCAGTTTGGGATAAGGAAGGCGAGGCTCTGGAAGAAGTTCCATAGTGTGCATCAGTAGGGGTCTTCAAGGACAGCAAGACTAGAGAAATTAGCCTCTAGATGAGTTAAAGTGCTGTCGGTTCTGTCCTGACACGGGAGAATGGAAGAGTCATAGATTCATGGAATGGTTTAAGTTGGGAGGGGCCTTAAAGATCACCTAGTTCCATGATCTAGTTTTATCAGGACATTGACACCTCCCACTAGACAGTTCAAGCCTCATCGAGCCTGGTCTTGAACACTTCCAGGAAGGAAGCATCCACATCCTCCTTAGGCAACCTGTTCCAGTGTCTCACCACCCTCACTGTAAAGAATTTCTTCCTAATATCCAGTCTAAATCTCCCTTCCTCACGCTTCCATCCACTCCATCTTGTCCTATCGCTACAAGCCCTTGTAAAAAATCATTTCCTGGCTTTCTTGTACTCTTTCAGGTACTGTAAGGTCTCCCTGGAGCCTTCTTATCTCCAGGCTGAACAACCCCAGCTCTCACAACCTGTCCTCGTAGGAGAGGTGCTGCAGCCCTCTGATCACTCTTGTGGCCCTCCTATGGACCTGCTCCAGCAAAAGATGTTCTCTTTTGCAATTACTTCCAGAATTTGAGGGAGCAAGATAGATATGGGGTAATAGAAGGTGCTACACTACAGTGTCACTCACTAGCACCAAAAACAGTACTGTAGATCTCTTTTCGGACTAGATGCAGGAGATCAAAATTAATATGTTCTTGATACAAAGGCAACAGTAAAGACAGAATACAGGGAGCTAAATCAGACTTTAAAGTGAAATCATTGCCATTCTGATTTAATTATGACTGCCTCCTCTTCTTGTAGTCTTCTTTGAAATAGCCTGTCAGGTCTAACTGTAGATGTTGAGGTGATGGAATGTGTCCAGACAAGGGTGGTGAAGCTGGTGAGGGGCCTGGAGCACAGCCCTGTGAGGAGAAGCTGAGGGAGCTGGGGGTGTGCAGCCTGGAGAGAAGGAGGCTCAGGGCGGACCTGATTGCTGTCTACAACTACCTGAAGGGAGGTTGTAGCCAGGTGGGGTTGGGCTCTTCTGCCAGGCACCCAGCAACAGAATGAGGGGACACAGTCTCAAGCTGTGCCAGGGGAAGTTTTGGCTGGATAATCTTTGAGGTCCCTTCCAACCTGAGCCATTCTCTGATTCTATGATCTGCAAAAAAGTTGAGATCTTAGATTGTATGTGGCTAAGGCTGACATGTAGGCAGTGTACCCAGGAAGAGCTTTGCTGAGGCCAATGGCAGGGGAGGTTTAGGCTGGATGTTAGGAGGAAGTTCTTGCCAGAGAGAGTGATTGGCATTGGAATGGGCTGCCCAGGGAGGTGACAGAGTCGCCATCCCTGGAGGTGTTCAAGCAAAGCCTGGATGGGGCACTTAGTGCCATTGGCTAGGGCTGGGTGCTAGGTTGGACTGGACGAGCTTGGAGGTCTCTTCCAACCTGACCTACTCCTATTCTATTCTCTTCTATTCTATTCTCTTCTATTCTATTCTATTCTATTCTATTCTATTCTATTCTATTCTATTCTATTCTATTCTATTCTATTCTATTCTATTCTATTCTATTCTATTCTATTCTATTCTATTCTATTCTATTCTGTTCTGTTCTGTTCTATTCTATTCTGTTCTGTTCTATTCTATTCTAGCCTATTCTATCCTATCCTGTTCTATTCTATCCTATCCTGTTCTATTCTATGCTATGCTATGCTATGCTATGCTATGTACTACCAAGCATGCTAGTCAACAGATCTTTTACTGTTTTTTCAAGGCTAAACTATTGCATTACAGCTTAAAAAACCAAGAATGTATTTTCGAGATGCATTTTAGAGGGGAAAGGACTGGTAAAAGTAACCTCTTTAAGAGGAAACCTATCTCTGAAATGGTGGCTGCTTCTGTCTCTCATTAGCTTATTCTTTGCTTTCTTGTTCAGCTCTGAAATAAAATATTAGCAAAATAAGAGATTTTTTATTTGGTTTTTGGGGGGAGGGGGGGTTGTGGGTTTGGGGTTTTTTGTTTGTCTGTTTCTTGGGGTTTTTTTTGGTTGGTTGATTGCTTTTTTTTTTACCAGAATGTGCATCTTACAAAACTGCTCTATCTAGAGTGAAAGGCAAAGGTTCCCAAGTTAACTGTGTCATTCCTTTGATCATTGGCTGAGCTCAGACATAAGAATGTCACAAGAATGCTGTCTTTTAACCATAAAGTAACCTTGCATATGCAGGGCAGGTTAAATGAGCCTGGGTTCTTGATGAGCAGGCTGCCACTCCTCTAGGCTGTGGCCAACACAGGGGCACTGGGAGCCATTGTGAAATAATTACTATGGGATATGCCAGTATTCACCCTGTGTGCTTTAATATGTGATGCTTCTCTAGAGATAATGAGGAAAAAGGAGTTGGAAATTTTCAAGGCATTGAAAAAAAAAAAAAAAGTTCTCTCCGTGCATTCCATTCAACCACTTTTGGCCTTCCTCCCAACTTTGAGAAACATTTTTTTTGTCATCATTGTTTTACTAATGAATAAGAGAATATTTTAGTGAGCTGTGAATTCCTTTTTCTTTTTTTTTTTTCCCCTTTTCCATTTTTTTCCACAGTGTGGAGAGATGTGAGTACAATTGTTAGTGTTGGAGATTGTGAGTCTCTCTCTCAACACGAAGGGCGTTTGCCAAATATCTTTCAAGCCACAAATGATCTGGGTCTTGCTCAAGAAGTCATCTCTGAAGAGTAGTGACCCACTGACCTCATTTGTCCAGAAAGGCTGAAGCTGTTGGGCAGTTATGGTAGGACAATCTGAGAGATTTAGAAAACTTTTAATGTCTCTAGAGGTGCAGCAGCTAAGATTTGGAATCCAGACACAACAGAGAATTCCCAATCCAAGAGATATAGAAAACTTCTAATGTTTTTGGAGATGCAGCAGTAAGATTTGAGATCCAGACACAACAGAGAATTCCTAATCCAAGAGATTTAGAAAACTTTCAGTGTCTTTGGAGGTGTAGCAATTAAGATTTGAGATCCAGACACAACAGAGAATTCCTAATCCAAGAGATTTAGAAAACTTTCAGTGTCTTTGGAGGTGTAGCAATTAAGATTTGGGATCCAGACACAATAGAGAATTCCCAGTCCAAGAGATTTAGAAAACTTATAATTTCTCTGGCGGTGCAGCAGTAAGATTTGGGATCCAGACACAACAGAATTCCCAATCCAAGAGATTTAGATTTTAATTTCTCTTACGGTGCAGCAGTAAGATTTGGGATCCAGACACAACAGAATTCCCGGTAATTGAAGCAGGAGGTACTACTGCCAGATGAACTGTGTACATTCACACCGCTTTGCCAGTGTTCAGCTCTTCCAGTTCATGAACTTAAGATGTGCTCTTACTGTGGTGTTTCTTTTGTCTGGGCCCTCAGACACTTCATACAGTCTAAAACCATCTTAATTTTAGAAAAGTAAGTTTGCACACAGATAATTGTGCATTTACCCCTGGCACTTCAGAACAATTTTCTTTTTTAATGTAAGCCAAATACTCTGTAGTTGTTGACTTACAAATGTTCATAATAATCATCATTATCAGTCTGCTTTCCGTGGCAATAAAATCCCTAAACTGAGCCAGGATCTCAATTTACAGTAATGCCAATCTCAGAAGTGGTAGAGGCTTTCCTACCATTTTGAAAAGGGGTTGAGAGAGAACAAATTAATCATCGATGTGGGTACTGGAAACATATTAAAACATCTAGGCAGTCTTCTTTGTCATTTGTTCCCATTTTATTGTACATCTAGCAGCACTCTTGACAGCCTGTTTTTCAAAAGCTGTACTCTTAAAAGTGATGGGTTACCATTACTTTCTCTTAAGAGTGTATGAGAATCTCACTGATAAAGAGGATTTCAGAAGTTTAGGAAATGAATGCTACCACAGCAGCGAGGAGCTAGCAGTTCCAAGTATATAGAGAAATGCAAAGGGATATATATATATATATATATTTTTTTT
>VWZI01010174.1:219879-224879 GCA_013396835.1 Psilopogon haemacephalus
TGCTTTTTTTTTTTAAATTCCCCCCACTGTGGTGAAAGTAGGATGCCCAGAGGGAAGGAGAATTAATTAAAGATTCCGATGAATATTGGACCACTACTGACATTTGCCTGGGGATCAACAGGTAGGTTCTTAACTTGGCGAGAGAAAACATTATTGAGGAAGGTTACATTCCTTGGGCAGATCAAGTTGTGCTTTTGAAAAATAAAAGAAGCCAGCTGGTGGTCTTGCTTTTAATTATCCAGGCTGCGAGAATCCGAATGACATATTTGCCTCATTTGCTTAGAAGATATTCTTGTATTTATTAAATCATTTGGAGAACATCTGTAGCACTTTGATAAGATTCCCTTTCTCATCCTGGGAAGCAGGCTGCATTTCAATACCCAGGAAAGTACTGGGTAGGAAGTACTGGGTAGGAAGTACTACCACTTTGAAAGTGTTTCCCAGTCCGTTCGCAGGAGAGCAGGAAATGTGTGGAAATAAAATGTACCAGAACTAAGAAGAGTTCCATTTCATAACTGGAGGACTGTGTGCAGTTCTGGAGCACCCAGCACAGGAAGGACATGGAACTGCTGGAAAGAGCGCAGAGGAGGGCCACGGAGATGCTCAGAGGGCTGGAGCAGCTCTGCTATGAGGACAGGCTGAGAGAGTTGGGGCTTTTCAGCCTGGAGAAGAGAAGGCTTCCAGGAGACCTTATAGCAGCCTACCAGTATCTGAAGGGGGCCTACAGGAGGGCTGGGGAGGGACTGTTCACAAGGTCTTGTAATGACAGGATGAGGGGGAATGGGTTCAAATTGGCGGAGGGGAGATTTGAACGGGATGTTAGGAGGAAGTTCTTCATAGTGAGGGTGGCAAGGCACTGGCACAGTTTGCCTGGGGAGGTTGTGGCTGCTCCCTCCCTGGATGTGTTCAAGTCCAGGCTGGATGAGGTCTTGAGCGACCTGATCTAGTGGGAGGTGTCCCTGCCTATGGCACAGGGTGGTTGGAACTGGATGATCTTTGAGGTCACTTCCAACCTAAACCATTCTATGATTCTTAGCACATTTTCTTCAGGATTTCCCTGACAAAAGCAAAAGCCTATATTGTCTTCTACAAAAATAGTACAATTTAGATGCCAAGGAGAATTTTTTAACATCAGCTGTTAAACAACTTGAATTTTTTTTTTTATCTTCTGTTCTGATTCTGTCTTTCTATACTGCTCATGAGTCAAAAATACTCCAGCATGAACAGAAACAGCCTACGTGTTTTGAGGGATGTGGACATGCTGGAGCATGTCCAGAGAAGGGCCACAAGGATGCTCAGAGGGCTGCAGCACCTCTGCTATGAGCACAGACTGAAAGAGTTGGGGCTGTTCAGTTTGGAGAAGAAGAGGCTCCCAGGTGACTTTATTGTGGCCTTCCAGGATCTGAAGGGGGCCTACAGAAAAGCTGGGGAGGGACTTTGCTCCATTGCCCCTAGTGAGAGGACTAGGGGCAATGGAGCAAAGCTGGAGGTGGGGAGATTCAGATTGGATATGAGGACAGAGTTGTTGAGCATGAGAGTGGTGAGAGGTTCAAGGCCTCATCCAACCTGGTCTTGAACACCTCCAGGGAAGGAGCAGCCACAACCTCCCTGGGCAACCCATTCCAGTGTCTCACCACTCTCACTGCAAAGAACTTCCTCCTAACATCTGGTTTCAATCTCCCCTCTGCCAGTTTAAACCCATTCCTCCTTGTCCTGTCATTACAAGACCTTGTCAATAGTCCCTCCCCAGCCCTCCTGTAGCCCCCTGCAGATACTGGAAGGCTTCTATAAGGTGTCCTGGAAGCCTTCTCTTCTCCAGGCTGAAGAGTCCCAACTCTTGTAGCCTGTCCTCATAACAGAGCTGCTGCATCTTCATCTCTGAGCATCTTCATGGCCTCCTCTGGATTCATGTCCAACCCACATCATTATCACAGAATCACAGAATTAATCAGGGTGGAAAAGCCCTCTAGGATCATCGAGTCCAACCTATCACCTAACCCTTCTAATTAACTAAACCATGGCACTGAGTGCCCCATCCAGCTTCATCTTAAACACTTCCAGGGATGGGGACTCCACCATCTCCCTGGGCAGCCCATTACAATGCCAATCACTCTTTCTGTGTAGAACTTTTTCCTAACATCCAGCCTAAACCTGCCCTGGAACAACTTCAGGCTGTGTCTTCTTCTTCTGTCACTGGGTGCCTGGGAGAAGAGACCAACCCCACCTGTCTACAACCTCCTTTCAGGTAGTTGTAGAGAGCAATAAGGTCTCTCCTGACATTCCTCTTCTCCAGGCTGAACAACCCCAGCTCCCTGGAATGCTTTGATTTGCCCAACTCTTGGTTCTTTGTGTATCTCATCCTCTTCCTTAAGGTGCTGATTTTCATAGTTTGCTTTTTGTGTATTTGTTTGTACAACCTCCTTGTCTGTAGAAGCTGCTAGAAAAACCATGAATCTGCTGTGGTAGGCACCACATCGGTTGTACGTGGCAGGACCTGTTTCAGAACCTCTCTCAGCTTTGCTGCATTTTTTGCCTTCAGAGCACAGCTCTAACCTCACAATTTTGCACTTCGAATTTGTTTCTTGCTTCTTCTTCTTTTTTTTTTTTTTTTCCCCTCTCGTGGCTCTCTTCTAATCTATTCAATTCTATCAAAACCAGTGTCACACCCCACAGCCTTCTAAAACCACATCTCTCCTCGTAAATCTTCAGAACAACTTTCTCTCCGCTCCCATGTGCCGTGCAAGCTGCTGCTCCTCCCTCGGAGGACTCTGCAATTCGTTTGTCCTCGTTTCCCCTCCATACCTCCTCCCCTTTTGGCTTTTCACCTTTTCACTCGTGGTGCCTTTCTGGAACGGGCTACTTGTGATCGTGCACCAAAATCTTTCTTTCTCAACCCGCTCGAGCAGGTCGCAAAATAAATAATTCCCCAAGGCACACTAAATGGGGAGCTGCGGATTTTTCTCTGTTGACTGCTAGCTGCTGCAGCCTTCAGCCCTGCAAATTTATTCAGGCTGCGAATTTGTTCTCCCTTTCCATTTTGGTTTAGCAATCTAAATGCTATCAATTGTTAGGCAATTGCAATTACAATGCGACGAAGCAATTCAATAAACAGTGTGGGAATGAGAAAATATAATATTGGCTGCCGGGGGACTTGCTGCTCTTGCTGTAACTTAAACCTCCGTGCACTATCCCAGCCACAATTTTCCGTGTGCGGGGGGGGAGAACCCCCATGCATGTGCATATCAAGCACAAGAGGTTTCTGTGGCTCTGAACCCACATTAGCTCATCCCATCTCTGGCGGGTGGATTATTTCACGTAGCTCTTGCAGTCGTCTTTGAGCGGTACAGACTATGGCTAGCATCAGTCAAATGCTGGGTTTTTTTTTTTTCCATCCTCTCATAAAAGAGAGACTGGAGAGACTGGGGCTGACTGGAAGAGTTGGGGCTGTTCAGTTTGGAGAAGAGGAGGCTCCCAGGTGATCTTCTTGTGGCCTTCCAGGATCTGAAGGGGGACTACAAAAAAGCTGGGGAGGGACTTTTTAGGCCGTCAGGTAGTGCCAGGACTAGGGGGAATGGAGCAAAGGAGGAGGTGGGGAGATTCAGCCTGGATGTGAGGAGGAAGTTGCTGAAACCTTCTTTTTTTCTCCCTTTTATCAGCTATGATGGCAACCCAGAGAATGGAATAAATCCGCTACTTACAGGTTTTAGATAGAATACATTTTGAATATATTTGGATGTGAGGAGGAAGTCCTTCAGCATGAGAGTGGGGAGAGCCTGGAAGGGGTTGCCCAGGGGTTGATTAGGTCCACTTCCCTGGAGGTTTACAGCCAGGCTGGCAGAGGCTGTGGGCAGCCTGATCTAGGGTAGGGTGTCCCTGGGCATGGCAGGGGGGTTGGAACTGGCTGATCCTTGTGGTCCCTTTCAACCCTGACTGATTCTATGATTCTAAGGCAAACATTGCCAGCCTAACAGCTCCAACTGATTTAAGCACAGTGAGAATGTGTAGATGTGAATGACAGACAACATTTCATACAGCAACGTCCCTTCAGTACCAATCCCAGCAGTAACCAACTTGTTTGACCTCCCTGCAGCCAAAGATACAGCTACTTACAGTCATAATTGCAGCAGAAACATCAGTATTTAAAACCAACCCTCCAACTCTTAGAACTATGCCCTCTGAGCATGGCAGGGGGTTTGGATCTTGATGATCCTTGTGGTCCTTTCCAAGCCTGACTGATTCTATGATTTTGTGATTCTATGATTTTATGATAAAAGAGGAGGCTTTGGGTAGGGTGTCCCTGGGCAGGGCAGGGGGGTTGGGACTGGCTGATCTTTGTGGTCCCTTCCAACCCTGACTGATTCTATAATGATGGTGTTTGGTTTTAAATACTGATGTTTCTGCTGTAATTATGACTGCAACTAGCTGTATCTTTGGCTTCAGGGAGGTCAGAGGAAGTAGGTTATTGCCGGGATGGGTACGGAAGGGACGTTACTGCATGCAGTGCTGTCTGTCATTCACATCCCCTACACATTCTCACTGTGCTTAAATCAGTTGGAGCTGGTAGGCTATCATAGAATCAGTCAGGGTTGGAAGGGACCACCAGGATCATTTAGTTCCAACCCCCCTGCCATGGACAGGGACACCCTACCTTAGATCAGGCTGCCCACAGCCTCTGCCAGCCTGGCTGCAAACACCTCCAGGGATCTGGCCCCAACCACCCCCTTGGGCAACCCATTCCAGGCTCTCACCACTCTCATGCTGAACAACTTCCTCCTCACATCCAAATGTATTCAAAATGTATTCTTTCTAAATAGTGGATTTATTCCATTCTCTGGGTTGCCATCATAGATGATAAAAGGGGGAAAAAAAAAGAAGGTTTCAGCAACTTAATAAAAAAAAGAGCAATAGGATGCTCAGTCAACCCGTTTTAGAAACAGACCTGGGCCAATTACTCTCACTCTCCTCATGCTGTTCAGTTCTGTTCCTAGACAACAGAAGCC
>VWZI01010174.1:229879-231773 GCA_013396835.1 Psilopogon haemacephalus
GGAGATTTGGGAGACATGGGTATGCCTACCTCTGGTGATACTGGAGTTGCGTGCAGAGCTACCTTCCTTTTTTTCCAGTGATGCTGTGGAGATCCCTGTTTCTGTCCTCTGCAGAGGCAAGTAAGAGATGACAGGCAGAAATCTTGCTTATTTCCCATGGAAAGCATACATTAAAAAAAATGCAATGCAAGACTGCATTGATCTTGATCCTCACCTAATTAGATTGGGCAATCTTTCAGAGCCTCCACAAAGAAGAGATTTCTTCGTGGCATGATGCGCGTAGAACTCACTACAATGGAGCCGTGTCAGGGGAGGACATGGATTAAAGATGCTTCCAGGTCCAGCAAACTCTGTGCCCATCAGCCCTCATTGTATTTTTTTCTGTCAGAAAAATGCTGGAGCATGTCCAGAGAAGGGACACAAGGATGCTGAGAGGGCTGCAGCACCTCAGCTATAAGGACAGACTGAAAGAGTTGGGGCTGTTCAGTCTGGAGAAGAGGAGGCTCCCAGGTCACCTTATTGTGGCCTTCCAGTTTCTGAAGAGGGCCTACAAAAAAGCTAGGGAGGGACTTTTTAGGCTGTCAGGTAGTGACTGGACTAGGGGCAATGGAGCAAAGCTGGAGGTGAGGAGATTCATCCTGGATGTGAGGAGGAAGTTCTTTAGCATGAGAGTGGTGAGAGCCTGGAATGGGTTGCCCAGGGGGGTGGATGGAGCGAGCTCCCTGGAGGTGTTTTTGGCCAGGCTGGCAGAGGCTGTGGGCAGCCTGATCTAGGGTAGGGTGTCCCTGGGCATGGCAGGGGGGTTGGAACTGGCTGATCCTTGTGTCTGATTCTGTGATTCAATAATTCTAACTAACCATAGACCGGGTTTCACTACCCATTTAGTGCGGGTGGAGGGAGGTTGAGTTTAAAAAAGCCTCACTAGGCTAGCAAGGCAGCGATTCACCCTTACCTCCCTTGTTTGGTTTCTCTTCCTTGGGAAGAGAGATCCCATCCTCAATTTGCCCACTGTAAGGCTATTGACTCACAAGTCTGATTTCCTTCTAATGATTTCCTGCTGCCCTGAAAGCTCTCCAGATCCTTTTGCTAACAGACAGTTTGCTTGTACCTACAAAATTTACGGAGGATATTAACACCAGCAAATGTGAGCTCGAAGATTTTTAACATCAGTGGTCTCTGAAGACGATGTTAAATGCAAGAACAAATTCAAGTGATTGTGTTGGCATTGCTAAGCCTCTGATATGTGTGTAACCTTACACAGGGCTTTTCTTCTTCTTCTTCTTTCTATCACGCAGAAAATCCTTCAAGATTTTAGATTAGGCATTAATCTAATGCCATTGCATTTTGTTTTTTCTGGGTTACAGGAGAAATCTACCTAAGACTTATATTAAAACATTCCACACGATTTATGCTCAGGCTTTTTGATTTAAAAAAAAAATAAAAAAACCAAACAACATACTTAATTTTTTTTTTAAATTTGTAGTTCATTAAATGTTATGTAATATTGATTAAGGATTTAAATCTGAGACGTTTCCAGAGCAGCTTAATGCTGGATGTTGGGACTCTGACATCATAAAACCTGCACCTGGAGGATATAACATTGTCAAACTCTATTTCAGGATCTTTTCTTCTTTTTCAAATGTCAAATTTTAGAGATACGATGTCTTCAGAGGCATCAGAACGTTTTATGTTGTCATGGGATGAGTTCGCTCCAGTTCTTATTAAGATAAAATACGTAGTCTTTGTGCTTTTGAATAGAATAGAATAAAATGGAGGAAAATAAAATAAAATAGAATAGAATAGAAAAAAATAGAATAGAATAAAATATAATGGAATAAAATAAGATAAAATGGAATAAAATAAAATAAATAGAATAAAATAGAATAAAATGGAA
>VWZI01010174.1:232158-260925 GCA_013396835.1 Psilopogon haemacephalus
GAATAGAATAAAACAAATTACAATGCTGTTTATTTATCTCAACAAAATAGTCGCCCCCTTATCTGCCACATTAAATAAATTATCAGCCCGATGACATCATAATTCAGGGGAGATACATTAAATTGTAACCTAATTTGCTACTTTTATGTAGAACAATAAATCAGTGCATCCTACACCCGTGTGTGACCTTCTATTTCAAACTGCAAATGAAAACAGTTAATTTGCCGCTCCACTGTTGCAAAACTCCCATGCCCGCAGATAAAAATGCACCCAAATTATAATGCATCTTCTCCAAAAAAAAATTACTTTTTCTGCCCCCAAATTTTAAGGCCCTGCGTTTCTGTCACAGTTCCTGCACCTCCCTTAGTTCTTCAGGGTGACTTCTAGCAACTGTGTATCGAGGCAGGATATTTTTTTTTTTGCCCTTTTCGGGTTAATTTGTTTTACCTACTTACTTCTCACTTGAAGTCTTAATTCTGTCTGTAGGGGCAGATCCTGCCAACCCTTTTCCCTGGGCATGTATGATCCAAAAAAGGCTTTCATATAGGTCTGCATAGCAGAAGTAGAGTGCTGTGATCTCCATATTCCTGCTCCCCTTATATCTCCTGTAGGTAAGGAAGTTGTGTACTTCTGTCAGCAGCTCTTGAGGTGGGTAGAAGCAGGCAGAGCAAAGCAGGAGCAGCTGACTGAAAATATGGAAGCGCACCTGATTTATTTGCTGTGCCCAACATCTCTGCTGTAGAAGGGAGATTTTCCTCATACGCTCTATGCCATTATCTCAGAAACATGCAGGTTGGCAAAGCCCCTCAGGATCACCAAGTCCAACCTAGAACCCTACTCAACAAGATTTGCCTTAAGCCATAGCCCCAAGCACCACATCCAAACCACCCTTAAACGCATCTAAGGTTGGTGACTCCACCACTTCCCTGGGCAGCCCATTCCAATATCTGACCACTCCTTCCATGACTTTTATTTTCCCTAATGTCCAGTCTAAACCTACCCAGCCTCAGCTTGAGGCCATTACCCCTTGTTCTGTCTCCAATTCATCTCCAATAAAGAGACCAGCAGCAGCCTCTCCACAATGTCCCTTCAGGTAGTTGTAGACAGCACTTGTAATCCCCTGCTATGATCCGTGTGATTTGGGACAAACCCAGTATCAAACACTTGATGATGTGCTAAATAGAATCATAGAATCATATAAGGGTTTGGGTTGGAAGGGACCTCAAAGCTCATCCAGTTCCAACCCCTCTGTGCCATAGGCAGGGACACCTTCCACTACAACAGGTCACATACAACCTGGTCCTGAACACCCCCAGGGAGGTTATGGATCACAGATCACCCAATCACATTAGGTGATCCTGTGATCCACAGTGTCCCTGGGCAACTTGTGCCAGTGCCTCACCACCCTCACTGGAAAGAACTTCTTCCTAACATCCCATTTAAATCTCCCCTCTGCCAGTTTAATTCCATTCCTACTCATCCTTTCATTACAAGACCTTGTGAATAGTCCCTCCCCAGCCCTACTGGAAGGCCACTCCAAGATCTCCTAGAAGCCTTCTTTTAACCAGACTGTCCACAACTCTCTCAGCCTGTCCTCATAGCAGAGCTGCTGCAGCCCTCTGAGGATCTGGCTCCAACAGTTCCATGTCCTTCTTGTGCTGGGGGATCCAGAACTGCACACAGTACTCCAGGTGGGGTCTCAGGTGAGCAGAGTAAAGGTTTATGATGCTAAGAAACTATAGCAGAGGAAAAAGCATCTGTGAATGATGCAGTTTAGGGGCCATGACAGAAAGTGGAGGGAAACACTGCCTTGTGCTATTTGATGCAGGACCCCCAGTTTAATCTTAGACCCTTCACATGTGGCTCTCAACTGCTTTCCAATAATGTACTCACTACCATCAGCTTATGTGCTTCATGTTTGCTATTTTCTTACAAGCATTTCTGCGGTCCTAGGCACAGTTTTGATACAGACTTTGTTTAGAGAGGCACTGCAGAATCTAAATAGTGCCTCATATTTATCCTGAAGGCTGCAGCTCAGCCTGTGCTTTCGGCAGGCTGGTGGGGGAGGGAACAGTAGTTATGGTTTTCACCTCTAGGTTTTTTGCTGTGTGCCTCATACTAGGATCATAAAATCGTAGAATCAGTCAGGGTTGGAAGGGATCAAAAGGATCAGCCAGCTCCAACCCCCCTGCCATGCCCAGGGACACCCTACCCTAGATCAGGCTGCCCACAGCCTCTGCCAGCCTGGCCAAAAACACCTCCAGGGATGGAGCCTCAATCAGTCCCTGGGCAACCCATTTCAGGCTCTCACCACTCTCATGCTGAAGAACTTCCTCCTCACATCCAATCTGAATCTCCCCACCTCCAGCTTTTCTCCATTCCCCCTACTCCTGTCACTACCTGACAGCCTAAAAAGTCCCTCCCCAGCTTTTCTGTAGGCTCCCTTCAGATGCTGGGAGGCCACAATCATAGAATCGTAGAATGGTTTAGGTTGGAGGAGACCTCAAAGATCAGCTAGTTCCAGCCCCCCTGTGCCATAGGCAGGGACACCTCCCACTAGATCAGGATGCTCCAGGTCACAATAAGGTGACCTGGAAGCCTCCCCTTCTCCAAACTGAATAGCCCCAACTCCTTCAGTCTCTGCTCATAGCAGAGGTGCTGCATCCCTCTGAGCATCCTCATGGCCCTTCTCTGGACACGCTCCAGCATGTCCACATAGTGGCCTCTAGGAAGGGTTTAACCTGCTCGCTGGAAGTTCCATGTGCCTAGGAAGTAGTTGTTGGCTGTGAAACCTGGGTGATTTTCACATGTCCTGCACTCAGCCCTTTGAGATCCTTGAATGAAAGGAGTGAGATACTTAGCTTCGAGCAGCCATGTATGAGAAGCCAATCTGCAGTGTGGGAGTCGAATTTGTCCTGGTTGCAGCAGGTTGTATTACTGATGGGGTCTGCTGCAGCACTCACTGCTGCAGGAGGCACCAAAAAGCTGTGGCTCCATGCTCAGGGACTGTGGAGGCCTGGCAGGAGATTACATATCCTCAGCCACCAAGGGAGTCTGTTATCTGGTGGTGCAGGACAGGCTCTCCTGATCAAGCAGAGATGGTTGAAAGCTCGGCTTTAGCAAGTGCAGCCAGTGCTCAGTAGAAGCAAATAAATGTATAGAACTTCACATGTACTATAGATAGATATTTGTGGTTGGTTTGGGGATTTTTTTGGTTTGTGGTGGTTTTTGGTTTGGGTTTTTCTGTTGGTGTCTTTGAAGTAGTTTTTCATAGTCAAATTAGGACTTGCCTGAGCCAGCAGGTCCAACACACAGTTTGCCATGTCTGACATTCTGAGCAAGCCTTGCTCAAATACAGAGTAGTGAGACTTGTGACTGGAAAGAGAGCAGGATCTGTCCTTTATGGGTAGATTAGCTCCAAGTTAAACAAGGCAACTTTTATTTCCATTCTAGACTGTAAGCAGGAGGTTAGCAATAGTAAAAAAGGAAAAAAACACACATAGAATCATAGAATGGTTTAGGTTGGAAGAGACCTCAAAGATCATCCAGTTCCAACCCTGCTGTGCCATAGGCAGGGACACCTCCCACTAGATCAGGTCACTCAAGACCTCATCCAGCCTGGCCTTGAACACATCCAGGGAGGGAGCAGCCACAACCTCTCTGAGCAACCTCTGCCAGTGCCTTGCCACCCTCACTGTGAAGAACTTCCTCCTAATATCCCATTCAAATCTCCCCTCCACCAATTTGAACCCATTCCCCTTCGTCCTGTCATTACAAGACCTTGTGAACAGTCCCTCCCCAGCCTTCCTGTAGGCCCCCTTCAAATACTGGAAAGCTACTACAAGGTCTTAGTGCATATACATAAACCATTTAGTTAATGGTTTTTTTTTTAAGTTAAAAGCATAAAGATCTGCAAGCAAGATGAATTCTTGGCAATGAGAAAAGCAAGCCTCACACAACCTTGTCAGCTTGAATCCAGGTTGATGGTTCCTATTAGAAGGAATCATCATCAGATGTGCTAAAATGATGGCAGTGCTGAGTAAGGCAACAAACCCGGCAGGGGAAGCAGCAGGAACAGGCTCGTCGTGGGATGTTGTTGCTGGTTGATTTTCCCCAGCCCCCAGTTTTTGGAGGCACTGTGGCACCATGTTTGGCTTGACTACTTTAAAATATTCACACTGCAAGAGAACGAGGCAGAAGCAGAAAAAAAAGTCTCAGCTATTTTATCTTGAACAACATTCCCTGCATCCCTCAAATGTCTAGGAAACATTAAAAAAAAATAATAAATCCTTCATGTCAGTCTCTACTAAAGGGAACATTCTCCAGCGGTTCCAACACAAGAAGGACATTGGAGTGAGTCCAGAGGAGGCCACCAAGATGCTGAGAGGGCTGCAGCAGCTCTGCTCTGAGGACAGGCTGAGAGAGTTGGGGCTCTGCAGACTGGAGAAGGACAGGCTGAGAGAGTTGGGGCTCTGCAGACTGGAGAAGAGAAGGCTTCCAGGAGATTTTATAGTAGCCTTCCAGTACCTGAAAGGGGCAGTACAGGAAGGCTGGGGAGAGACTATTTACAGGGTCTTGTAATGACAGGATAAAGAGGAATGGGTTTAAACTGGCAGAAGGGAGATTTAAATAGGATGTTAGGAGGAAGTTCTTTCCAGTGAGGGTGGTGAGACACTGGCATAGATTTCTCAGGGAGGTTGTGGCTGCTCTCTCCCTGGATGTGTTCAAGGCCAGGTTGGATGAGGCCTTGAGCGACCTGTTCTAGTGGGAGGTGTCCATGCCTATGGCACAGTGGGGTTGGAACTGGATAAGCCTTGAGGTCTCTTCCAACCTAAACCATTCTACGATTCTATTTTTCTTTACACAGCGACTCCTGCTGTGGCTTCACAGGCACTGGGATATTAAATAAAAACAAATTAAACAACAGTTTGGTGGGGTTTTTTTTTTACTTTAATATAAGAGAAAGTTGGATTTTTTCACCATAGAAGGCAAGCTTTGTGTCAAAACAAACTGCAGGCTTCGAGTTTGCAAGGGCAGTATGGAATGCGGCGTGCGCCTGGGTTTGTATATTTTATTTGTCGTCGCTGTCGTCTGGTGAGGGCAGGTTTGCTATAACTCACTGCCTCATTTTTCACGAGTTACAGCCGTGCTTCTCCTCGTTTGCAAACAGAAGGAGTGGCTGCAACTCCTCTCCTCTTGCTTCTCTTTGTGCGTGCACTGGCAGCGTCATACCGCGCCTCTTCCTCCAGCAAAGATCCCCGCGGAGTGAAAGCGCAGTTGGTGTAAGTGCTTGTGCACATTAGGAAAATATAAATACAGAGAGGAGGTTTGCTCCAATATAGGAGAGCATTTAATGCCAGCATTACCTATTAAAATCAGGGCATTAGGCTTGTGGTAGATGTGTGTGTGTTAGTTTAGCGTAACACTGCGAAAATTGCCAATCTGAAGCCCGCTTGCTGTAGCCATTAAAACAGCAAATGCTCTTTCCCCTTCGTTTATAGCTGTATTTGGTCAGTGTGCAATGTGATTAGGATGATATTCCATCACACTGGACTTCCATTAATCAACAGACAACCCCCTACAGTTGAGTAAATTTGGGTTTCTCTCACATCTTTGGGGTAAGGAGACAAAAAAATATGAATTCCGCCAGTCGGGGAAGTCTCATCAGCAAAATAGGCAGCATAGAATCATAGAATCAGCCAGGTTGGAATCATAGAATGGTTTAGGTTGGAAGAGACCTCAAAGTTCATCCAGTTCCAACCCCCTTGTGCCATAGGCAGGGATAGATCAGGACACTCAAGACCTAATCCAACCTGGCATTGAACACCTTCAGGGAGGGTGCAGCCACAACCTCCCAGGGCAATCTCTTCCAGTGCCTCGCCACCCTCACTGTGAAGAACTTCCTCCTAACATCCCATTTAAATCTCCTCTCTGCCAGTTTGAACCCATTACCCCTCGTCCTTTCATGACAAGACCTTGTGAACAGTCCCTCCCCAGCTTTCCTGTAGGCTCCCTTTAGATACTGGAGGAGACCTCCAAGATCACTGGAGAATGGTGACAATGACTAAGAGGTACCTGCCTCAACAGAATCTTCATGGGCACTACAGGAAAAATAAATCAGCCTTGAGCAGTGCCCTTGTATAACACATCACTCTGGTATCCACAGAATTACAGAACCATAGAATCAGCCAGGTTGGAAGAGACCTCCAAGATCACTCAGTCCAACCTAGCACCCAGCCCTAGCCAATCAACTAGATCATGGCACTAAGTGCCCCCATCCAGGCTTTGCTTGAACACCTCCAGGGATGGTGACTCCACCACCTCCCTGGGCAGCCTATTCCAATGCCAATCACTCTCTCTGTCAAGAACTTGCTCCTACTATCCAGCCTATACCTCCCCTGGCACAACTTGAGACTGTGTCCCCCTGTTCTGTTGTTGGGTGCCTAGGAGAAGAGCCCAACCCCACCTGGCTACAACCTCTCCCTTCAGGTAGGTTGTGCTACTGGCCAACCTGAATGACAGAATCAGGGTCACAGTCCTGAATGAACAGTGAGCTAGGAGGAGCCTTCTCTGAGCTGGCCTTCATGTAGGTGCTAATGACCAGAACCAAGGTCACAGAACTGAAGGAACAGTGAGATAGGAGCTTACTCTGAATTGACCTTCAAGTAAGTGCTAATGACCAATCTGAATGACTAGAACTGAGGTCACAGTTGTGAATGAACAGTAAGCAAGGAGAAGCTTTCTCTGAACTGACCTTCATACAGTGCTAATGCTATGCTCAGCCCCCTGTGGGTCCCACACCCTAGCTCTTTTGTCTCTCTTCTGTGTTAGGCCTCTTTTAAAGACTTTCTGATGCATAGGAGACCATGGTGAAAAGTCATTGTTCTTGCCAGTGGGCACTGGGTATGACATCTGATAGCTGCCAAAAAAAGAGACTTCTTTTTCCAAAGCAGAGCAGGTGGCAGTAGCTGACTGGAACACTATGCTGGCATTCGTTATATCATAGCACTGACAGCAGAGCTGGAAGCTAACAGGTTCACAGTTGTCTAATGTCATCATGCTGAAGACATTTTTAGCAAAGTTATGCAATTGATTAGCTGGCTAAAGAGATTTTCCCCCCCTCTCACCAAGCTCAGCTGGTCTTTTTATTCTAACATCGCTAATAGCAATAAAATAGATTTACAGATGAAAAACTGCAAATGGGAGTTTATTTTGCAGGTTTTGGCAGCACATCTTCCCAGATCTCTCAAACCATCCCTCGAGAGCTTCTTGGAAGTGACAACGAAATGCATAGGAAAGTAACCACACTAATGTGATTCCCAAATCCAGTGGAATTGTCAGCTTTTCTAAGGAGAGGCATTTTCCCTGTGCTTCTTCTCCTGTGTCTCTCGCAGTGCCCCACCTCTCTTTTGCAGAAGGATGCAGTGCCCTTTGAAGAGACAGTGGGGAAAAGTGTTGTGTGTTCTCTCCTCAATAGCAACTCTCCCATTCCCAAATCCAGTGGAATTGTCAGCTTTTCTAAGGAGGGGCATTTCCCCTGTGCTTCTTCTCCTGTGTCTCTCGGAGTGCCCCACCTCTCTTCTGCAGAAGGATGCAGTGTCCTTTGAAGAGACAGTGGGGAAAAGTGTTGTGTGTTCTCTTCTGTGAATGGCAACTCTACCATTCCCAAATCCAGTGGAATTGTCAGCTTTTTTAAGGAGGGACATTTTCCCTGTATTTCTCTCCTGTATCTCTTGGAGTGCCCCACCTCTCTTCTGCAGAAGGATGCAGTGCCCTTTGAAGAGACAGTGGGGAAAAGTGTTGTGTGTTCTCTTCTGTGAAAGGCAACTCTACCACTCTCTGTGGCCCAGATTCACCCTGCTCATATTCTCCCTAATTTTAGATGTGTGTATTGGGTTTAAGCTAGCCCCCTCTGAGCTCAAAAGCTCGATAAATACTCAATTCAATTTGGAAGTAAAAAGAGAGAAAATTTAACAATAAATACAAGGTAAGGGGAGGTACACAGGATGGGGAAAAGGGAACCAAAATACCATCCAGTCTGAATCTGCCTATTTCTAGCTTTGTTCCATTCCCCCCAGTTCTATCAGTATCTGACAGCCTAAAAAGTCCCTCTCCAGCTTTCTTGTAGGCCCCTTTAAGATACTGAAAAGTCACAATAAGGTCATCTCAGAGCCTTCTCCTTTCCAGACTGGATAGCCCCAACTTCCTCAGTCTCTCCTCATAGCAGAGCAGCTCCAGCACTCTGATCATCCTCGTGGCCCTTCTCTGGACACATTCCAACACATCCATATCCCTCTTGTAGTAAGTGGCTCCAGAACTGGATGCAGTACTCCAGGTGGGGTCTGACTAG
This sequence comes from Psilopogon haemacephalus, assembly GCA_013396835.1. Classification (NCBI taxonomy): domain Eukaryota; kingdom Metazoa; phylum Chordata; class Aves; order Piciformes; family Megalaimidae; genus Psilopogon; species Psilopogon haemacephalus. The sequence goes on from VWZI01010174.1 coordinate 240,509, forward strand.
TGCAGAGTAGAGAGAGAGGATCACTTCCCTCACTCCTCTTGATGCACCATTTGCTTTTGGATGAGGACTTTGATAGAGCTGCTTCTGTTTCTCAACCTGAGAAATTACAGCATGTCATTACTTTGCACAGGGAGCTGCAGTGTAAGGCTACAGAGCTGTCAGCTGCCTCAGAGCTCAGCCAGCCTTTTATCAAGCACATTTTCACCGTTAAGAGCACAGCCTAGGTCAGACAATCACAGCACCATGCAGGTCGGCAAAGCCCCTCAGGATCACCAAGTCCAACCTAGAACCCTACTCAACAAGATTCACCCTAAACCATATCCCTAAGCACCACATCCAAACCACCCTTAAACACATCCAGGGCTGGGTGACTCCACCACCTCCCTGGGCAGCTCATTCCAGTGCCTGATCCAATGGGCACTGACCAAATGGGCTCTAAAAAGCCATTGAACATAATTTACGCACATACTATAAAAAAAATGGGAAATGCTGCTTGATTCTGCAGTGAAAGGCAAAGTTTGCATTTCAGCAAATAATATATTTTAATACTTTAAAATATTTAATATATTTAATATATTATTTTCTGATGATTTTTTTTTTTTAGTTAGCAATAGGATGTAAGCTGCACCTTTCAACATTTAATTTATCCCATGCTTTTCCTTTTCCTTCCTGCCTTTCCTATTTTCCTTTATCTGTTATCAGTAGCATAATACTCGAAGAATGGGAAAAGAGGGAAGGGAATGTATGTAAAATCCAAACTTCTGGGGGAAGAGGGAGTGGAAAATCAATAGCCAAATGAGCGAGGAAACAATTACTTTCTGGCGCCACTGTTTTCATTTTCCTAGTAGGACTTTTGACCCTGAAATGCTCTACCTGCAGTAGCTCCCCATATTTGTTAATTATCAACCCACACTTCAAAGCTGATTGGTTTTCAAGAGCTTCCGTGGAGGTTAGCTCAGGAAAATGAGTGTCCAGGACTGCAGGAATTATCTTTAATTCGAAGGGGGTTTCGTTTTGGCGGGGCTCGAGTTTGCACGAGCGCATCGCCCCTCTCGGATGTTCTTAGAGCATCTTGGGGCTGGGCCCATCAAAGAAAGGAAATAAATGCATGCAATGTAAAAGTCACAGGGAAGATTTCTGACACAGTGTCATATGGTTTTTGCATTGCAAGATAGCATCTCTGGGATAACGATAGCTAAATGGAATGTTTTAAAAATATATAGGGTGTAGTAGTTGCTGTACTGACTGATAAGGCAGGAGGCTTTCTATTTTGTTTCACTTTGTTATATCTTTTCATAATTTAGCCTAGATATTATTTTTTGTGTGTGTGTGTGTGGGTGTGTGCTGGTAGTGTCGTTTCCAATCTCACTTGTCCTCTGCTACCCCAAAATACCTCTGAAGCTAGTAAGTAAAACAAAGTACTCAATTCTGCCTTTCTTATTTACACAAGATTAAAGCTGAATCTTTTGCCCAAGGAGGACTACACGGTCAGCCCAGTGGTCTGGAAAATAGAGGGGGAAAGAAGAAAATAAATGAATGCAAACTGGGACTTCGAAAGATCATCATTAAGATTTGTTTAATATCTTGTTAATTTCAAATAAATTGATGGCTGTAAGTAATTCTGCAGCAGCCTAATGCACATAGGTTTTGTTGCTAGTAGAATCATGGAATCATAGAATCAGCCAGCTTGGAAGAGACCTTCAAGACAGTCCAGTCCAACCTATCACCCAGCCCTACCCAATCAGCTAGATCATGGCATTAAGTGCCCCATCCAGTCGAATAGAATAGAATAGAATAGAATAGAATAGAATAGAATAGAATAGAATAGAATAGAATAGAATAGAATAGAATAGAATAGAATAGAATAGAATAGAATAGAATAGAATAGAATAGAATAGAATAGAATAGAACAGAATAGAACAGAATAGAGCAGAGCAGAATAGAATAGAAAGAATAGAATAGGCCAGGTTGGAAGAGACCTCCAAGATCATCTAGTCCAACCTATCACCCAGCCCTACCCAATCAACTAGAGCAGGACACTAAGTGCCCCATCCAGTCTTAATAGAATAGAATAAAATTAGACTAGACTAGACTAGACTAGACTAGACTAGACTAGACTAGACTAGAATAGACTAGAATAGAATAGAATAGAATAGAATAGAATAGAATAGAATAAGCCAGGTTGGAAGAGACCTCCAAGATCATCCAGTCCAACCTATCACCCAACCCTATCCAATCAACTAGACCATGGCATTAAGTATCCCATCCAGTCTTTTAGGATAGGATAGGATAGGATAGGATAGGATAGGATAGGATAGGATAGAATAGAATAGAATAGAATAGAATAGAATAGAATAGAATAGAATAGAATAGAATAGAATAGAATAGAATAGAATAGAATAGAATAGAATAAGCCAAGTTGGAAGAGATCTCCAAGATCATCTAGTCCAACTCTATCCAATCAACTAGAGCATGGCACTAAGTGCCCCATCCAGTCTTATGTTGAACACCTTCAGGGATGGCAACTCCACCACCTCCCTGGGCAGCCCATTCCAATGCCAAGCACTCTCTCTGGCAAGAACTTCCTCCTAACCTCCAGTGTATAGTAGAAACTTTATGTTATCATTGCCTGTTTCTTAAGAATGCACCTCCATTACTCCTAAGAATTCTAAGAATGTCCTTCATTACTCCTACGGCGCTGACTTCACGGAGCCAAAATTTCAACGTTAACATTTCCAAATGTAACTATTAAGCAAAAATAAAAGTGGGGAAAAAAAAGCAGCTCGAGCAATCAGCTATCCCGAAGGTTAAGTGCAGAACACCATCTCAGCCTAAAAGTGACTTAACCCTTCTTTAAAAAGACCGAAGTGTAAAGAATAAAGACAGTATTTTTTTTCCCTTTTTTCCCCCCCTCTTTTTTTTTTTTCCTTCCAAGAAGCCACATGAAATGTTCTCCGAGTTAAGTTTTACCATTCATAATGAATGCAGTCTCGCCATTCAAATGCGACCATAAGTACACAGAAGATAAGAATTTAATTAAATGTAGATTAAAACCAAACAGGAAAACACACTCGCTGATAATTTTATCCCATCCTCTGGCCATATTTTTTATACTTCCTTCTTGTTCTTCTTTGGGCTATAGCTTATCAACATGCCGATAGTACCATAACTCATTACATCTGATGGCGCTGCTGAAATGTGCAGGCTTGGTGCTTGCATTTCAGAGGCACTTAAAATGCAAAGCATGTAAATGTCTATGTTAAATATATTAGTGTGGCAATGTTTAGTGAAAAGGAAGTGATTTCTTACAAATCCTTGCACCTCGTATCATACATTATCGTTGCCCAGTCACAAACAGGTTTTGGGGGGGGGGAAAAAAAAAAAAAAAAGCCCACCAAAAATCTACTGAACCTTTCTCTTAAAATGTGTTTCCTCTTCAAATGTATTCGTTTTTGTTTTCAGGTTGCTTATTGATCTATTTTCATATTAGAGTCATAGAATCATAGAGTGGTTTAGGTTGAAAGAGACCTCAAAGATCATCCGGTTCCAACTCCCCTGTGCCATAGGNGCATTTCAGTTTCTCGCAACCCTCACTCCAAAGAACTTCCTCCTAACATCCCATTTAAATCTCCCCTCTGCCAGTTTAAACCCATTCCCCCTCATCCTGTCATTACAAGACTTTATGAATAGTCCCTCCCCAGCCTTCCTGTAGGCCCCCTTCAGTTACTGCTATAGATTACTGAAAACAGAGAGATTATGTTTATGGTGCTTAGTCAAATACACAGAATCATAGAATTATAGAATCATAGAATTTAGGTTGGAAGAGACCTCAAAGCTCATCCAGTTCCAACCCACTGAAGTCATTACCCCTTGTCCTGTCATTACAAGACTTTATGAATAGTCCCTCCCCAGCCTTCCTGTAGGCCCCCTTCAGTTACTGCTATAGATTACTGAAAACAGAGAGATTATGTTTATGGTGCTTAGTCAAATACACAGAATCATAGAATTATAGAATCATAGAATTTAGGTTGGAAGAGACCTCCAAGATCATCCAGTCCAACCTATCACCCAGCCCTAGAAGGTAAGCAGTTGGCTGTGAGAGGCCTGACTTCCCTGCATAGCATCACAGTTCAAGACCAAATGACTGTCGAGGCTAAGTGGACCTGGATGCCAAAACACTTTTCAATCACACACATAGATACTGCCACAAAAATTCTAATGGAAGTTGAAAGAGACACAAAAATTATTAAGGAAGTTGAATATCTTCTTTATGAGGAGAGCCTGAGGGAGCTGGGTTGTGTTAGCTTGGAAAGGAGGAGAATAAGGAGTGACCACCTTTATGTTTATAAATATGTGCAGGGTGAGTGCCAGGGGGATGGAGCCAGGCTCTACTGGATGATGCCCAGTGACAGGGCAAGGGGCAGTGGGTGAATATTGAGGCATTGGAGGTTCCATGTGAACCTGAGGAGGATTTTTTTCCCTGTGAGGGTGACGGCACTGGAACAGGCTGCCCAAGGAGGTTGTGGAGTCTCCCTCTCTGGTGATATTCAAGAAGCATCTGGCTGCATTCCAGTGTGATCTGCTCTAGGCAATTCTACTCTGGCAGGGGGGTTGGACCAGATGATCATTCGAGGTCCCTTCCAGCCTCTGATATTCTATGATTCATTCTGTGATACACAGTTTTACAAACTGTGTGATTTCTGTGGTCTGTGGAGGGAGATTGCAGGGTCCAGAAGCCGAATCGTGCAGCTGTGATTTGTGTTCTCTTGGGGATGGGCTAGGTCTATCACCAGTGGTCTGTCCCCAAGGGATATTCCCAGTTATAGAGTGGGTAGGGAGTATCCTTTTCTTCCTTGGCTCCTCTGACTTGAACAGCTTTGTTAGGTTGACGTTACTCCTGTTTTTTTCTTACAGCTGAGATCCTCCCTTACCCCATGGGGTTAATTACAGTTCATCCACTCACGCTAACGCTCTTGTCAGTTGGGTCCATATGCTACACCTAGCTGCATCTTGGTGTGTCAGTGTTAATAATCCATTTAGGAATATTGTGTCATAATGTACCACAAGAATACAGCATTTTATGTTTTAAAGGAAAGAAGTTCACGTAGATGGAGTTCATGGGTTGCAAACTGGTCCAGTGGCAGCCTTGGTGCCTCTGCTGTCCTAGCAGCCTTTACCATATCTGCAACAAATTATTTAGCTAGCCAGCATTATAAAAATTACCCAGGCATGATTAACAAGGCACTTATTATGGAGGGGCTAATTAATTAATGCAAAATATTATTTTTCCAAATTAATATTGTTTATTAGAATCATAGAATGGTTTAGGTTGGAAGGGAGCTCAAAGATCATCCATTTCCAACCTCCTGCCATAGGCAGACCACCTTCCACTAGAACAGGTCACTCAAGGCCTCATCCAACCTAGTCTTGAACACCTCCAGGGTGGTTGTGGAGCACAGAATCACCCAATGTAATAAAAAATCAGGTTGGGTGATTCTGTGATCCACAAACTCTCTGGGCAGCCTGTGCCAGTGTCTCACCACCCTCACTGTGAAGAACTTCCTCCTAACATCCAGTTTAAATATTCCCCCCAGTTTAAACCCTTTCCTCCTTGCCCTGTAATTACAAGACCTTGTCAATAGTCCCTCCCCAGCCCTCCTGTAGGCCCCCTTCAGATACTGGTAGGCTGCTATAAGGTCTCCTGGAAGCCTTCTCTTCTCCAGGCCGCAGAGCCCCAACTCTCTTAGCCTGTCCTTATAGCAGAAGTGTTCCAGCCTTAGTATTCAAAATTCTCACCACCCCGACCACTAATGATAATAACAACTGGTTCGTTTGCAACAGTCATGGAACGCATTACACAAAAGTAACAACGAGATCTAGAAATAATAACTGGCAAAAATATATAAACATTAATTGAACTGGAAGAGAAGGTTCTTGCAGTCAGTATACCACTTGTCAATCAGATGGACTCCAGAATCTCCTTTCTGCTTATGGCAGAAGGCTAGGTGAATTATAAGAGGCTTTAAGTAGTTACTCACAAATTATTTCTCCTGTCTCGTGGGGCTAGCTATAGGTTAAGACAGTACCGAAATGCTTTCAGGGAATTCTGTCGATTGTCTTCTTGGCTGCTGAGGCTTCTGATTCTTCCCAGGCTTTTACAGGATGCTGGGGAAAGGGGTAGGTGATCTCTGATCTGGTCCGGGCTTTCTGGATGATCTCTGTACCTCCAGGACTTCACATTTTGGCCAGTTTAGGCAGGATGTCTTGCAATGTGTATCTCAGCATGGATGTCATGCTGGCTATGCAGGCTGAGCACGTGGAGGCAATTAATGCCTGTTTCTGGTAAACTCAAAGCAGGCAGTATCCAGGCAAACAAACTTGCTCATAGCTTAGTATGGCAGCAGGCAGCAGGAGGCAATCACAGATAACAATGGCAAAGCACGTTGTGTTAACCTGCTCATCTTCTTTTATCAATGCCTGAGACTAATGGGCCTTTGGACACAGAATAGCCAATCAGAATGGCAGTTAGCCAAGCTTGGCCATGTCAGGTGAAGCCATAGGCTTGCTTTACCCAAATTTGGGGAAAGATACAGGCCTTGCATGTGACAGGCACAAGCCAAGTGTTTACCACAGGATGCAAGCAAGAGCAACACAAGTCGGGACAAGCCGTGGTCTTTAAGACTCAGTGGCTTCAGGTTCTTTTGTCCTCTTTTCCATGGTTGCTTCTCCCCAAAACAGTGGAGACAGCAGAAAAAAACATCTCTGGGCAAGCCAGGACATGTATAAGCCTATTTGGCCTATCAGGTGCACTATTATTTATTTCCAATCTATTATGCTCACTGCATGTACTATACATAGAATCATAGAATGGTCTAGGTTGGAAGAGACCTCAAAAATCATCCAGTTCCAACCCCCTGCCACAGGCAGGGACACCTCCCACTAGATCAGGACGCTCAAGACCTCATCGAGCCTGGCCTTGAACACATCCAGAGAGGGAGCAGACACAACCTCCCTGGGCAACCTGTTCCAGTGCCTCACCACCCTCACTGTGAAGAATTTCTTCCTAATATCCCATTCAAATCTCCCCTCCGCCAATTTGAAGCCATTCCCCCTCATCCTGTCATTACAAGACCTTGTGAACAGTCCCTCCCCAGCCCTCCTGTAGGCCCCCCTCAGATACTGGTAGGCTGCTATAAGGTCTCCCCGAAGCCTTCTCTTCTCCAGGCTGAAAAGCCCCAACTCCTTCAGCCTGTCCTCATAGCAGAGGTGCTCCAGCCCTCTGATCATCTTCGTGGCCCTCCTCTGAACTCTCTCCAACAGTTCCATGTCCTTCTTGTGCTGGGGGCTCCAGAATTGCACACACTACTCTAGGTGGGGTCTGACAAGAGCAGAGTAAAGGGCGAGAATCCCCTCCCTTGCCCTGCTGGTAATGCCTCTCTTAATGCAGCCCAGCACACAGTTGCTGTCTGAGCCGTGTGTGCACACTGCAGGCTCATGTTGAGCCTCTCATCCACCCAGACCCCCATTTCCTTTTCCTCAGAGCTGCTCTCCAGCCGCTCACCACCCAGCCTGTATTTGTGCTTGGGATTGCAGCGACCCAGGTGCAGGACCTTACACTTGGCCTTGTTAAATTTCATGAGGTTAGCCTGGGCCCACCTCTCCAGCCTGTCCAGGTCCTTCTGGATGGCATCCCTTCCCTCCAGCAAGTCAACTGCGCCACACAGCTTGGTGTCATCTGCAAACTTGCTGAGGCTGCACTCGATTCCTCTGTCCATGTCACTGACAAAGATGTTGCCCAGCACTGGTCCCAGCACTGACCCCTGAGGGACGCCACTTGTCACTGCTCTCCAGGTGGACATTGTGCCCTTGATCACCACTCTCTGCGTGCGACCATCCAGCCACACTGAAGGGAAAGAAACACAAAAGTTCAGAGCTGTGATGGTTTCACTGATGGTAGAACAGACATTGAACCCAGCTCAGAAATATGGAGATCAAAGTGGTAGCTTGCTTAATTAAATCTTACACTAAGGTTTAGAATGTCAACGTATTCTTTTAATATGCCATCTTGATTTATTAAGCACTATTAAAGCATAACTGAAATGATTTCTGTGCCAGGCTATCTCATATTTATAGCCAAGGCCTGTAAAAAAAGTGGAACATCCTTTAGTTTTGCAGTAAGGAGAGGAGGGTTCCTTTCTGCCGTTCTATCAGCAGATAAATTATTTAGCTGTATTTTGCTTTAAGGTGATTAGAAGGACCTCAGGAGTGGCAAATGTGGTAATGAACTTTGCCTCAGCTCTTGACCAAGAGGTATTTTCAAATGAAGGAGATGGATCTGCAACTTTGTATAATTAGGTGGCCTTTGACCCAAGCTTTGTGGATCAATCAGAAGAGAAATTACTTCATGTAAAAAGTTTAATAATACTAGAAAGCAATTACTGAGGTAATCAGGCCAAACTCTGCACCTCATCAAGAGCCATACCTGACCTGCCATTGCTCACATTTGGGACAGGATTTGAGAGCAAGTTACCCAGTGGCAGAGCAGAGAGGAAGTGCATGACAACTATGGGTTAGCATTCCCCTCCACTCCTCTAACTTCCAGGGCAGAACCTAGCCCCCATTAGTTTCTTCCACTTGGTGCCAAACTGAAGTGAGATCCTTGAGAAGTTCTACATCCAAATTATTTTTTTTCTTTCCTCTGCTATAAGGACAGGCTGAGGGAGTTGGGACTTTTCAGCCTGGAGAAGAGAAGGCTTTGAGGAGACCTTATAACAACCTTCCAGTATCAGAAGGGAGCCTACGGGAGGGCTGGGGAGGGACTGTTCACAAAGTCTTGTAATGACAGGATGAGGGGGAATGGGTTTAAACTGGCAGAGGGGAGATGGAAACTGAGTGTTAGGAGAAAGTTCTTCACAGTGAGAGTGACAAGGCACTGGAACGGGTTGCCTGGGAGGTTGTGGCTGCTCCCTCCCTCTAGATGTTGAAGGCCAGGCTGGATGAGGTCTTGAGCATCCTAATCTAGTGGGAGGTGTCCCTGCCTATAGCAGGGGGTTGGAACTGGATGAGCTTTGAGGTCTCTTCCAACCTAAACCATTCTATGATTCTGTGATTATTATTAACTTTGATAATAGTTTGAGTCTGGTAAAGCTAAATTCAGGTCTGAATTGAGGTGGGTAGGTTGTGAAACGGAGTCTTCTCAATGGCAGTGCTACTTCATGCATTTAAACTGGTGCATCACTGGGCCAAATTTTTAGACCTAATAAACCAAGTAGAGTTTTAAAAATGAGGACTCTGTTGAAATAGACATAGAAATAAAGTGTTTGGTTTTGGGGTTTTTTGGGGGGGGGGAGTTTTGTTTTGTTTTGTTGGGTTTTTTTTTAGTGGACCCAGTGCTGCCTTGTTGCACATGCAGAGAAATGTCAGCCCAAAGGTTTGTGGAAGAGTGAATGGTCAACATCTCTGCTCACTGCAGGGACATTTTGAGACAGCTGAAAATGCGACATGTTTCCAGCCAGTAGGGACTGTAGCACATGTCACAATATTTGATACCACAGGTGATGAGAAAACCTGAGACAGTGAAAGCTGAGGTGCTAGAGGCATTGCTCTGAAAGGTCTGCATGTAATATTTCATGTGCTAATAGTTCAAAATCACAGAATTAATCAGGTTGGAAAACACCTTCGAGATCATCAAATCCAACCTATCACTCAATACCATATAATCAATTAAACCATGGCACCAAGTGCCTCATCCAGTCTCTTTTTAAACACTCCAAGGGACAGTGACTCCACCACCTCCCCAGGCAGCCCATTCCCTTTTTATACCAAGAACTTCCTAACATCCAGCCTAAACCTCCCCTGGTGCAGCTTCAGACTGTGTCCTCTTGTTCTGTCACTGATTGCTTGGGAGAAGAAACCAACCCCCACCTGCCCACAGCCTCCTTTCAGGTAGTTGTAGATGTGAATGTTTAAACAAGGATTTTGTGAAGACAGTTTCACAGAAAACTGGTGCATAAAAGAGGTTTTATTTGGAGCAATAAGGGCAGAGGAGAGAAAGCCTGAGTGCCTGAGAGGTTTTTTTTGGAGCCACATTGTTAGGGCTTGTTGCTTTTCAGGAACAGCTAAGTGCTCCTCTGCAAAAGTGATGACCTCTTTTCCATGTCTTCAGGCATAAGGACTGATGTGCAGAAGAATTTATTCTTTTGTACACTTCCTGGGGTAAGGTAAAAACAGCTGCAAAAAAAAAAAGATACAAAAATTACTTTCGTTGTCTCCCTAATTTGAGGAGGTATGACAGAAACATCTAGGTTGGAAAAGCCCCTCGGAATCACCAGGTCCAACCTATAACCCTACTCTACAAGTCCTTTCTGCAGGTAATTCAGCAACACTGTGGGTGTGGCAGCTTCCATTCCTGTGGAGCCACAGAGCTGTGTAGATGTGTCCTGCGTCTGTTCCTCTGCCAGCTTGTGTGCCTCTTGCACAAGGCAGTGATAGCAGCAAGACCTCCTCCTCCTCTTGCACAAGTCAGTGTTAGCAGCAAGACATCTTCTTCTTGCACAAGTCAGTGTTAGCAGCAAGACCTCCTCCTCTTGCACAAGTCAGTGTTATCAGCAAGACCTCCTCATGCACAAGTCAGTGTTAGCAGCAAGACCTCCTCCTCTTGCACAAGTCAGTGTTATCAGAAGGACCTCCTCATGCACAAGTCAGTGTTAGCAGCAAGACATCCTCTTCTTGCACAAGTCAGTGATAGCAGCAAGACCTCCTCTTGCAAAAGTCAATGTTAGCAGCAAGACCCTCCTCTTGTACAAGTCAGTGTTAGCAGCATGACATCTTCATCTTGCACAAGTCAGTGTTAGCAGCAAGACCTCCTCCTCTTGCACAAGTCAGTGTTATCAGAAGGACCTCCTCATGCACAAGTCAGTGTTAGCAGCAAGACATCCTCTTCTTGCACAAGTCAATGATAGCAGCAAGACATCTTCTTCTTGCACAAGTCAGTGTTAGCAGCAAGACCTCCTCCTCTTGCACAAGTCAGTGTTAGCAGCAAGACATCTTCCTCTTGCACAAGTCAGTATTAGCAGCAAGATCTCCTCCTTTGGAACAAGTCAGTGATAGCAGCAAGACCTTCTCCTCTTGCACAAGTCAGTGTTAGCATCAAGACCTCCTCTTGCACAAGTCAGTGTTAGCATCAAAACCTCCTCCTCTTGCACAAGGCAGTGAAAGCAGAAAGACCTCATCTTCTTGCAGAAGTCAGTATTAGCAGCAAGATCTCCTCCTCTTGAACAAGTCAGTGATAGCAGCAAGACCTTCTCCTCTTGCACAAGCCAGTGTTAGCAGCAAGACCTTCTCCACTCACACACATCAGTGATGCTAGGTCCTGCTTCTCCACAGCCCCTTGCTGGTCCCTGCTGCCTCCCAGGAGCCAGCAACCCTGCTTGGCAGCTGCCACCAGCAGTTCTGCAGCAGCAAGTGAAGCATGGCCAGCTTCCAGATAAGAAGCTGTGTAGGTGTCGTCACCTCTCCTCTGGGAGAGGAGCAAAGGTAGAGAAATGCAGTGGGACTGAGCAGCTCTTAGGGAAAGAGGCAGGGTGAGTCAGGAGATTTATCTTGCAGCCTCTGCAGCACTGCACCAATGTCAGAGCTTACTCATTTTGGCGGTGTTTGGTGGCATTTGTCCTACCTCCATGGCATGGTTGACATGGATGTCATGCACACAAACCTGCTTGTGGCAAGAAGGGGCTCACTTTTAAGCGTGATTTTTTATGTTTCACAAGTGCCTTATTGACGCATATTTGTTTGCAAGCTACACTGTCAGCCTCTGAGCATCCCAAATTCTGGTGTGCAGAAGCACGTTCTGAACGGTGTGATCAAAGAATTCATGCTGCGTGGATGCTGTCTTCTTTCCAGTGCTAGACTGGAGCTGCCTTGCCAGTTCTCCCATTTATTCTGTCGAATGAAACATGTGAGGCTTTGCACACAGAATGTGTGATGTCCAGTTGGCACCACGTCCTTTTGACAGAGGATTGATTCCCCCACTATACAGGCAGCAGTCACCTTTGTGGACTTCTGTGTCCTTTGAAATATCAACGTTACCTTATGTCCAAGGTGTTTAAATCCTCATCAGACACGATAACGATTAAATCACTGCTTCAACAGGAGTCGTTTCAAGTGAGCTACAGGGGTAGAGATTTCATTAGACTAAGGAGCTTTCTGCAAAATATTTTGTGAAAACCAGCCAGGAGAAGTAAACAGTTGCAAAAGCCAAAAGGAGAAAATGGCCCTGATAATAACATAAGACTGCAGCCAGTAATCTCTTCTGTTCTGTTTTGGCTGGATGTTAAGTTCCTTAATAATTCTCTTTCTTCTCAATTCCTTTTTCTGACTGTTTTGCTTTGCAAACGCTGGGCTGCTGTCCCACAGGAGAGCCTAAGTCAGGCAAGCACAGCTCCACGTAGGAATGGGCTCATATATGCATCGCTTGTACTTTAATGGCAGTGTCTCCACCAGGCACCCCAGGAGACACTTGTGGTGGTTTAGCAATTGTCTTCCCCCACCCCCACACACTGTGAAATAACCCAGGCTAAGACTCGGTCGGCTGGAAGTTGATAAATGAAGCTTTATATTTACAGCAATGCACAATACATAAGCAGATATTTACAATGCATAACAGATATTTACAGATAGATACAATAAAAAGGTAATACAGAAACAACACAGCCCTCCCAGAGATCAAAATCCCTAAGAGGGCTCACCAAACATCCCCTACCACCTTTCCCCCCTTCCCCAATCTTATCTCACCACCTGTTAATGCAGCAGATAGGCGAAGGTAGATCAGCCAGGGGGGGTTAGCAGTAGGAAAAGAAGTTAGTGAAATTATTCAGAATCAGCTACAAAAGGCAGGGAAAAGGAGCCATAAAAGGAGCCAGCCACAGTCCAGAGAGGTCTGAAACCATCTGACTTACCTATATTTGGGTTACCACTCTTAAAACAATTTTTTTTTTCTTTCTCAGTAAAGCTCTGAGTGGAGTAGCATCATCTGTTTTCCCCTCTCAGCCTATAGCCTAATTTCTCATTCAAATCCTCCAATTAGTTCAAACCAGCACAACACTCATGACAGTGACTGCCTTTCCAAATTCAGTGTCCAGCTCCAAAGATGGTGGCTGATGCGTGCTGCAGTGGTAACATTGGCATATTCTTCCCAGGGAAAGGACAGGTGTAAGCTGTTGATGCTTCAAGCACAAACCTGACCTAAAGACTCACAATCTGCTGCACTCCAGTCCAGCACACATTGTGGCAGCAGAGCTGGGCTGGAATGGTGCGCTGAAGACAGACTGACAAATTCCATCTGTGAACTTTAACTTTGTGTGTGGGTTTCCCCAAAAAAATGTGGGGTTTCATTTGCTTCTTAAGCTGTTTGGTGCTGGAAATGAGCATCTCTCTGTGCCTTTTTGGGCGAGGGTTTTCTTCTCCTGCACTGCAGGCTCATGTGTGTAATGGGGTCTTGTGCTGGTTTGAGGCTAACTGGAATGTTTTAATAAGAAAAAATAGATTTTAGGCTGTGAAAAGAAAAACAATGGTGAGGTCTACTTCACTCGTAGGTTTGCTGAGATGTACAAAAGCAAGGACATAAACATAGATAAGGCAGAGTCACTCTGGTCTGAGCTCTGGCTCTCCCTCTCCTTGGCTTCTAGCTGGACCTGTGTAACCCAACTAATCAATTCCTGCTTCTAACCCCCCTGGATGATCTTCCCAGTCTACCTGGAACGTGAGGCAGATTGTGGGATAAGATTGGTGGGTGGGGAGAAGGTAGAAGGGTGGTTGGGAACCCCTCTTGGGGACTGATCTCTGGGAGGGGCGTTGTGTTTCTGTATTTCCTTTTTACTGTAGACAGCTGTAAATATTTGCAATATGTTGTAACTACCTGCTTGTATATTGTGCTAAGCTGTGAATACAAAGCTTCATTGCTTAACTTCCAGCTAGCTGAGTCTAGTCTGGGTGGATTCAATCGTGGGGGAGGGCAGGCAACTCCCAAACCATCACAGGTCTCTTTTCCTGTGTTACAATATTTGAGCATCCCCTCAGTGAGAAGGCAGCTGCCCACCAGACGTGTGCCCTGCAGTTAATTTTTGTAGCTACAGTCTTATACTGCATTATAATTGCAAGTACCATTGCCCTTCTGATTATTTTTGTCCTGACTTCCCTATTTCTGCAAAAGAAGCAATTACAAAGAGCCAAGGAGATAATACAGCAAACATAACTTTAATTTTGCTTTTGGTGATTTATCAGTTACTATATTTTGAATTTCTGCAGATCACTGATTCCAGTTTGATTTTTTTTTTTTTTTTTTTTTTTTTCCCAGTAAGAGTGGGAATAAAGGGCCAAGGAGGGTGTAAAGNCTAATTCTAGGTAAATACAAATCACTTTTAAAATGCTTTGGGGTTTTGGGAATTTTTTCACATTATACCCCTCAGAGGGGTTTACTTTTTCGTTTCAGTAGCTATTATTTGAATAATTAAAAAAAAAAAGAAAAGCACATTAGAATCATAGAATCTGTCAGGGTTGGAAGCGATCACAAAGATCATAGAATCTGTGGTGGTTTAGCAGTTAGCTGCACCCCCACACTTTGAAATAACCCAGGCTAGGACTCAGTCAGCTGGAAGTTAATAAACGAAGCTTTATATTTACAGCAATGCACAATATACAAGCAGATATTTACAAGGTATAACAGATATTTACAGATATATATACAGTAAAAAGGTAATACAGCAACACCACAGACCTCCCAGAGATCAAAATCCCTAAGAGTGGTCTCTAACCACCCCTACCACCTTCTCCCTTTCCCCAATCATTTCTCACCACTTGTTTATGCAGCAGATAGGCAGAGGTAGATTAGCAGCAGGAAAGAAGTTAGTGGAATTATTCAGATTCAGAAGGCAGGGAGAAAGAGCCATGCAAGGGGAGGCACAGCCCAAAGAGGTCTGAAACTGTCTGATTAATCTGTATTTGGGTTACAACTCTTAAAACATTTTTTTTTTCATTCTCAGTAAAGCTATGAGTGAAGTAGCACCATCAGTGCTTCCCTTTCTCAGCCTATAGTCTAATTTCTCACTCAAATCCTCCAATTAGTTCAAACCAGCACAGAATCATAGAATCAGTCAGGGTTGGAAGGGACCAAAAGGATCAGCCAGTTCCAACCCCCTTGCCATGCCCAGGGACACCCTACCCTAGATCAGGCTGCCCACAGCCTCTGCCAGCCTGGCTGCAAACACCTCCAGGGATGTGGCCCCAACCACCTCCCTGGGCAACCCATCCAAACCCATTACAGTATTCCTAATGCACTGCTTGTGTGGCAGCTTCTGGACTTTGCTGTTCTTGTCTGTAGCGTGCTGGCCTAGCAGCCTACAAAAGAAGCACAGCGTTTAGATAATGTTCCTTCCCCCAGCAAATGATGCACTTCAAGGCTTTAGGAAATGGCAGTAGCTTTCTGCCTGTGTGCAGCTCCTGTGTTCAGCAGTCAAGAACAGTTGTACATCTGCTCGGCACAGACTTGAGGAGGACTCTGCGCTTTAATTGAGGCGAAATAATGAGGGTTCAGGGACCACCGATACAGAGTCGGCTGGTAAGGCAGGTGCCCCGCTGCCAGATCAATGGATTATTTCCTCCTTTGTCATAAACAAGAAGCAGTTGGGTCTGTGTGGAGATGGCATGCATATTCCAAAGCCCGTCTGCCTTTTCCCGTTCCCTTGCAGACGCGGAGTAAGCCGAAGACTTGTAAAACTTGCTCTGAAAAAGCCGCATTAGCTTTACTCCTTGGTGTAGCAGTGCTGTAATGTTAACCTTAAGAGTGCTGTGATGTTAACCTTAATAGTACAATCCCAAAGGGAGGATTTTAAATTCAGTGGTACTAATTTTGCCAAAATAGGAGAGCGGGCGTGTTAATGAGCAATCTGTCCTTCAGAGGAAGGATTCTGTGGAGGTCGGAGCGTTCATTCACGTGTGTATACGAAGGCATAGTTGCAATGCAGAGATAAAAAGAAGGGATGAGAAAAGACAATTAGATGAAGATATTCAGAAGGGGAAAAAAAAATAGTATGAGAAAAAAAAAAAGGGAAGGGAAAAAAAAAAAAAGAGAAATACGGATGAGCAGATTTCAGCCAACCTTTTACAGCCTGACTGCCATAATGATAATGTTGTTTCAGAGGAGAGTTTATAAAAATTTTACACGCCACTGAAGTGGAATTTCCTGATGCTTTAATCAGAAAAAAAATACCAGCTGCTTTTCCATGTGAGTCGAGCAAGTAATCAGGAGTTTCAGTAATCATCCCTAATCCTGAGTGTGCTGGTGGCTATCTTTTACGCACCTCCTAACCCGACAGGGCAAGGTCAGCCAAAAAGGGCATGTTCTGATCTAACAGGTATTCATTAAAAAAGCAAACAAAGAGCACCGTGCAGGACTGCATGGAATAAGCCTTCATTTCCATTTTAACAAGTTACTTAGTCTTACATTACTCCATGTCATTCAGGAAAATATGGATGCTTAAATCACTCGTGTCAGAGGTCGTGGGATTAAGTTCCTGGTAATGGGCTGAGGGCCGAGGAGATCTGACTTGTGAAAGTAGGGTGTTAATCATCTCATCTTCCACACTTCTCCCCAGACTGCTAAATAAGAGTTGTTTGCAAGAAATTACTTTCTTTCTTTCTTTTTTTTTTTTTAACCTAATGTCATATGTAGAAATATTCTTCCCAAGAATTCTTTTCAGACTCCCACCTCCCAAGTTTTTAATCAATGATTCTGAGTTAATCCTTTCTCTAAATGCAAAATGCTAATTGCAATGTTACATGGAAAATGTCTCTTAAGAAACTACCAGTTTTCTGAAAATACAGGATGGGGCTCAAATAAATTACTTGTTGAATTACAGAAGTTCTCCAGACTGCATTCAGATTTAATAAACACAAGGAAAGAAAATTTTTACCTACTAAAGGCACCCCAGCTGCATTTAGAGTGGAATGGAATGGAATGGAATGGAATGGAATGGAATAGAATAGAATAGAATAGAATAGAATAGAATAGAATAGAATAGAATAGAATAGAATAGAATAGAATAGAATAGAATAGAATAGAATAGAATAAAATAGAATAGAATAGAATAGAATAGAATAGAATAGAATAGAATAGAATAAGCCAGATTGGAAGAGACCTCCAAGATCATCCAGTCCAACCTAGCATGCAGCCCTATCAAATGGTACTAAGTGCCTCATCCAGGCTTTGCTTGAACACCTCCAGGGATGGCGACTCCACCACCTCCCTGGGCAGCCCATTCCAGTGCCAATCACTCTCTCTGCCAAGAACTTCCTCCTAATATCCAGCCTATACCTCCCCTGGCACAACCTGAGACTGTATCCCTTCATTCTGTTCTGGTTGCCTGGGAGAAGAGCCCAACCCTACCTGACTACAACCTCCCTTTAAGTAGTTGTAGACAGCAATGAGGTCTATCTTGAGCTTCATCTTCTGCAGACTGCACACCCCCAGCTCCCTCATCCTCTCCTCACAGAGCTGTGCTTAAGGCCCCTCACCAGCTTCATCGCTGTTCTCTGGACACATCCCAGTACCTCAACATCATTTAATTGAAGACATTTCCCATCCCATCTTTCTGCTGTTTTGAAGAGCACAGGATAGATAATGCTTTGTGGTTTGAGGTATGAATTCTACTCTGATATATTCCACTTATTTCTTCACTCATGCTTCAAAGAAGTGATCTTTGCATATTCCCCTTTCCGCACTTCTTTCTGGTGTCTGCAGTATGGCTGTGCTGAAGGGGTGCTCAGAGTCGCACACAACAATGCTATGTCCCAACAGGGGTGGGAAACTGATTGACAAAGAAGAGACCTGCATTTGTCACTGCTGCTGTAAGATACTGCACCATCATTAGAGACTCTTGCATGTATGCAGAACTGATGCACTGCCTTGGCTCTTTGTGCTGAGCTCAAGCTCTTCAGTTACTCCAGGCTTCCTCCACAGCACTTGAAAAAATAGAGTCAGGTCTGTAATTTCCTTTCTCCAGTGGTGATCTCATCTACAAATGAAGCAACAAGCAATTGTATTTATGGCATTTTCATTAGATCAATTCCATAATAAGAGCCACTTACTGCACAATGCCTATGTTAAAATCAGTAGAATATTTTGTAGGGTGTTGATTATTTATTTATTTATTTATTTATTTGTTAGGTAGCGTACCTGGGAATTTTGTAATGGAAAGGCAGTGATATTTAAAAGCAGAGAGAAAAAAAAATACTTCGTTTGTTTATCATGTAGCCTGCCTGTAATTTTTTTTTAATTAAGAGGTAGTGAATTTTAAAAGAAGGAAAAAATACCTGCTGTAGTGGGAGGTGTCACTGCCTATGGCAAGGGATTGGAACTGGATGAGCTTTGAGGTCCCTTTCAACCTAAACCATTCTATGATTCTATGATTATAATACTTAGTTTGTTTATCATGTAGCCTACCTGGGAATTTTGAAATTAAGAGGCAGTGAATTTTAAAAGAAGAGAAAAAAAAACCCAAAACTTTGTTTATCATGTAGCCTGCTTAGGAATTTTGAAATTAAGAGGCAGTGAATTTTAAAAGAAGAAAAAAATACTTAGCTTGTTTATCATATAGCCTGCCTGGGAATTTTGGAATGAAAAGGCAATAAATTTTAGAAGAAGAGAAAAAATACCTGCTCTAGTGGGAGGTGTCACTGCCTATGGCAGGGGATTGGAACTGGATGAGCTTTGAGGTCCCTTCCAACCTAAACCATTCTATAATTCTAATACTTAGTTTGTTATCATGTAGCCTGCCTAGGAATTTTGAAATTAAGAGGTAGTGAATTTTAAAAGAATTAAAAAAAAAAATGCTTAGTCTGCTTATCATGTAGCCTTCCTGGGAATTTGGAAATTGAAAGGTAGTGAATTATAAAAGAAGAAAAAAATACTTAGTTTGTTTATCATGTAGCCTGCCTAGGAATTTTGAAATTAAGAGGCAGTGAATTTTAAAAGAAGAAAAAAAATACTTTGTTTGTTTATCATGTAGCCTTCCTGGGAATTTTTTTTTAAACGTAAAGGCAGTGAATTTTAGAAGAAGAGGGAAAAAAAAACCAACAAAAAAACCCAAAAAACTTAGTTTGTTTATCATGTAGCCTGCTTAGGAATTTTGAAATTAAAAGGTAGTGAATTTTAAAAGAAGAGAAAAAAATATTTAGCCTGTTTATCATGTAGCTTGCTTGGATTTTTTTTAATTAAAAGGCAATGAATTTTAGAAGAAGAGAAAAAATACCTGCTCTAGTGGGAGGTGTCACTGCCTATGGCAGGGGGTTGGAACTGGATGAGCTTTGAGGTGCCTTCCAATCTAAACCATTCTATGATTCTATGATTCTAATACTTAGTTCGTTTATCATGTAGCCTGCTTAGAAATTTTGAAATTAAAAGTTAGTGAATTTTAAAAGAGAAAAAAAAAACCCAAACAACTTAGTTTGTTTCTCATGTAGCCTACTTGGGAATTTTGAAATTAAAAAGGTAGTGAATTTTAAAAGAAGAAAAAAAATACTTAGTTTGTTTCTCATGTAGCCCACCCAGGAATTGTGAAATTAAAAGGCAGTGAATTTTAGAAGAAGAAAAATGGCACTATCTAATTCCTGTTCATATAATAGTTATAAATCTCGAGGCTCAGTGGCCTGTGTGTCTTGTGGAAGCTGCTAAGCAATGGTCAGCTAATATGCTTTAATAAATATCAACAAATTATGGCCAGCGGTAACTGCAGCGATCGCAACAAATTTGCGCAGGTAATAAATACTACTCAGAGGTTTCATTTGCTGATGTTCATTTGTTGTGTATAATTGCAAGCCAGAGAACTGGGCACTGCTCTCAGCATCGAAGGTGCTTAGGAAATAGAGAGCTTGTCTGAAGCTACATGCAACAAAATACAAGATTTGCTTATCTCTATAGCTGTGCGCAGGGCATTGATATTTTGGCTGTTGTCCTGCATCCTCGGGATTGAAAAAACACCAAAAGCAAACAAACCCAACCAAAAAAAAAAAAAAAAAAAATTACTGCATGCTTCTGAAGTGTGCTGCTTTTAGTTTGACCACCACGGGCTCCACCTTCGCTTGTACAAGCTGATGTAATATCCGTTTGCATTTCATACAACCAGCTCCCCAGTGAGCCACAGAGGTTAAGCTGAAGATTAGTAGCTCAAATCCCAGCATCTTCCACAGCATAGTCTTCAGTTTTAAATTGTGCCCTGCTGCTGACAGGCTCCGTTCTGTCCGCTTCTTGGTCATTGGATGTTTGCAAAGACTACAGCAGTACCTGAATGACATCAGAGGTATGTTCATAGAAGTGTTTCTTGCTGGGTTGATATATTTATATATATATGTGTGTATTTCCTTCC
>VWZI01010175.1:5339-23182 GCA_013396835.1 Psilopogon haemacephalus
AAAAAAAAAAAAAAATTCCTTCCACCAAAAAAAAAAAAAAAGAGGCAGGCTTTCTCTTCCACTGCTCATTGTATTGCCTCTTTCTTGTTCTGTGAATGCTTGGACTGTCCCCTCATTCAACTCATGTCTAATTTCACTGCTGCTTTCAACCGACAAGCCTCTAAGTTTTTCATACTTCATGGTCAACTTGCCTCTGATATATATTCCATACAATACCCTAATAGAAAAAAAACCTGAAACCAGAATTAATNTTAGTTCAAATAAAGTTTGCGCTGGAGTTGCTGAGGACAGTAACGAGCCTTTGGTTGAATCATTGCAGCAAGACTTCCAAGTTTATCGGTTTTGGGGTTTTCTTTCACTTGTAGTATCCAAACCATAGGAGTCTCTCAATTATTTCATTAATTTGAGGCATAGGAAGTTTCATGTAAACATAAGGAGAAATTTTTTCACTGTAAGTGTGACAGAACACTGGAATAGGCTGCCCAGGTAGGTTGTAGAGGCTCTGTCTCTGGAGATATTCAAAACCTACCTGGATGTGTTCTTGTGTGATCTGGTATAGGTGATCCTGCTCAGGCACGGGGTTGGACTGGATGAGCTTTCAAGGTCCCTTCCAGCCCTTGACATTGTGTGATTTTGTGTTTTCATGTTGAAATGACTTGTAATTCCTGGAACTAGGTAATTGTATGGGGTATTTGGCACTTAACATCAAAACCTTATACCTTAAGATTGTTTGCACATCTAAACAAGACATAAAATGTTTGTATTTTTCACTTTCAAGTATGAATTAATATGACTGCAGGCAAAATTTATTTATGTTTCTGAAAGCCAGTATATTTCTGTCTGCTTTGTTCACCTGCCCAAAAGACCAGATTGTCCCAGAACCAATACAGTACACTTAAGTTGGTTAATTACCATTTTATTTCCACATAATTAAAATACATTTGCCTGCAAAATAAATTACAAGAAAGCTTGTTTGTTCTATTTAGCAAAATGTGAATTATTGCTGCACAGCATCACAAAATGACAGCATCAGGAGGCTAATGTAAAAACAATGAGGGAGAATGGAATATGGTTAAAAGATGCTGCTTTCTTTGTGCAGATATTTTCCAGTCGAAGCACAGCATTTAAAAGCACTTGAATACAAACATCTTTCTTTCTGCATCTTGCAAAGACAATTACTGAATCAGAACTCAAGGAATACACTTCAGATACTTCTCATATAAGAACTACCATGAAAAACTAACAATAAACTTCTCACTGACGGGGCAACAGTCATGTAGTGAAATAAACTTCAAAAATATTGGTTCATAATTATTAGGGATTCATATGTTTGTAGGATTTTCCTATATTTGTTACTTCAGAACATGAAAGCAAAATCTAGTGTCTTCCTCTGAAGGAAAAACTGCCAAAGTTAGATACAAGCATGAAAACAGAAAAGGGAATAAAACAAAACAAATAGTTTGTTAACTGCCTTAGCTCAAATTCTGTATATTTTTCACTGAGCCAAATTTGACGATCTTGTAGATTAACTTTTAGCTAAACAAACTTATCATAAGTTTTAAAATTCAATGTAAACCATGTGCCTGTGGTCATGTATGAATAATACCTATACACCATCTTGAAAATGTAAAAGTAATTGTCATAAGCAAGATGTCGCAGGACTGGTATATTTACTGAGAAATTATTAATAGTAGGTTAGACTTAAAAACATATGAATATGAGAGGATTCACAGCTGAAGAGGTCTGCACACAGTGACAAGAACCTCAACTATTTGTAACTGCTATTTATTCAAGACATGAAGATGTGAAAGAGATCCCTATGGAAATTATTTGTTTCAAGACTTTTTAAAAAGGGTGTTTCATACCTATTAAGTTGTTTATGCACGTCCTTTTGAGAAACACAGGTTAATAATCCATCTGCTGTTGCATCAGATTTCAAAGTAAAAAGGTTGACTAAGGCACTATAGCACCTTGAACAAAGAAGCAGTATAGGAACTGTCTTTGCAACACAATGACAAAATCAGTGCTTCATAGAGTGAAGCTTTTTAAAACTAGCTAACTTTTCTACTAGTACAGTTCTGGAGCCCCCAGCACAAGAAGGACATGGAACTGTTGGAGCAAGTCCAGAGGAGGGCCGTGAAGATGATCAGAGGGCTGGAGCACCTCTGCTATGAGGACAGGCTATGAGAGTTGGGGCTCTGCAGCCTGGAGAAGAGAAGGCTTCAAGGAGATCTTATAGTAACCTTCCAGTATCTGAGGGGGGCCTACAGGAAGGCTCAGGAGGGTCTATTTACAAGGGCTTGTAATGACAGGACAAGGAGTATGGGTTTAAATTGGCAGAGGGGAGATTTAAACCGGATGTTAGGAGGAAGTTCTTCACAGTGAGGGTGGTGAGACACTGGAACAGGTTGCTCAGGGAGGTTGTGGCTGCTCCCTCCCTCGATGGGTTCAAAGCCAGGCTAGATGAGGACTTGAGTGACCTGTTCTAGTGGAAGGTGTACCTGTCTATGGCATGGGGTTGGAACTAGATGATCTTTGAGGTCCCTTCCAATCTAAACTATGATTCTATGATTCTATTGCTGCAGTTATGAGAAAAAAATTCTTCAATTAATCTTTGCAGTACTCCAGAATTTTTCTATTGTTCACAAATTATCTATTACCTAGGTGAAACACAGTAAGGAGTAATAAATTACACAAGTACCAGCTGGAAGGTGATCTGCTGGAGAGCAGCCCTGTAGAGGACCTGAGACTCCTGATGGACAGCAAGCCATTTTTGAGACAGCAATGTGCTCTTGTGGCTAACAAGGTCAATGGGATCCTGAGGTGCATTAAGAGGAGTGTGTCCAGCATATCAAGGGAGGATCTCCTCCCCCTCTAATCTGCCCTGGTGAGATCTCATCTGGCATATTGCATTCATTTTGGGATCCCAGTTCAAGAGGGACAGGGATCAACTCAAAAGAGTCCAATGTAGGGCTACAAAGATGATTAAGGGTCTGGAGCACTGCCCTATGAGGAGAGGCTGAGGCACCTGGAGCTTTTTGGTCTGAAGAGAAGATGTAGAGGGGATCTAATAAATGTTTATAAATATATGGGGGCTGGGTGTCAGGAAGGGGGGGCCAGGTCCTTCTCAGTTGCACCCTGTGATAGGCCAAGGGGTAACGAGTATAAACCACAGCACAGGAAGTTTTTCACCTCAACATGAGGAGGAACTTATTTACTGTAAGGGTCACAGAACACTGGAACAGGCTGCCTAGAGTGGTTGTGGAGTCTGCTTCCCTGGAAACTTTAAAGACCTGTCTCAATGCGTTTTTGTGTGACCTGTGCTAGATTATGGTTGTGCTCTGGCAGGGGGGTTGGACTTGATGATCTCTGGAGGTCCCTTCTAATCCCTAACATCCTGTGATCCTGTGAACTCAGAACCACTGATGATAATTAGCCAATAACTCAAACAGAATGAACAGTAGCCAAAACAATATTCACGTTTCAGTGTATGTTTCTCATAAGACATAAGTGTGGGCTTCAGCATAAATCCTTATGATGTCTTCCACAAGTTGTACAAACATCATAAAACTGGAATACTTATCCCTCCCTCCTAACCTGCTGAAAAAGGATTCAAAAGTTATCAGGGTGGCATTGACAGAGGGAAACAACCAGCACTCAAAAGAGCGTAATATCCTAAAACAAAAGAGTTCAGATTCTGAAACTTTCCTATAGTTCATATGATAATAAGACTACTTAGAAAATTTTATAAACAGCAGCATAAGCTAAAAAAGAAATTTATACATCAACCTACTAATCTTAGTATAGTTGACTAGCTTACTAGACACATTTTCTTTTTTTTTTTTTTTTTGAGTACAAAAAAGCCTCACACATTCCCTAGTAACTTTTCTTTCAGCATTTTGTACTATATTATGGTATCACAGTATCAGAATCATAGAATGTCTTAGGTTGGAAGGGACATTAGAGAACATCTACTCCAAACTCCATGCAAAGGGCAGGCAAGGCTCTCCACTGGATTTGTCTGCTCAAAGCCTCTTCGTACCTGGCCTTGAACACACCCAGTGATGAAGCATCTACAGCCTTCCTGGGCAACCTATTCCAGGGCCTCACTACTCTCATAGTGAAGAACTTCCTCCTCATATCCAGTCTGAGTCTCCCTACCTCCAGCTTTGCTCCATTCCCCTTAGTCCTGTCACTACCTCATAGCCTAAAAAGTCCTTCCCCAGCTTTATTTGTAGGCCTCCTTCAGCTCCTGGAAGGCCACAATAAGGTCACCTTGGAGCCTCCTCTTCTCCAGACTGAACAACCCCAGAGATACCACTTCTTCTGTCTCTGCTGTGTTCAACTGTATGTCTGCTAGAGTACAGAGACAGTTTTGGCAACTTGTGTGAAGGACTCTTTTATTTGTTTAATTTACTGTCTTCCTTTATCGTCTCCACCACAGGCTGCTTCAAACTCTCTCTGGAAATGGTATACTACTTGTTCCATTGCAAGATCAAGGGGGTCTGTGACATGCACACAGATGGAAATTTGCAAATGAACAGAAAAAAATTTTCATCAGTGACTGTGATGCTACGCTTCCTCCGACACCCTCTTCTAATGAAAGACTCACCATGAAGGGTCAGGTTGCCAGGAAGGACAGCAATGTGTGACTCAGCCTATCCCAGCTGCAACCTGCTGGTCAGTATCTGAGCTTGAGAATCCTGGCACAACGTAATTTGTTAGCAGAAAACGTTGTTCCTTCTCTATCTTTCCTTAAGATAATATAGGCCACTGCTTTCAAGGCATGAGAGCAGAAACACTGTTACACCACTGTGTTATCAGGTAGTAACCTTGGCGACTGCCTCAAGGAGTTCACCATGACACAGACTTGTCTTTTGTTAATCATAGGGCAATCTGCACATGTATAAGAACAAAGATTTTATAATTTATGCTGATATTACTAAGGGACCAGAAATCACTATACATGTGGCTCAGCGTTGTTGGGAGAATCATCTGGGATGTGGGGAGCTTGGCACTTGCCTCTCTGGGGTCGAGTGAGGGACTTTGGAACTCGAGAGACTCTCTGGAGGGACTGCAGGACCCTGGGGACTCCCTGGCGGCAGAGGCCGTAGAGACGCAGCTCAAAGCCCGGAGGCAGGGACGCAAGCCGGAAGCCCCGAGGCAGAGACACAGCCTAGAGCCCCGGAGGAGGCCTGCACTCCGCTGGTTTAGCACCTGTGAAACTGCGAAAGGCATCGCAGTATAGCGGGCTACAGAAACGGCTCGGGAAGAACTCCTTAGGCGTCATTGCTTGGAGAACTGTTCGGGTCGGCTGCTGCGGGGCGGGGGCAGGGGTAGGGGGTGTCACTGTTTGCGGCAAGGAGCCGCTGCTACGGGAAATCCGCTTTGCGAGGGAGCCACATAAGAATCGGTTGCTAGTAAGTCAGCGGCTAGAGAACGGGACCGTCGAGAACCGCCGTGCTGCCCTGCCTTGCTGCCTGCCGGGCGACACCCGCGGCCGCCCCTGTTCCTGTCGTTCTTGCTTGACCACTGCGGTATTGATAGCTGCAGCCTGTTAGATAAACCGGTTTGACACTTAACTCTGGGTTGAGTCTTAATTCTGTTCTTGAGAGTGTTAAGTTAGTCACATTAAAGGCTCAGTTGGACATCACCCGGGAACATCGCTCAGGCGTCGCTCGGCCGCTCCCACCCTCTCTGGTATCCGAGGACAAGCTGGAACGCAGAGGGAAGGTAAACTATTGCCAAATTACCTACCGTTGGACCGTGAAAGTAGTACATTTGCACTGTAACCAAGGCTAAACCAATGATCATATTTCTCCATAAATTATAAAACAGAAACAAAGCAACATGAGGAAAAAAAAAAACCAACCAAAAAACCCCAACAAAATCNAAAGCCAAAGAAACAACCAATCAAATAAAAGGCTAAAAGTCTTCACCAAAGGGAGAAAGGATGAATTCTAAATAAGAACTACTATCAAAAAGTTAGCGTGATTTTCAGTGGACATCTTGCTCCTCTGCACATCACTCCTCTGGTTAAGTTTCTTCCATAACTGCAGCACATACCTAGTGATGGAAACCCCCAGAGAAGAATTACATAGTGCTGAGTACACAGGAGACTCCAGGAAAGAGAATGGTGTGTTTGTCTTCTTTCTTGAATGGGCTGTGCAAGGTGAATCTGCTCTTTTTGTTGCCAAACCCCTTTTATCTAAGAGCTATATGAAAACCTTTCTATTCTAGCTCCTCTACTACTTCCCTTCTATCTCCTGGCCCAGATTAAAAAAAACCCAAAAACAAACCACAATATAGCCTTCTATATTTCTTTGTGACTATGCTGCTTTATAGTCACATGTAGATCTATAGTCATGTTTGAACTCATGCCCTAAATTACAAGATCATCTATTTGTTGACATAAATAAAAGATGAGATGTATTATAATATCGGCCTTTTCCACACCGACATTAAATTCCCAGCTGCATCATTTGCTTTCTGATCTTTCAGTTTTCATGAGACTAATTCACAATTCTTCTCAGAAAGGGTGTAAGTAAAACCACCTACTTTGTGTATATAAATATGCAAGAAGTGATAAATTTAGAGAGGAAGAAAAAAGGGAATTTATTACTGGGATGGCCAAATGAAGACTAGAGAGAAGCAATTCACTTTGAAATTAAAAAATACAATGAGTGGGGTTTTTTTTGGTTTTGGGTTTGTTTTTTTTTTTTAAGTAAGACATGTCTGAAACAGTATAACTCTGAATATTCAAATATTACAAACTGTTTTACTCGGTTTTCTGCTGTTGTGGTGGTTCGGCAGTTTCCCATCCCCACCCTGTCACCCTCCCCACCCCCCACCCCCACTTTGAAATAATTCAGGCTACAATGCAGTCATCTGGAAGTTAATGAATGAAGCTTTATATTTCCAGCTGTGCACAATATACGAGCAGTATTTACAATGTATAACAGATATTTACAGATATATACAGTACAAAGGTAATACAGAAACACCACTCCCCTCCCAGAGATCAAAATCCCTAAGAGGGTTTCTAATGTCCCTACCACCTTCCCCCTTCCCAATCTTATCTCACCATCTCTTTCATGCAGCAGATAGGTGAAGGTAGATGGGCCAGGGGGATTAGCAGCAGGAAAGATGTTAGTGAAATTATCCAGATCCAGCTACAAAAGGCAGGCAGAAAGAGCCATGCAGGAGCAGCCACAGCCCAAAGCAGTCTGACTTATCTAAGTTTGGGTTACGACTCTTAAAACATTTTTTTTCTTCTTCAGTAATCTATGAGTGAAGTAGCATCATCAGTGTTGTCCTTTCTCAGCCTAATTTCTCAGTCAAATCCTCCAATTAGTTCAAACCATCACAGTCGCATAAAAATGTTGTTTCATTAAAAGAAACCAAACATCAAAGCACCATCAACCTTGTTGCATAAGAATAATTTTTCAAGTGGTTGTTTTTATAATCTTTACTCTCAAGTGGATCTGCACTTTTGTTTCAAGGGACATAAAAAATTATAAGTTTACCTTCTTGCATATGGTCTGTACTAGTCCATATGATAGCTGGAAGCTATAATTTCAATATTAATTCACATTTTGCCAAGTGTTAGGGATTTAGAAATGTCCAGGTATACACATTGTTGTCACTTACATTCCATTTGTGCACAATTATGTAAATTGCATCCTCATTAATAATGTGAAATTTGATAACTTAAAGTATAATTGAAAACTCAAAATATACTATGTTCAGTTACAGATCATGATGACTAACTAGACAGCATTATACCTATGTGTATTTAGCTTTCCAAGTGCAGTTTTCAGAGTTCTCTGTAACAACCCACTCATGTTGAAGTAGAAAGGAATGTAATCTGAATTGTGGTTTAATTCTAACATGAAGACATAAATTATTTTCACAGCTAAAGCTTACAGATATTCAACAGTCCAGAGGATAGAATCAAAATTTTTATTTGAAGAGCAGGTAAACACGACGAAGGAGAACACACTACTGCAAACACAGAGAGGTAATATTTTTTTCTTGAAAAACATAACTTTTACTGATGCAGAAACAGCACAGAATCATCAGTATTCTTTTTCAACTTTAACAAAAAAAAAAAAAAAGAAAATCAAAATTGTTGCATGGAGTATGGATGGAGAAAAATTTTCACCAGTTAGCTATTCCACGATGCATAAACGTTTTTATTTCCTTTTTGAAAATGTGAAGCAATTTGCTCTTCCTTTATTCATGACTTAGGGATGAATGATCTGCATTTGTAGTTGAAGACAGTCTGTTTGGGTTTTTTTAATGCAAGATCTGGTATCTCACAAACACATACTCTTGCCTACTTCATAATAACTTCTTCATATACCTGTACCCTAATGCAGTTTCTGATAGTGTTCTTTAAGCTTTGTGCAAAAATCTAACTAAATACATTATCTTCCTGTTCTCTCACTTGACTGTAGAGAGCATAATGAAAAAAAAATGATGGTCTCATGCTTTTCCTGGGAAAATATGTCATCGAACTACACTTATTAAATATACTACAGGAGAAAAGAGGCTCATCTGCTAGGACCTGGACAGGCTGGAGAGGTGGGCACAAGCCAACCTCCTGAGGTTCAACAAGACCAAGTGCAAGATCCTGCATCTGGGTCCAGGCAATCCCAAGCACAAATACAGGCTGGGCAGTGTCTGGCTGGAGAGTAGCCCTGAGAAGGACTTGGGGGACTGGTGGACAAGAAGCTCAACATGAGCCAGCAGTGTGCAATTGCAGCCCAGAAAGCCAACCAGATCCTGGGCTGCATCAGGAGAAATGTGGCCAGCAGGTCGAGGGAGGTGATTCTCCTCCTCTAATCTGCTATGGTGAGACCTCACCTGGAATACTGTGTCCAGTTCTGGAGCCCCTGTTACAAGAGAGATGTGGACATGCCGGAGCATGTCCAGAGAAGGGCCACGAGGATGATCAGAGGGCTGGAGCACCTCTCCTATAAGGAGAGACAGAAAGAGTTGGGGTTGTTCAGTCTGGAGAAGAGGAGGCTCCAAGGTGACCTTATTGTGGCCTTCCAGGATCTGAAGGGAGCCTACAAATAAAGCTGGGGAAGGACTTTTTAGGCTATGAGGTAGTGACAGGACTAGGGGGAATGGAGCAAAGCTGGATGTGGGGAGATTCAGATTGGATGTTAGGAGGAAGCTCTTCAGCATGAGAGTGGTGAGAGCCTGGAATGGGTTGTCCAGGGAGGTGGTTGAGGCCCCATCCCTGGAGGTGTTTAAGGCCAGGCTGGACGAGGCTGTGTCCAGCCTGATGTAGGGTAGGGTGTCCCTGCTCATGGCAGGGGGCTTGGAACTAGATGATCCTTGGGGTCCCTCTCAACCCTGACTGATTCTATGATTCAACATGCTGAAACTGAGAGCATGCTTGCAAACATTACTACAGCTGTGGACTTCAGAGGTTGTACTGTAAGTTAAGTCCCTTAAGTCCTCATGAATATATAATATAATGAGTATATAATTTATTTTGTAACATATTGTGTCAGTTTTCAATGTGAAAATAAACATATGGAGCTGTGTTGATTTAGTAACAGAGATAATGTAGAAACAAACACTCATCAGGGTAAAATTTTGGTGCTGTTACTGTCCAGAGTTGTGGTGGGTTTGGAAATCACCCTCCAAATAAGATTTACCAAACCAGCTCACATGGTCTGGAAGCAAGACAAAGCTATATTTTACAGCAAGCAACATTTACAAGTATATATACAAAGTATATTTACATGTATTTACAATTACTCAGATTTAGAAATAATACAGAAATCCAAACCTCCCCTGGACAAAATAAAGCCCAGAAGGAACAAACATCACCTTCTTCTCTCCCCCCAGATAGAAAACCAGCAAGATCTCATGTTATCTGGTCAGCCCAGGTTAGTATTCAGTTATGGAGGAGCAGTGGAGGAGGTGGAAGGCAGGAGACGAAGGGAGCAAAGAGGGAGAAATTGTTTATACATTGCTGTTTTATCCCTCTTAGCAAATAAATGAATAATATAGACTTTATAATTATTTGCTTTTTACAACTAATGCCCTGCTTATTCACTCTGTATTCAAAGGAATGTCCAGAATGTTCCTCCATCTTGTTTGTAGTTTAGAACCAAAATAGTTAGCTCTTACACTGCTACAGCAGTATATCTTTCATGTATAAAAAATGCTACCACATGCTTTCAAACACAGACTTTTAATATCTATTCTTTTTCAAGGGGAAAAAATTGGAAAATTTCTACTATTAGGATGTTTTTACCTTAAAACATGCATTTTAAACTTTCAGGTCTTTGGAAAGCTTTATAGTATGACAATTATATTAATGGCCAAGTCACAGACTGATTTAATATCTCAGTCTGACTAGAAATTATTCTCCCTTGTTGCTCTCTGTTATTATGAATAAACCACAAAATGTAATTAAATGCATGCTTACTAGTTTAAATAAAATGAAAAGGTTGAGAGTCTTTGCTTACATGTTTTAATCTGTTTCATTTTAAACTCCCTATAGACTTTTACATTCCATAGAACAAATATTAATTTTATTGTCCTGCCTGCACACTTTGACAGAGGTCTAATTTTAATGCAGAACAGATTTTATGTGGATACTATTTTGCAAAATTGCAGATTAAGGTTTCTTATTAATATTTCTATGTAAAAGTTTGATTTTAAAAAAAATAACCAACAAACCAACCAACCAACCACCCAACAACAACAAACACTCAGCTTTACTTACGTAAGCAGTAGAACCTCTGTTTACTCTGCACTTTTGTGGTCGTCACTATAGCTGGAAATGGAGTTCATCACATCTTCTTCCACTTTTCCTTTTTGTGCTGCACACAACACAATAGCCCAAACTGAAACTTTCCTTGTATGCTACAGTGCTGTTGCATACAATAAGCAATTACCTATTATATGAGCTATTACCATAAGATTATTTACCTGTGTTTTAATTTTGGTAGACCACAATGAGTATAGGAAGTGTGTGTTGATGAAAGAGTGTGGGTGTAGCTCATCTGTGTAATGAAGTGCTTCTCACCTATAAAGTTTTACATAAACCATATTTTGAGTAATTAATCAAGAAAATTCACAACTTACATTTTATTTTGATTGTTTTCTGTCTTTTTACATGATGAAAATTCTGGATGTAGCTGCACTGAAAGATCAAGCATTTCTACTGAGGGAATGTGCATTTCCATTATTGGATTTATAACACAAAATATTAACATGTAAAAAGTTGCTTTGTTTTGGTTTGTTTTATTTTTTCCTTTTTGAATGTCCATTATTCTTCGTGTAAATTTAACAAAACATCATTTAAAAATGCACAGTAATTCCTTCAGAATTAAATTTAGGCAATTAAGAAAAATGTACACTATTTAATTTTCAGATCTTATCCAACATGGAATCATTTTGGTTCCCTCCCAAGTAAAATATTGTACTATTCTCAATATAACAAACTAAGGAAATCCCCATAACCTTTCTTCTGCAGAACATTCATGTGCTGGTTTGAACCTGTGGAGGTTTAAGCCCACCTGGGACCCCCTGTCTTTTCCCAAGGAATGGTTTCACCCTTTTCCCAGGTTGCATGGTTAGACACTCCCACTTCCTGCTAGGATTTTGGGACTATAAGAGGGGGAACCCAGTCCCCCCCTGTTTTCTCTCTTCTTCTCTCCTCTTCCCCTCGTGCCGGCAGGTCGAGCACTTGCTCGCGCTCTGTGCTGCTGCAGCACGTGTCTCCCTGCCGCCCTGTGTTCCAGCACCATTATTGTCCGCTGAGACTGGGACTGAGACTTTTCGCTATAGGATTCCTGCATCCTGCTTTCCAAAGCCAATCGAACTTCAGCTGCCTGCAGCAGTTGTATTTTNCGATTGCAGAATTTGAATGAGAAATTAGGCTATAGGCTGAGAAAGGAAAACACTGATGATGCTACTTCACTCAGGTTTACTGAGGAAGAAAAAAAAACTGTTTTCAGAGTCATAACCCAAACTTAGATAAAGCAGACCGCTTTGGGCTGTGGCTGCTCCTGCATGGCTCTTTCTCCCTGTTTTTCATAGCTGGATCTGAATAATTTCACTAACTTCTTTCCTGCTGCTAATCCCCCTGGCCCATCTACCTTCGCCTATCTGCTGCATAAAACAGATGGTGAGATAAGACTGAGGAAACGGGAAAGGTGGTAGAGGCGTTAGAAACCCCTGTTAGGGATCCTGATCTCTGGGAGGGGTGTAGTGTTTCTGTATCACCTTTTTACTGTATATATCTGTAAATATCCATTATACATTGTAAATACCTGCTCGTATATTGTGCGCAGATGTAAATATAAAGCTTCATTTATTAACTTCCAGCTGACTGAATTCTAGCCTGGGTTATTTCAAAGTGTGTGTGTGGGGCAGCTAGCTGCCAAACCACCACAGTTCAAGAGCAAGTGACAAGTGTAGTGTGATTACAGCATCAAACACAGTCCTTACTGTAAAAGACACTGCATATAATTTGAGAGGAAGTTTTATTGGAAAACTGCTTCAAGCACTGTAAACCCTAGATATCATGTTAAATATGAGTTTATCACCTCCCTGCACAACAATATCTTAAATTTTTCACAGTGCAATTTGTGGCTCATGAAATAATTTCATACATAATTCCATTCCCAGTATCCCAGATGTGATTTTCTGCTTTTTATGTTCCATTTAAAATACCTGATTACGTTAAAACTGTGGCACATCAGTTGCAAGAGTTTAAACAGAAAAGTGGACTTTAAAACAGTTTCTTATTTATGTTCCTTTTTAAAAAATCGTTAATTTCTTAATTTAAAAAGCAGAAATTTATAGGTTATATTCCAGACCAGTCACTAGATGTTCAGACATCAATATTTTAAGAGTAGATGTAAAACAACAATAGAAATATCTGAAATCTAATCTTATTAGAATAAATAGAGCCAATGAGGTACTATTAAAAAAGCTCATTCATGAATCAATTTGAGAAGACATATGATAATGTAGTTTGCAGTCAGAAGCAATTTGCATCATCTTATGAGTCTTTTAGTACAGTAGAATTTTTAATGGACCATCCAAATGCTTGTGAATCCTACAAGCTATTATCTGTCATCTGCAGTCATCCTACTTAAAAAGATAGTATTTATCTGTAAAACAGAAATTATTAATATTTTAGCATAACAATAGTTACAGTCAAAAGCTGTGGGAAACAAAACAAAACCCACCCTATGCGTTATTAGTGCATAGACAATATTTTAATTCTCCACTGATGAGATACAGCAGCATAGGGCCCTGCACAGCAGCAAGCTGACACTACCTAATGCTCAACAGCCTGCTAAGACATGCTACCTTGGGAACATTTCACTACCTACTTCCCAACAGCTCATAGGCATTATATATACATATATGTATATATCATAGGCATACTACAGATCATCTGTTCTTACTTAAGGTTGATAATCATCCCGTACTGAACTGGTTGCCCTTTGCTTGTGTGCTAGACAGAATTCATTACCAGGGATGAGTAACATCCCTATAATCAAGATATACAAGAAAGTTACTTCCTGCCTCTGCGCAATATTAATATTAAAGGTTGTCTGGCATCAAACATCCCTTCCCAGTGATAAGTTTTTCCATCCAAATCACCTACTGACTTTCGTCCCTACCTTCTTTCTTGTTCAGGTGAACTTGAAAAGGAGACTTGTTCACAATGTAGATTTATCTTCAGAGTATTCATATATCAGAGACGATTTTCAACCACCTCCACTAGAGAGGTGAGAGATGTACACTCAAATCCAGAGAGTTACAGAAGAGTGATAGATTTGAGGTTTGCAGAGGAATGTCCCTGGGGTAATGACTCATAACATGTTTGGAGTCAAGAGAGCAGAAGGAGCATACAGTTTTGGAGCCCCTATTACAGGACTAGGGGGAATGGAGCAAAGCTGGAGGTGGGGAGATTCAGATTGGATGTGAGTAGGAAGTTCCTCACCATGAGAGTGGGTTGCCCAGGGAGGTGTTTGAGTCCCCATCCTTGGAAGTGTTTAAGGCCAGGATGGATGAGGCTGTGACCAGCCTGATGTAGGGCAGGGTGTCCCTGCCCATGGCAGAGGGGTTGGTACTGGATGATCCTTGTGGTCCCTTCCAACCCTGACTGATTATATGATTCTAAAGTACAGACAAATAAGGTGTCAGATAAAAGAAAAGGCAGAGAATTGTCTTTATCTGAAAGTCACATGAGAAGTATAGATTTTAAGGGCTTAGGCAGAGTAACTCACAAGGTTTTTCACAGTGGTGGTACTTAATCAGATTTTTTTGTTATTGCAATAATTTTTACTTGAAAGGAAATTTTACACCGATGTTTTGGTTGCATTTTGTCGTACAGCTAATCAGTTAAAAGCACTAAACTCAGAGGTTACAAAGCAATCTTAAGTCTCATTGTGTGATAGAAAAAGAGTAATGTTCTTAATAGAGTAAGTGAAAAATAAGAAGTTCATGTTTTATGTACTTAGTTAACTGCATGAAAGTCAGAGGAGAGAAGTACTCCATAGTACATGCCAATAATAAATAAATTTAAGTTAAAAATTTAAATTCTAATTAGATAATGACTCATACTATTTTACAGAATGAGCTGTGGTCTACCATGATCCTGCAATCAGCCTGTACAAACCAAACCTGATGGTATTATTGACATGCTATGCAGAAGCAGGATGGTGAAAACACAGACTTTCTCCACCTGGCAGCCTGCAGCTAGAGGAGCTACTCAGAGGTCAATGCTGGGCCCAGTCTTGTTTAACAAATTCATCAAATTACCTACAGACAGAATATACTCTCAACAAACCTGGTGATAACACAAAACTAGGAGGAACAACTGGCATACCAGAAGGCTCTGCTGCCATTCAGTAAGACCTGGACAGGCAGATGGGCAAAGAAAAATCTAGTAAGTCCAACAAGGATAAGTACAGAGTCCTGCAGCTGGGGAGGAATAAAACCATGCATCCACCACTAGAGGCTAAGGATTGACCTTCTGAAGAGTAGGCCCACACAGAAGGACTTTGAAGTTTTGGTTGATGATACTTACTTTGATGCTGTCCCATGGCTGTTATCCATGGGACAGCAATGTACCCTGGTGGCCAAGAAGGCCAACAGTACTCAGATGCCTCAAGAAGAGTGTCTAGCACTTCAAGGGAGGTTGTTCTCCCCCTCTACTCAGTCCTAGATAGATGACATCTGGAATATCATATACAGTTCTGGGCTCCCTAGTTCAAGAGAGACAGGGAACTACTGAAGAGAGTTCAACAGAGGACTGTGAGGATGATTAAGGAACTGGTGCATCTCTAGTATGAGGACCTAATGAGAGACCTGAGCTGTTTAGTCTAAAGAAGAGAATGTTCAGAAAGGACCTGTATTGGTTCTAGTTAAGCTTCATGGAGATCAAAGCTATACAATACAATAATAGGATGCCTTCCCCTCTCCCCACTTTGGAAAGAACAGAATTAGATGTATAGAGTGAAACAGCATTAAACACCCAAAGAATAGCCTTGATTTTATTTGGAAGTTAAAAAAAAAAAAACAACCTTTAACAATAAATAAAAGGTATTTAAGGTAAGGGGAGTTACAAAAACACAGAGAAGAGAAACAAAATACAAAATATGTATACAACCAGTTTGGATGGAAATGGATGGAAAAATATTCCAGAGGTGGTTAATCCTCCAACATGTTTTGGCTGGCGACGTGGCAAAGCAGGAGCAGCAGGAAGCCAGGATGCTGCTGGCAGGTGGGGCAGGGTTGAGAGACAAAAGCAGGAAGTTCCTCTGTTTTTATAGGGGTTCCAAACAGGAAGTGGGAGTAGGCTAATCACTGCACCTGGAGTCAGGTTCAGACCACTCCTCACTAGGAGTTAACCCTTTACAGGACCTTATCAAAGTCTACAGATAACTGAAAGGTGGCTGCCACAAGGGTGGAGCCAGACTCTTTTCAGAGATACCCAGTGATAGAATAAGGGCAGTAAATGTAAACTCAGTCACTGGAAATTCCATCTCAGAACCACGGAATAAAAGAATTAAACAGGTTGGAAAAGACCTTCAAGATCATCAAGTCCAACCTGTCACCTAACCCTTCTAATTAACTAAACCATGGCACTAAGTGCCTCTTCTAGCCTCAATTCCTCTTCCAACCTCCTCTTCAACTCTTCCAGGGATGGTGACTCCACCACCTCCCTGGGCAGGCCATTCCAATGCCAATCACTCTTTCTGTGAAGAACTTCTTCCTAACATCCAGCCTAAACCTGTCCTGGCCCAGCTTGAGGCTGTGTCCTCTTGCTGTGTCCTCTTGTTCTTTCACTAGGCACCTGGGAGAAGAGACCAACCCATGCCTGGCTACAACCTCCTTTCACAAAGTTATAGAGATCAATAAGGTCTCTCCCAAGCCTCTTCTTCTCCAGGCTGAACTACCCCAGCTCCCTCATCTGCTCCTCACAGGGTTATGTTCCAGCCCCCTCACCAGCCTTGTTGCGCTTCTCTGGACTTGTTCAAACACCTCAACATCTTTCTTAAATGAAGGGTCCCAGGACTGGACACAGTACTCAAGGTGTGGCCTAACCAGTGCTACTCAGGGGCAGAATGACCTTCCTGGCCATGCTGGTCACACTATTCCTGATACAGGCCAGGATGCCACTGGCCTTCTTGGTCACCTGGGCACACTGCTGGCCCATGTTCATCTCAACATGAGGAAAACCTTTTTTTGCTATTAGGGTGATGGAGCATTGGAACAGGCTGCCCAGAGAGGTTGTGAAGTTTCCTTCTCTAGAGATCTTCAACATTTGACTGAACGCATTCCAGTGTGACCTTTCCTAGGTGGTACTGCTTTGCAGGAATGTTGGACTCAGTGATCTCTGGAGGTCCTTTCATGGCATTCTGTGATAGAAAGGGATGTGTTAACAAGTACTGGACTATGGCGTGGGAGCTGGCACTCTCTACAGAACTAAATTCATGTAGTTTTGCGAGCAATAGGGAATATGCAATAGAATATAAATCATACTAAGCTGGAAATATTTGTGTATCTTGTGTATTTAACTCATATCCTCTACAATGGCTAAAATTCTCCTTTAAATGGAATCTCAACCTTCTGATTATTCAGTAATTGATTTGCTCACTAAAATACTGTGGCAATCCTGATACACAGTTGCACCTGTTTCTAGGGTCCTGCCCCAAAACTAGGGACCAAAAGCATGTTTCACAAGTCATGTGCAGGCTGATGCCTAATCATTTACATCTCGGCTCCACACTGAGGGGTCACCAATCATGCCAGGAGTCACCTGGCATCACAAAACAGTTCAGTAAAACTCATGCTTCTACCAATCCCATGTTTCTGTGAGCTGTCAAACCAAAAATGACTGCAAAATTTTTAAAGCTGTTTGTTCCTCTTGGCTTCGCTTAAGCTGGCAGACAAACTCGTGTCAAGCAAGTTCTCTTATAAACCTTGAGATGGGATGAGATGCTTTTTCAGACCCTTTTAACAAATTAGTAAGTCTGTTTGCTTCTGAATATCATGTGATACAGGCAAACCATAGATAGTATTTGTCACTACATCTTTATTTCTGCATGAAGGATGCAATGCACCACTAGTTCAGTCACCTGTGGGATGTTGTGTGATTGTTTTTATCCATCATAAACTGACTAAGCTATTAGTTATTTAGGGAACAGCTCAATTTATTGTTAATGAATCAACATCTATTGCTTAAATATAGTGCAGCTTTTTCTGCCCATGATTCCTTTCTCCTCAGAATAATTTATATTTAAGATGAAAAAGAGAAAATTATTTTTATATATATTATTTGTGTG
>VWZI01010176.1:19109-33289 GCA_013396835.1 Psilopogon haemacephalus
GCCTCCTCGCCCCCACCCACGCCGCCTCCTCGCCCCCTACGCCCGCTGCCTCCTCGCCCCCAACAAACAAAACCCTGCCTCTGAGGCACGCTCACCACGCAGATGTTGCCAAACTTGTCTGCCCCAGCCACGGTGTCATAGTCGAGGAGGGTGGCAGTGGTGACCCAGCGCGGGTAGGTGTCGTCGGCGAAGATGATCAGCTGGTTCTCGTTGCGCTTGTAGCGCACCCAGATGAAGCTCTCCTGAACGTCTGACACGATCACCCTGTGCCCGATGGTCTGGATGCCACAGATGTAGTTGGCAATGTGCTGTTTGAGAGAGACACAAGAGAGTGAGAGGAAGGACTGCACCTTGAAGTGGACCCCGGCAGGCAGCTCTTGCTCTGCTCGCAACTCCGCTTCGCTCCCATCTCTCCAAAGCTGCCTCTCGGCCCCGGCAGAATGCAGACACAAGCTGAACACATCATCAGTGCAGGGCTTCTCCAACCAGATGTGCACCACACAGCAGAGTGAGGTTCTCCTCCCCCCCTACTATGCCCCACTGAGGCCACATCTAGAGTTCTGGGCTGCCCAGTTCAAGGAACTGCTGGAGAGAGGCAGGCAGAGGCTACAAAGATGCTGAAGGACCTGGAGTAGCTCTGGGAGGAGGAAAAACTCAGAGTCCTGGAGGTGAGAGCCTGGAGAATCATAGAATGGTTTAGGTTAGAAGAGACCTCAAAGATCATCCTGTTCCAACCCCCTGCCATAGGCGGGGACACCTTCCACTAGATCAGGACACTCAAAACCTCATCCAGCCTGGCCTTGAAGAGCAGCCCCAGAGAGGATCTGAGCAATGCTCAGCAAGAGCTAAAGGAGCTGTGGGGCCATAACCTTCTCAGTGGCACCCAGTGACAGGACAAGGGGCAAAGGGCACAAACTAGAACCCAGGAAGTGCCATCTGAACCAGGAGAAACTTGTTTGGTGTGAGGGTGCTGGAAGCCTGGAGCAAGCTGCCCAGAGGGGATGTGGAGTCTCCTCTGGAGAGCTTCCAAACCCTCCTGGCCATTGTGCTCCTGGGCAAGCTGCTGTGGGTGCCCTGCTTTAAGCAGGGGGGTTGGACTGGATGATCTCCAGAGGTCTGAGATAACCCCCATGCTGGGATCCTGTAATCACCCTCAGCCTGCTGACCATGACCTGACATATTCAGAGAACATGCTGATGAGTCTGTGAAGCGAGCTGCCAGGGAGAGCCCTGCAAGCAGGAGCTGCTTCAGTGTCCCCTCACTACTGCACTTGTAGAAGATCCAAGAAGGAAAGCTTCAATTGTTCATGTGAGTCATGTTTAGGAAAACAAACCCCACACCACCCAACACACACAAAACCCCCATTCCATTAGCAAGCTCCCAGTCTGTCTGTGCACTTGCTGGAGTTCCTTTGTGCAGCAGTGAGCAACTGGCACAGGTTCTGCAGCCTGCAAGAAGAGGGAGGAGAAGGAGGAACAGCAGGCAGCAGAGTTAGAAAGCCACACACCGCAGCTGCTTTCACTAAAGCACCAGAGATGCTCTACAAGGACCATCTATCGACAGGAGAAAATCCTCCTTCTCACAACTGAGGATCTGAAGGGGTGTCCAAAGGCACCCTCCAATTTCTGGGCCCCAGCCTGCTGATCATCTCACCCCCAAGGCAACACTGTCAGCAGCTGCTGTGCCGCACGCTTGGAGAAATCCTCTCACACCTACAGCAGAAGATCAGAGGCCTGATCTGCAAGAGGCTTGTGAAGCTCCTGCATGGGGCCAGCTGTGCAGGCACAGAGCAGCAGCTAACCCTTTGCCTCACTGCTGCATGCCCCAGTCCAGGTGAGCAGCTCTGAAGGCAGTACCTTGTTCTCACACTTGCGCAGCAGCTTCTTCTTGCCCAGGTCATACACACGCAGCAGCTTCCCCACTCCGATCAAAACTCTGCCTTGGAAGGGAGCAATGGCTGCAGGAACCTCCTCCACAGGGGTCTGCAGAGGGGAAAAGAAAGACCTTTTTAGGAGATCAGGTATGAGGAGAGACTGAAAGAGTTGGGGCTGTGCAGGCTGCAGAAGAGGAGGCTCCCAGGGGACCTTCTTGTGGCCTGCCAAGAGCTGAAGTGGGCTACAAAAAAAGCTGGGGAGGGACTTGTGAGGCTGTCAGGGAGTGCCAGGACTAGGGGGGATAGAGCAAAGCTGGAGGTGGGGAGATTGAGGCTGGAGGTGAGGAGGAAGTTGTTGAGCATGAGAGTGGTGAGAGGCTGGAATGGGTTGCCCAGGAGGGTGGCTGGGGCCACATTCCTGGAGGTGTTTGGGGCCAGGCTGGCAGAGGCTACGGGCAGTCTGATCTAGGGTAGGGTGTCCCTGCCCACGGCAGAGGGGTTGGAGCTGGCTGATCCTTGGAGTCCCTTCCAACTCTGACTGAGTCTAGGATTCTAAGACTGTGAGACTCTCATTAACCTTACCAAGCTTCAGAATGGATTCAGCTCATGAAGCAGCTGAAGATCTTCTGGCTCTCCCTGAAAGGAGGTTGGAGTCAGCTGGGGTTAGTCTCTTTCACTAGTATCAGGTGGCAGAATGAGAGGAAATGACCCTAGGGGAGGGTTAGATTAGGCATGAGGAACAATTTGTTCCCCAAAAGGGCTTGTCAAGGTCTGGCCCAGGCCAGTGGTGGAGTCCCCATCCCTGCAGGGACTGTAATGCAGTGGCAATGCGGTGCTGAGGGGCATGGTTTAATGGTGACCAAAGAGCTCTAAGGGTTGGATCTGATGATCTTAAAAGGTCTCTTCCAACCCAAATCATTCTTTGAAGTTCACTGGCATGTGCCAAGGCTTTCAACTTGAAAGGCTGATCAGAACACTTCTGCAGGAGGGCCAAAAGGGCTGCTCTGAGAACCCCCTCACCAAGCTGGCAGCAAAGGCTTCAACAATCAATCACTGTGCCCACAATTCACCAACTGGCAGCAAAGGCTTCAACAAACAATCACTGTGCCCACAATTCACCAACTCAGATAGGGTTGAATGGTCTCTCACCACTCAACCACCTAAAGGATCAGCCACAGCAGAGGAGGACATCAGGCAAGAGAGCTGTCAGCTGCAGCATTCCCAG
Source organism: Psilopogon haemacephalus (assembly GCA_013396835.1). Lineage (NCBI taxonomy): Eukaryota > Metazoa > Chordata > Aves > Piciformes > Megalaimidae > Psilopogon > Psilopogon haemacephalus. The sequence goes on from VWZI01010176.1 coordinate 22,208, forward strand.
CCAGGCTTGGGCTGGTTAAGAGAAGCTCTTTCATGGCATCAGCTCTGTTAGTTTCTAAGTGGGTGTTTGAAGGCACCAGAAAAGGTCCTGCTCCAGCAGAGAACCTACTTCTTGCATCAGGACTTGTTAAAGAAGTGAGTAAGCCACAACACTGCTTTCCAGATGCTCATATGCTCCCATCTTGGCCGTGCTGGGAGCACGTGGGAAGGGGAACAGAACTGGGATTTAAGGGAGTTCAGCTGAAATCTCTAAAGCCCCAGAGATTTGTCAAGCAAACTGGTCATCAGGCAACTGACCATGCAGCCAAAACACCAGCCTCAGGTGGCCAGCCAAGGACTGAGTGCCTCAGCACCAGGGCTCGACTGACCCCAAGGATGAATTCTTTGTAAACAAATGCTCAGAGCAGCTCTCTGAGCTCATCCTTCCACAGAGAAAACAGAGCTGTTCTGCTCCCCTCCCTTAGCAGGGGCACAAAAACACTGCTCCTTTCCCCTTTGCCCAGAGTTAAGGCAAAGGGCTGGGACTCTTGAAAGAGCTGTGTCCAATCTTCAGCTCTGCAAAAGATGCCCTAAGTGGTTTTGGAGCTGGCAGCTTATTTCCTTTGGGGATGCTTCCAGCCTCTAACACCAGCAGGATGATCTTCCTTGTTTAATCTGGAGAAGGAGGAGACCTCATTGCTCTCTATGAGTCCCTGAAGGAGGTTGCAGTGAGGTGGGGTTGGGCTCTTCTTTCTTGTTTAACCTGGAGAAGGAGGAGGCTGGGGAGAGGGGGAGACCTCATTGCTCTCTATGAGTCTTTGAAGGAGGTTGCAATGAGGTGGGGTTGGGCTCTTCTCCTTAGGTGATAGAAAATGGCCTAGGTCGGGGATGAGGAAAAATGTCTTTGCTGCACAAGTGGTCAGGGATTGGCCAGGCTGGCATCAGAGTCCTCATGCCTAGAGGGGCTGAAAAGCAGTGGAAATGTGGTGCTGAGGGACAGGGTGTAGTGGCCATGGTGGTGTTGGGTTGATGGTTGGACTGGATCTTAGGTGGTCTTCCCCACCCAAACACTTCTCTGAGCCTAGGAATCCTAAAACATTTTAGCACAGCTTTCAGGGCAAAGTAACAACCACCCCAAAAAAATCCTTTCCCTCCACCTGCTTGCGGTCACCACCCCTCACCTTGTGCAGGAACTCCAGCTTCTCACCACTGTTCACCAGCTTGTAGGTGTAGACAAACCCCCCAGCCACCGAGCGGGGGTTGAGGATGAGGTCCTTGGCCACCCCCACCAGCACGTACCAATCGTCGCCGGCGTTGGAGAAGCGGCACACGGCCACGCTGGGGGAGGAAGAGGAGGAGGAGGAGAAGTCAGACTGATGACACAAACACACAGTGCCTCCTCCACAGCACGACCCTGCTCCTAAACCAGGCACAGAGTGGGCAGCCTGACCTCCCAGCCCTGGCACAGCCTTGTCACAGGGTCCTTTCTTCCACACCTTCCCTGTTCAAGATGCCTGCTCAGAGCTCTGCTTTCACTGCCTACCCATCACAGAATGGGTTAGGGTGGGAGGGAGCTCAAAGCTCAGCCACTTGCAACCCCCCTGTGACATATTCAGGGACATCTCCCACTAGAACAGGTCACTCAAGGCCTCATCCAACCTGGTCCTCAACACCTCCCTGGCCACCTGTGCCAGTGCCTCACCAGCCTCACTGCCTTGCAGAAGGCAACTACAGTTAAACCAAACATCACCAGCAGAAGGCAACTACAATCAAACCCATCCACCACCAGCAGAAGGCAACCACAACCAAACCCAACCACCACCAGCAGAAGGCAACCACAACCAAACCCAACCATCACCAGCACAAGGCAACCACAACCAAACCCAACCATCACCAGCACAAGGCAACCACAACCAAACCCAACCATCACCAGCACAAGGCAACCACAACCAAACCCAACCATCACCAGCACAAGGCAACCACAAGCAAACCCAACCATCACCAGCACAAGGCAACCACAATCAAAGATCCCATTCTGTGCTTCTGTGCTCCACAACCTTCCTGGGTAACCTGTGCCAGTGTCTCACCAGCCTCACTTCTTCGTAACATCCAGTTTCAATCTCCCCTCTGCCACTTTAAACCCATTCCTCCTCCTCCTGTCATCACCAGCCCTTGTCAATAGTCCCTCCCCAGCCTTTCTGTAACCCCCTTCAGATCCTGCAAGGCCACTCTGTGCTTCTGTGCTCCACAACCTCCCTGGAGGTGTTCAAGGCCAGGTTGGGTGAGGCCTTGGGTGACCTGTTCTAGTGGCAGGTGTCTCTGCCTATGGCACAGTGGGGTTGGAATCTTTGAGGTGCCTCCCAACCTAAACCATTCTATGATTCTGTGATACACCCCTCTTGATGGCCTTCAAGCACTGGGGTCCAGCAAACACATCTGGAGGACCAGCTCTCAGCATCCCATGCAGACAGCTCAGGGAGGGAAGGGCAGGAAAAGCAAGACAAAAGCTTTGTGGCACTGGCTGCTGGGATTTCAAAGCCAGGCTGCACCTGGATTTTCAACTCGGCAACAGCTGAGCAAGAGAAGGGGTGGGAAAACCAACCCAAACCTCACACAGAAGACTCACCATAAGCAACAAGATGCTTGCTGCATCTGGCACTGCTTCTTACCTGAATGCAGCTTCGTTCTGCTCCAGCTGGACCAGGTCCAAGGTGTTTCCCTGGATGGGGTTCATCACCCTGATCACAGAAGCCCATTGGCCATTCCCTGCCTTGGGAGCACCGAAGATGGACTCGGGAAGGTTCTCGTTCAGGAAGGCTGCAGCCATCTCAGCAGCCAGCTCCCTCTCATCTTCACCTGCAGCCTCCACCATTTCCTAATGCAAGTTAAAGGAAAGGAGAGAACAGCAGCTCAGTGAGTTTTCCTTCCCAGACATACTCCTGTGTAGGATGCTGCCTCCCAGTTTCCCCCTGGCCCAGGTATTCCAGGGCAAAGCTGCCAAATCCCAAAGCTTCCATCCACCCTGAGCTTATTCCCAAGGGGGGAAAATCCACAGCTCTGCCTTCCCTAGAAGGGGCAGGTTTGCTGGGGAGCTCTGTCTCCAAATCAACAGCTCTGGAGACAACAGTGAGAAGAAAACAACTCTCTGGAATCCAAATCTCCTCAGTCACAGAAAACTGTGTCACACGAGCAGAACTTTCCTTCATCAAGTAGTTATTAAGCCTGCCACAACAACAGGAAAAACAAGGAGCACACTCTGCTAAAACCTGGGGTTTGAGGCAGATCTCAGAAGCACAGAATGGGTTGGAAGGGACCTCAGAGATCATCCTGTTGCAATCCCTCTGCCGTGGGCAGGGACACCTCCCACTAGCCCAGGTTGTTCAAGACCTCATCCAACCAAGGAGGGGACATCCACAACCTCCCTGGGCAACCTATGCCAGTGTCTCCTCCCCCCCGTCACTGCCAAGAAATTTCTTTCTCATCTCCACTCTCAGCCTCCCCTCTTCCAGCTGGAAGCCACTGTCCCTTATCCTGTGAGCAGTCCCTCCCCACCTTTCTTGTAGGCACCCTTCAGGCATGAGGCCAACTGAAGCCTTCTCCCCCCTCAGCTCCTGCCTTCACACAAGACACACTTGCAGGTGATGGAGAGGACTGCCAGTTTCAAGTTCCCTCTGAGGAAGGGATCACAGAAACATTCAGACTGGCAAGGCCCCCAGGATCACCAAGTCCAACCATTATGCCTACCCTACAAAGTTCGACCCCAAGCACCACACCCAAATGACTTTTAAAGACCTCCAGAGTTGGGACTCCACCACCTCCCTGGGCAGCACATTCCAGTGCCTCATCACTCTTGCTGGGGACAAATTGTTCCTAATGCCCACTCTAAACCTACCCAGAGACAGCTTGAGGCCATCCCCTCTTGTTCTACCACTAAATACCTGTGAGAACAGCAGCAGCCTCTTCACAACTTCCTTTCAGGTAGCTGTAGACAGTGATGAGGCCTCACTTCAGCCTCCTGTTTCACACTAACCATGCCCTGTTCCTTTACTCTCACCTCATCAGACTTATTCTCCAGGCCCTTCCCAGCTTCCTTGCCCTCCTCTGCACTGGCTCCAGCACCTCCACATCCTTCTTGTATTGAGCTGCCCCAAACTGAACAGGACACCTGAGGTGTGGCCTCACCAGAGCAGAGCCCGAGGGGACAATCACCTCCCTGCTCCTGCTGGCCACAGCATTCCTGATCCCAGCCAGGATGCCTTTGGCTTTACCACCTGGGCACACTGCTTGCTCCTACTCATTTGTCTATTACAACCCCCAGGTCCATTTTTGCCAGCAGCTTTCCAGCCACACTGCCCCAAGCCTGTAGCCTTGCTCGGGGAGGTGTGTTGCTGTCACCCCCCCCACCCCAGTTACCTCAGCCATCTGCTGCTTCCTCTGTGCCTTGGTGGCCTCAGTGTAAGCATTGTGGTCTGTCTCAATGATGATCAAGTTGTTGCTCTCTGGGTGAATGACAAATTTTCGGGGTGTGTACTGCAAGGGGAAGGCAACCTGGTTGAAGACCGCCCCCAGCTTCTCCAGTGCCAAAATCCTGGGGGACAGAAAGGTGCAGACTGTGGTGAGCAAGGTGCAGAAAGTAACCCTGGACTGGAGGTGAGCTCTGGGTCTCTGAGGAAGAGGACTGGAGGTGAGCTCTGGGTCTCTGAGGAAGAGGACTGGAGGTGAGCTCTGGGTCTCTGAGGAAGAGGACTGGAGGTGAGCTCTGGGTCTCTGAGGAAGAGGACTGGAGGTGAGCTCTGGGTCTCTGAGGAAGAGGACTGGAGCTGCAGACAAGCAGCAACTTTCTTGGGCCACCAGCAAGGTTTGGGGACCACCTCACTGCGCATCTCAGCGTGAACACAGACTGGGACACGTAACCAGGAGCTCCTCACAGGCACTTCAGTTGCAAAAAAACCAAGAGTGTGAAGGGGGGGCAATGCCAGCTTCCTGTGACTTGCCAGCTAAAATGCCAGCTCTTCTGGCATCTGGTGACTAAGAAAGCCACAAGGCTTTCCAGAAAGAATGCCTCCTTCAGAAGCCCTGAATGCTGGAAGATCTCAGCGAGGACCGATATGAAACGAGAGCCTGTTCGAGGGCATAAAGCAGAGGCTGCTGAATTTGGGTGCCCTTCTTATCACCATTTGTCTGTCTTTTTTTTTTTTTTTTAACATCTAAGCTGCACTTGAAAAAAGGCAACAAATACCTCCCTGTCCTGCCTCCCATTCCTCCAAATCACGTGGGCCAATTCTGACCACGAGCCACCAGGATGCTAGCACACAGCAGGTCTGTGCTTAGGAAAAGCTTCTCCTCGCTGAGGAGCGGAGAGTTTTCAGCATCCTTTTTAGGTCCATTATCAATTTCAAACCAGAAGTGCTCCCTGGTTTGGTTTTGGTTTGTTTTTTTTTAACCCCTGTATTCCACTTGATTTCTAAAAAGCACAGAATCATAGAATGGTTTAGGTTGGAAGAGACCTTAAAGATCAGCCAGTTCCAACCCCTCTGTGCCATAGGCAGGGACATCTCCCACTAGATCAAGTCGCTCAAGACCTCATCCAGCCTGGCCTTGAACATATCCAGGGAGGGAGCAGTCACAACCTCCCTGGGTAACCTGTTCCAGTGCCTCGCCACCCTCACTGTGAAGAACTTCCTCCTAACATCCAGTTCAAATCTCCCCTCCACCAATTTGAACCCATTCCCCCTCGTCCTGTCATGGGTTGGGTAGGAAGAGGTCTCAGTGATCATCCATCTCCTGTTCAGTTTGGAGAAGAGGAGGCTCCCAGGTGACCTTCTGGTGGCCTTTCAGCATCTGAAGAGGGCCTACAGAAAAGCTGGGGAGGGACTTTTCAGGCTATCAGGACTAGAGGGCATGGAGCAAAGTCGGAGGTGGGGAGATTGAGGCTGGAGGTGAGGAGGAAGTTGTTGAGCATGAGAGTGGTGAGAGGCTGGAATGGGTTGCCCAGGGAGGTGGCTGGGGCCACATCCCTGGAGATGTTTGCAGCCAGGCTGGCAGAAGCTGTGGGCAGCCTGATGTAGGGTAGGGTGTCCCTGGGCATGGCAGGGGGGTTGGAAATAGGTGATCCTTGTGGTCCCTTCCAACCCTAACTGATTCTGGGATTCTATTCTAAAAGGGAAGGTCAGGTATGCATTCTGCAACCATGTTGAGACCTTGGGTGACCTGTTCTAGTGGGAGGTGTCCCTGCCTATGGCAGGGGGTTGGAACTGAATGATCTTTGAGGTCTCTTCCAACCTAAATCATTCTATGAGCCATTCTATGATTCCAACCCCACCCTGCCATGGCCAGGGACACCTCCCACCAGCCAAGCTTGCTCAAGGCCTTGACCAACCTGGCCTTGAACACCTCCAGGGAGGGGACATCCACAATGTCCCTGGGCAACCCCGTGCCAGTATCTCTCCACCCTCGCAGCCAACAAATTCTTCCTCATTTCCACTCTCCACTTCCCCTCTCCCAGCTCAAAGCCATTGTCCCTTATTCTGGCACTCTCAGCCCTCGTCCAAAGTCCCTCCCCAGCGCTCCTGGAGCCCCCTCCAGGCACTGGAAGGCTGCTCTAAGGTCTCCCAGAAGCTACCTTTTCTCCATGCAAGACACAGAATCATAGAATCAGTCAGAGTTGGAAGGGACCCTACAAGGCTCAGCCAGTTCCAACCCCCCTGCCATGCCCAGGGACACCCTACCCTAGAGCAGGCTGCCCACAGCCTCTGCCAGCCTGGCCCCAAACACCTCCAGGGATCTGGCCCCAAACACCTCCCTGCAGGGGCAAACCATTCCGGGCTCTCACCACTCTCATGCTCAACAACTTCCTCCTCACCACCACTATAAATCTCCCCACCTCCAGCTTTGGTCAACTCCCCCTAGTCCTGGCACTCCCTGACAGCCTCAAAAGTTCCTCCCCAGCTTTTTTGTTGGCCCCCTTCAGATCCTGGCAGGCCACCAGGAGGTCCCCTGGGAGCCTCCTCTTCTCCAGCCTGCACAGCCCCAACTCCTTCAGTCTGTCCTCATAGCAGAGTTGCTGCAGCCCTCTGAGCATCCTCGTGGCCCTATCTGTTTCTGCCAAATCACTACCTGCCATCAACTACCCTCAACCTCCCCTTAACTCTTAATTAAAGGCTTAAATCACTTTTCCCTCTATCCTTTTGAAGTTCCACTGAGAACATCAACCCCTCCCCCTTTGCCTGTCACCCTGCCCAGGAGAACTCACCTGGGCCCAGGAGTCCTTACCTCAGTGTGTTTGTGGAGATGGCTACAATGCCCTCTGGGCACTGCTCAGAGGCAAAGCCAGAGGCAAACTCCAGTGTCTCATAAGAGAGAGGGGTCAGGTGGAAGCGGGACTGGTAGGAGTAACTGAGCCAGGATCTGCTCGACATGGCCAGCACCTGGGAGAGAGAAGAAGACACAAAAAACAAGTCCAGCAGAGCTGGGGACACAGCCAAGCTTGCTTCTTGCAATAGGAGTCTGCAGAGGAGAAGGAGGCTCCACAAGCTAGAACAATCTTGCTGGCCTCCACAGTTCAAGAGAGACAAAGAACTGCTGGAGAGAGAGCAGCAGAGGCTACAAAGATGCTGAGGGGCTCTGTGAGGAGCAAACGCCTGGAGAAGAGCAGCCCCAGAGGGGAGCTGAGCAATGCTAAGCAAGAGCTAAAGTAGCTGTGGAGGGCAAGAGGATGGGGTCAGGTTCTGCTGAGAGCTGCCCAGGGACAGGACAAGGGGTAGTGGGCACAAACTGGAAGCTAGGAGTTTCCATCTGAAGCAGGAAGAGAAACTTGTTTGGTGTGAGGGTGCTGGAGGCCTGGAGCAGGCTGCCCAAGGGGGTTGTGGAGTCTCCTCTGGAGAGCTCCCAACCCTCCCTGGACATTGTGCTCCCAGGAAAGCTGCTGTGGGTACCCTGCTTGAGCAGGAGAGGTTGGACTGGATGATCTCCAGAGGTCCCTCACCATGCTATAACCATTCTGTGAATGAGTTGGATGTGCAGTGCTGAACTCTCACCCCTTACTACAACTGAACTATGGCAGGAGGGCTCCACCCAGCCCAGAGCACACCTCCAAAAGGTGCTGCTCTCTTTCCAGAGACGGTTTTTACCTGGGAACAGCACATGGCACAGAGGAACTTGAGCAAATTATCAAGACAAGGAATGCTCAAACTAAGGTACAATAAAAACTGTTATCTCTGGCAGCCAAGACCAACAAATGCTTCCATATATTTCCTTTTTTTTTTTTTTCCACAATAACCTTTTCTGATGGAAAAAGCTCTCTGACAACAAACATTTACTGCTTGGCCACAATCCCAATGCTCTGTATGTGCCATTCCCTTCAAAATAATCAACCTAATGGCCATCAAGTTAAGAGAAATGAAGGCAGCAGACTTCTGGACTCTTCACCTGGGTAAAGCCAAGTCAGTGCAACCTGCCTGAGTGACAAAAGCTGAAAATGACCCAGGCAAACACAGGTTACTTCCAGCCCCCAAGTAGAATGTCCCAAGGTAATAAACAGGATGACAGCAAAGAGCCTCAGGCTGCACCAGAGGTGGTTTGGCTTGGATACTGGGAAAGATCTCTTCACTCATAGAGTGATTAAGTCCTGGCCCAGGCTACCCAGAGCAGTGGTGGAATCCCTATTCCTGAGGGGGTTTCAAAGGAGAGGGACCTGGGGGTGCTGGTGGAGGAGAAGCTCAGCATGAGGCAGCAGTGTGCACTTGCAGGGCAGAAAGGCAAGCAGAGGCTGGGCTGCAGCAGGAGCAGTGTGGGCAGCAGGGCCAGGGAGGTGATTGTGCCCCTCTGCTGTGCTCTGCTGAGAGCCCACCTGGAGTAGTGCATCCAGTGCTGGAGCCCCTGGGCCAAGAGGGATGTGGAGATGCTGGAGGACTCCAGAGAAGGGCCCCGAGGATGCTCAGAGGGCTGCAGCACCTCTGCTGTGAGCACAGCCTGAACGAGTTGGGGCTGTGCAGACTGGAGAAGAGGAGGCTCCCAGGGGACCTTCTGGTGGCCTTCCAGGATCTGAAGTGGGCTACAAAAAAGCTGGGGAGGGACTTCTGAGGCAGTCAGGGAGTGCCAGGACTAGGGGGAATGGAGCAAAGCTGGAGGTGAGGAGGAAGTTGTTGAGCATGAGAGTGGTGAGAGACTGGAATGGGTTGCCCCTGCAGGGAGGTGTTTGGGGCCAGATCCCTGGAGGTGTTTGGGGCCAGGCTGGCTGAGGCTGTGGGCAGCCTGCTCTAGGGTAGGGTGTCCCTGGGCATGGCAGGGAGGGTTGGAACTGGCTGATCCTTGTGGTTCCTTCCAACCCTGATTCTATGACTCTATTCCAAGCTGTGTAGATGTGATGCTGAGGGCCACAGTGTGGTGGTGACCTGGCAGTTCTGGCCTAACAGTGGGACCCAATGACCTTAAAAGTCTCTTCCAATCTCAAGGATTCTATGATGGCTTTTTTTTTCCTCCCCATGTTGTGGTCTCAGAGCAGAAAAGCACTCGGCTGTCCTGCAAGCACTCTCTGCTAGAGCTGCAGAGCACACACACCTCAGCTCCTCCAAGTTGGCAGATTGGCAGAAGCAGATTGAGAAGATTGATCCTGAGTGAATCAAAGCAGAGATGAGACTGCCAGATCCAGCCCCCAAGGCTGACCAGCAACATTTCTCAACCCTGAAGATGTCATCCAAAAAAAATGAGGCAAGCAGGGGGGTGGCTGATCTCCCCAGTGCCACATCAGAAGGGCTGGCAATGGCACTTCTGATGATCCACATTCTTCCCTCTGTGCCAAAGCCTACAAATGTCTCCCTGGAATGATGCACAGGAGCCAGCAGCTTCATCAAGCAGCCAAAAGGGAAAGAGCTCTGCCCTGTGCACTAAGGCTGGCAAGATGAGGTTTTCCTCAGGGTCTCCAGGCCCAAGCAGCTGCTTCTGAGCTTTCCCACCACACTGACACACAGCCTGGGAGTGTCAGGTGAGTAGCAGAATCATAGAATGGTTTAGGTTGGAAGAGACCTCAAAGCTCAGCCAGTTCCAACCCCCCTGTGCCATAGGCAGGGACACCTCCCACTAGAGCAGGATGCTCAAGACCTCATTCAGCCTGGCTTTAAACACCTTCAGGGAGGTCGTGAAACACAGAAGCACAGAATGTGATCTTTGATCACATTCTGTGCTTCTGTGCCCCACGACCTCCCTGGGCAATCTGTGCCAGTGTCTCACCACCCTCACTGTGAAGAGCTTTCTCCTAACATCCAGTTTCAATCTCCCTTCTGCCAATTTAAACCCATTCCCCCTCGTCCTGTCATTACAAGACCTTGTGAACAGTCCCTCCCCAGCTCTCCTGTAGCCCCCTTCAGATACTGGAAGGTTGCTATAAGGTCTCTTCGAAGCCTTCTCTTCTCTAGGCTGAAAAGTCCCAACTCCCTCAGCCTATCATAGAATGGTTTAGGTTGGAAGAGACTTCAAAAATCAGCCACTTCCACCCCTCTGTGCCATAGGCAGGGACACCTCATAGAATGGTTTAGGTTGGAAGGGACCTCAAAGCTCAGCCAGTTCCACCCACACTGTGCCATAGGCAGGGACACCTCCCACTAGATCAGGACGCTCAAGACTTCATCCAGCCTGGCCTTGAACACCTCCAGGGAGGTTGTGGAGCACAGAAGCACCCAATGTGATCTCCAACTTACCGCCTCCTGGCCTTGCATGCGGACACGGAAGAGCTTGACGGGTCGGGAGCCAAGGTACCTGGTCCTGGTGTCTGAGAGGTCTCCTGTCACAGGGTCCAGGACAGTCCTCAGCAGGACACCATTCTGCAGATGGCCAAAGGACAACCTTAGCTCAGGGCCTCGCAGAAGGGAGAAGCAGCTAAGAGCCCTTAGGGGCTGGAAAGGGTTAACCACCCTCCTGGCCGGGTGGTCCGAACTTGATCCCAGGTCAGCCTGACTCCTCCCTGGGGCTTGGTCTGATCCTGACCCCAGGTGGTTAGCCCACTCCTACTGCCTGCCTTGAACCCCTATAAAGGGACTTCCCATGTCCCCCTTCCCCATCCTTCTGTCCCACTTCCCTTCTGCCTCCCTTCCCCTTCCCATCCCCTCCT
>VWZI01010176.1:43043-91788 GCA_013396835.1 Psilopogon haemacephalus
ATCTACCAGCAGCCTTCCAGGCAGCCCTCTGAGCATCTTTATGGCCCTCCGCTGGACTCTCTCCAGCAGTTCCATGTTCTTCTTGTGCTGGGGGCTCCAGAACTGCACACAGTACTCAATGTCTTTCTTGGAGTGAGGGCCCCAAAACTGTCCCCCCCCAGCACTGAAACCCCATCAGCAACACCAACTCTTTGACCACTTGGCTCAGCAGGCCAATTTCTCTACCATCAGCAGCAGAGGAGAGAGGGATCACAGCAGGACCTGCCAGGTAAAAAAACTGGCCATTTCCTCCACTGAGCAGCAGCTTCTCCTGCAAACCCCCAGCAATTCTTCACCCCCAGAAACCTACAAGGATTCCTGGACTGCTTTAAATAGAGTTTCTGACAGCTCACAGGCCAAGTATTTGGTTCATAAATATCCTGCAGACAGGATGTTCTCAAAATTCTATTTCAAAGGGCACTGCTGATTTCCAAACGTCTTGAGTGCAGCAAACTTCCTCCCCTGGGAGGGGGGTGTGTGTGTGTGTGGGGAGGATGATTCTCATCATAAAGCACCACCAGGTCCCAGCTGGAGGCTCAGCCATGGGATGCACCATCTGAAGTACCATTTGAAGCTGGGGGAGAAGCTGGACATGAGCCAAGTGTGAGCTTGCAGCTCAGAAGGCCAATGGCATCTCAGGCTGCATGGAAAGCAGCGTGGCCAGCAGATGGAGAGAGGAGATTCTGCCACTCTGCTCTGCTTCTGCTGTGATGAGACTTCAACTGGAGTCCAGTTCTGGAGTCCTCAACATAGGGAGGACATGGAGGAGGTCCAGAGGAGGGCCACAAAAACGATCAGGGGGTTGGATCACCTCTGCCATAAGGACAGGCTGAGGGAGCTTGGGGGTGTTCAGCCTGGAGAAGAGAAGGCTCCAGGGAGATCTACCAGCAGCCTTCCAGTACCTGATGTGGGATACAAGAGGGCTGCAGAGAGACTGCAAAGGCCTGCAGGGACAGGACCTGGAGCAATGGTTTGAAATGAGAGCAGAGCAGATTGAAAAGGGATGTGAGGAACAAAGTTCTGCACCAAGACGCTGCTGGAACACTGCAACAGGTTGCCCGGGGAGGTAGCTCAGGCCCCAGCCTTGGAGACATTCAAGGTCAGGCCCAACAAGGCTCTGGGCAACCTGATCTAGTGGAGGATGTCCCTGCTGACTGCAGGGCAGGTGGACTGGGTGACCTTCCTTCAGAGGTTCCCCTTCCAGTTCAAGCTAGGCTACCATGACATAGAGCTAGACAAAGAACCCCCCTTGTGAAAGCAAACCAACACTTCCTTAGTCATAGAATCATAGAATGGTTTAGGTTGGAAGAGACCTCAAAGCTCAGCCAGTTCCAACCCCCCTGTGCCATAGGCAGGGACACCTCCCGCTGGATCAGGACGCTCAAGACCTCATCCAGCCTGGCCTTGAACACCTCCAGGGAGGGAGCAGCCACAACCTCCCTGGGTAACCTGTGCCAGTGTCTTGCCACCCTCACTGGAAAGAACTTCCTCCTAACATCCAGTTTCAATCTCAAGGCATCATTCAGCCTGGCTCTGAACACCTCCCTGGGCAACCTCTGCCAGTGTCTCACCACCCTCACTGTCAAGAACTTCTTCCTAACATCCAGTTTCAATCTCCCCTCTGCCAGTTTGAACCCATTCCCCCTCATTCTGTCATTACAAGACCTTGTGAACAGTCCCTTCCCAGCCTTCCTGTAGCCCCCTTCAGATACTGGAAGGTTACTCTAAGGTCTCCTCAAAACCTTCTCTTCTCCAGGCTGCAAAGCCCCAACTCTCTCAGCCTGTCCTCATAGCAGAGCTGCTGCAGCCCTCTGATCATTTTCATGGCCCTCCTCTGGACTCTCTCCAGCAGTTCCATGTCCTTCTCTCAAGGAAGGCTCACTCCTACCCCTTCATACTCTCCTTTTTCCCTGGCTTTAGTCACCCCAGAGCACACCTGGATGCCTGTGTCAAATGCATCTTCTGCTCCAAGTCCAGGGCTGCTGCCTTTAGTGCCTCCCTGCTGCAGCTTTTGAAAGGAAAAGCTTTGATTCACCAGAGTTAAGCTAACAAGGCCAAGTGTAAGGTCCTGCACCTGGGTGGGTGCAATCCCAAGCACAAATCCAGGCTGGGTCGGGAGTGGCTGGAGAACAGCCCTGAGGAACAGGACCTGGGGGTCTGGGTAGATGAGAAGCTCAATATGAGCCTGCAGTGTGCACACACAGCCCAGACAGCAACTGTGTGCTGGGCTGCATGAAGAGAAGTGTTGCCAGCAGGGCAAGGGAGGGGATTCTGCCCCTTTGCTCTGCTCTCCTCACACCCCACCTGCAGCACTGTCTGCAGTTCTGGAGCCCCCAGCACAAGAAGGACATGGAACTGCTGGAGAGAGTCCAGAGGAGGGCCATGAAGATGATCAGAGGGCTGCAGCAGCTCTGCTATGAGGACAGGCTGAGAGAGTTGGGGCTTTTCAGCCTGGAGAAAAGAAGGCTTCCAGGAGACCTTAGAGCAACCTTCCAGGATCTGAAGGGGACCTACAGGAGGGCTGGGGAGGGATTGTTCACAAGGTCTGGTAATAACAGGATGAGGGGGAATGGGTTCAAACTGGCAGAGGGGAGATTTAAACTGGATGTTAGGAGGAAGTTCTTGACAGTGAGGGTGGTGAGACACTGGCACAGGTTGCCCAGGGAGGTGTTCAAGGCCAGGCTGGATGAGGCCTTGAGCGACCTGCTCTAGTGGGAGGTGTCCCTGCCTCTGGCACAAGGGGGTTGGATCTGGCTGAGCTTTGAGGTCTCTTCCAACCTAAACCATTCTAGGGACAAAAAGATATATTCAGAGTGTGGGGTCAGACCAACTCCAGCAGCCCAGCTGCACTTAAAAAGGACTAAAAATCCCCGGGGAGTAGCCTCAGGGCACACCGAGGTGTAGCCTCAGCTAGCAGCAAAGATGTTAATATGAAAAGATCTTTCCCTTGCTCTGCACCGGCCATCAGGCTGCCCAATTTTTGAAGAGGCAGGCACTTTGTCGGCTGCCACAAGCCTTCAGAGGTGCTTATTGAGGTTCTAATTGCTCCCATCAGCTCCTTTCAGCCAGAGGAGACATTCCAAGGGCTCTGAGGAACCACAGCTTCAGGCACACATCAGGACTACTTAAGAGAGCAGCCCATCTGGGGTCGTGAACTCTGTGCTATTGTCCTCTGCTGTCTGTCATGGATTTGCTGCCACTCAGCCCAGGAGAATTCCACTCCTCTATGCCACTCCATGCCCGGCAGAGCTCTCTCACGCTCCACAGCGCCCCTAAACGCAGTCCCTCACCAGCTGGGAGGAGTTCAACGAGCAAGCAGATGAGCAGTGACTAAGCTGAGAATTGTTCTCGTTCTAAAGACACTGATGGGCTGACAGCAACCATCTCCCTGAGCTTCTGTTCTACCGCTGCAGGGAGATCTGCAGCTGTGACTCACTGCACAGCTTTTGGGGCAGGAGTGGCAGGTAGGGAAGCAGGCTCCTTGCTCTCAGCTCCAGCAGGACATGGAGCCAGCTACTGAAGGCCACCAGAAAGTCTCCCTGCAGCCTTCTCTTTTTCAGGCTGAGCAACTCCACCTCTCCTCAGCCTGGCCTCACAGCAGAGCCCTCCCAGCACTGCTGTGGCCTCGCTCCAACAGGTCCCTGTCTGTGCTGAGGAATCCAGAGTTGGCCCCAGCACTCTAGGTGGGATTTCAGCAGAGCAGAGGGGCAGAATCCCTCCACTGACCTGCTGTCCTAGCACTGTAGGTGGGATTTCAGCAGAGCAGAGGGGCAGAATCCTCTCCACTGACCTGCTGTCCTAGCACTGTAGGTGGCATTTCAGCAGAGCAGAGGGGCAGAATCCTCTCCACTGACCTGCTGTCCCAGCACTGTAAGTGGGATTTCAGCAGAGCAGAGGGGCAGAACCCTCTCCACTGACCTGCTGTCCTAGCACTGTAAGTGGGATTTCAGCAGAGCAGAGGGGCAGAATCCTCTCCACTGACCTGCTGTCCACTTGTCCTGAAGCTGTGACTCTGCATTCCTTAGCCAGAAGAGCATTTGAGACCTGATCAGGAGTGGGAATGGGAATTGTTTTCTACTCCTCAGCCATCAAACTACAAAGGAGTCTCAACATGGTGGGGGTTGGAAAGCACTGCTAGAAATCATCCAGTCCAACCCCTCTGGCTAAAGCAAGGCACCCACAGCAGCTTGACCCAGGCTGAAAAATGTCCAGTTGGCTTTGGAATCTCTCCAGAGAAGGCTCCACAACCTCTCTGAGCAGCCTGCTCCAGCACACGCACAACAAACAAGCTGTTTTGTTGTGGTTTTTTTTCTTCCCCCTCCAATTCCACTACAGCCACTAAAATTCCTGTAGTGAAAAAGCTTAGCATTAAAAAAAAAAGCAGTCCCACGATTTGGGGGACTCTGTGCTTAACCTGTGGGATGGCAGAGTAGCCCCTAGCAGTAGGTACACACCTGTGGGGATCAGCACCTCCACCACCAGCCACCTGTGGAAGAAAAAAAAAGGCTTGGTATTGGTAGTGAGTATCACCACGTACCAGCCAAGGTTAGTATCTGCTTGAGGGGCAAAGGGAGGGGGCCAGGTGGAAACCTCCACGTGTCTCAGAAAGGCCTCACAGCACACAAATGCCTGCCACATCCAGTCAGGTTTTGACATCCCCAAAACCAGCACTTTGGGGTAGTTTCGTGGTTTCTGAAGGCTGCTTGAAGAGGTTCTGGTTAAAACCCACTGAAATGGCCTCTGAAGTCAAGAGGGTTGGAAGGTGAGGGGATTGGTTTCACAGAACTTTTCAGTTCCAGCCTTGTTGGAATCGTGGAGGAGATCTTCATGCTGGAATCAGGGCAATTTGGAAGGAAGGGGGGGCGGGAAAAAGAAGGGGCAAGTAAGATTGGTCTGTTTGATGGACATCAACAATAGTCCTCCAGCTCCTGAAAAGTCAAAGTTAACCCCTGGAGCCCCAAGAGTGGTGTCAGAAGCCTCCATTTCTCAGCAGCAGCAAACGTTAGCAACTCTTCTGCTCATCCCTTCTGGAAAATGGTTGCCTCTAACACTGAGAATGCCTCTTTGAAG
Organism: Psilopogon haemacephalus; assembly: GCA_013396835.1. Classification (NCBI taxonomy): domain Eukaryota; kingdom Metazoa; phylum Chordata; class Aves; order Piciformes; family Megalaimidae; genus Psilopogon; species Psilopogon haemacephalus. The sequence continues at coordinate 48,153 of VWZI01010176.1, forward strand.
AAGAGAGCTTATTTTTGATAGGAAATGTGGAAGTTCTTTCCTTCTGACCCTTTTTTTTTTCTTGCCCTGGGGAACATGAAGGCACTTTGTGCTCAAGGCTCCTTTTCTGTGCACAGGAATTGACACAGGAGGTCTTGGATGGCAGGGGAAATCCCACAGCAGTGTCTGAAATCCCCACAGGGTTCTACACTGGGAAAAATCTGCTCTCTGACTGCTTCAAAGTGAGATGCCACATACCACACAGCAGGCTGAGGTCTGGCATTTCTGCATCTATCCAGCAAGTCTTGGTGAGATTTACCCCAAAAGCCCTGCCTTGGAAACCATCCCTGAGACTGTCAGCAGCCAAAATAGATTTATTTGGTGTTTTTTAAGTATTTCTGAGGAACTCTGCTCTTGCTCTCCAGAAAAAAAAAGACAAAAAGCAGGACAAGGGATTGCATTTCCTCCCATTTCAGTTAGGCAAACTCCTCATTTCAGATTAGGACCAAAGGAAAAAGAAAAAACCAAAACCAAAACAAAACAAAAAAAAAAAAAACCAACCCCAAACTCAACCCAAAACCAAGCCCAAATCTAATACATTTCTGCCAACTCCAAAGCCTGACCTTCCTGGAATCAGCAGCTGGGTGTTTGAACAGGGGAGGGTGTCCCAGCCCAAACACTGTTTTCTTTGCAAGATATGCAGAGAGGGAAGTCATTAAAATAAGAAACACTGTGGCTGATTTTCTCTTCTCTCTTCTGCCATATGGCTCCCACTCTCTCATCACCACTGCAGCTATCACCACATGAGTTAAGGAGCAAACACGCTCCCAGGGGAAGCACAGCCAGGGGCTGCTGCTGTGGAGACCACCAACTCCTGGCAAGTGGGAAAGGATGAGGAGCTGAGCAGCTTCCAGGCTGCAAAGCCCCAGCTGAGGCAGCAGGCTGGGTGATGGGTGCAGCTAAAGGACTTTGTCAGAGGGAAGAAGGACGATTCTAAGTGACCAAAGAAAGAGCTCCTCGGTGATTCAAACCACAGCTTTTCGGGGAGGGCACACAACCAGCATGCAGCAGCAGCACCACCACTTCCTTTCCTCTCTCCTTGGACAGGAAGAAACAAAACCAACCACAGCAAAGCTCATGATTACCTCCCTGTGCTGTAAAAGAGAAGCCTGCATACCTTCCACGTGTCTCCTGACGGTCCATACAGCGTTGGGGTTACCAGGCAGCTCTGAGACAGCCATTTCAGAAACCTAAGAGGGAGAACAGGAGGAAGATTCTTCAGTAAACAGAACTTGAGACCTCACCAAACCTGCAGCAGCTCTGAAGCTGTCCCCTAAGTGGGCAGGAATGTCAGTTGTGGGACCAGAGCTCTTCGACACCTTCACCTGTGACAGGGACGGTGGCACTGAGGCACCCTCAGCCAAGCTTGTACATGGCCCCAGGCTGAGGGCTGCAGGTGGCCCCAAGCTGGAGGGTGAGCTGCAGGTGGCCCCAAGCTGGAGGGTGAGCTGCAGGTGGCCCCAAGCGGGAGGGTGAGCTGCAGGTGGCCCCAAGCGGGAGGGTGAGCTGCAGGTGGCTGGCTGGAAAGCAGGGATTCATTCAGAGGGACCTGGACAGGCTGCAGAGGTGAGCCCAAGCCAACCTCATGAAGTTCAGCAAGGCCAAGGCAGGGGGCAGGGTTGGAACTAGATGATCCTTGTGGTCCCTTCCAACCCTGACTGATTCTAGGATTCCAAGGTCCTGCAGCTGGGTCAGGGCAATGCCAAGCACAGAGCCAGGCTGGGTGAGCAGTGGCTGCAGAGCAGCCTGGAGGAGAAGGCCTTGGGGGTGTCAGGTGGAGCCAAAGTGCCCAGGAGGCAGCACTGGTGGCTGGCAGCCCAGAGGCAGCTGTGTGCTGGCTGCAAGGAGAGCAGCAGCACAGGGAGGGGATCCTGCCCCTCTGCTCTGCTGAGACCACACCTCCAGCACTGCCTCCACTTCTGGTGCCCCCAGCACCAGATGAGGGACATGGAGCTGCTGGGAGGGTCCAGGAGGCCATGATCAGAGAGAGAGCTGGAGAACCTCCCCTGTGAGGACAGGCTGGGAAAGATTGAGCTCTTCAGCCTGGAGAAGAGAAGGCTCCAGGGAGATCTTAGAGCAGACTTTTCAAGTACCTGAGGGTGGCTTAAAGGGGAGCTGAGGAGGGACTTTTGACACGGGCTGGGAGTGACAGGATGAGAAGACAAGCTGGGAGAGGGGATATTGAGACTGGAAATTAAGAAGAATTTCTTTAGAGTGAGGATGGGGAGACACTGGCACAGGTTGCCCCAGGGAGATTGTGGATGCTTCCTTCCTGGAGGTATCTAAGGCCAGGCTGGACGAGGCCTTGAGTAACCTGGGCTGGTGGGAGGTGTCCCACCAGTGGGGGCTGGAACTGGATGATCTTTAAAGCCTCTTCCAGTCCCAGCAACCTGGGCTGGTGGGAGGTGTCACACCAGTGGGGGCTGGATGATCTTTAAAGTCTCTTCCAACCTAAACCATTCTACACATCTACAAATTCCCAGTTCTGATGCTCTCTCCCAACACCAGATGTAAAATTCATTCAGCAATGACACAGCAACATTGGGAGCTCTGAGGGATGAGCTTGAAAACAAGGTCACCTCACCTGCCTCCAAGCAAGAGAGATCAGCAGCTGGCAGACACTGGGAATATTCCAGCTCAATGCACTCAAGAGTAGCAGAAGAGACTAAAGGCAGGTGGCTAGAGTCAGCTGAACAAAAAGGGCTTTTGAGAGTGGCAGAGCCAACAGCCTCAACCCTTCTGTTTCCAAGCCTTTGAGAGAAAGCTGCCTCCAGATGACGGCAAAAAGAGCATCTCTTCATTTCAGCACCCTGCTTTCAAGGGTCTTCTCCCCCTGGCCTCACCTCTCAAGCTCTTCCCCTTGAAGTGCAGTGAGGCTGTGCTGCCATTTAGTGAGGCATGGACAGACTGCAGAGTCAAGAGGAACTTCAGGAAATCCCAAGGCAAGTGGAGGGTCCTACACCTGGGGAGGGAGGAACAAGCCCCCTGCAGCAGCACAGGTGAGGGGTTGAGCTGCTGGAAAGCAGTTTGATGGAGAAGGACCTAGGAGTGCTGGTGGACAAGTTGCCCATGCACCAGCAATGTGCTTTTGTGGCTAAGAAGGCAAATGGTCTCCTGGGGTGCATGAAGACTCTTCTCCTCTCCCTCTACACTGCCCCACTAACGTCACATACGTAGTAATGGGTCCAGTCCTGACCTCCCCAGCTCAAGAGAAACAGGGAACTGCTGGACTGAGTCCAGCAAAGGCTACAAAGATGCTGAGGGGCCTGGAGCAGCTCTGGGAGGAGCAAAGGCTGAGAGCCTGGAGAAGAGCAGCCCCAGAGAGGAGCTAAAGCAAGAGCTAAAGGACCTGTGGGGAGCAAGAGGATGGGGCCAGACACTTGTCAGTGGTGTCTATTGACAGGACAAGGGGCAATGGGAACAAACTGGAACCCAGGAGGTTCCATCTGAAGCAGGAAGAGGAACTTGTTTAGTGTGAGGATGTTGGAGGCCTGCAGCAGACCGCCCAGAGAGGTTGTGGAGTCTCCCTCCAACCCCTCCTGGTGATTGTGATGGTGGGCAAGCTGCTGTGGGTGCCCCTGCTTTTAGCAAGGGGGTTAGACTGGATGATCTGGAGAAGTCCTAGATAATCCCCAACCCCCAATCATTCTGTGATTCTGAATTCTTACCTCAAGACCATGCCTTAGAACCCTGAGAGATGACCGAGGTCCCCGGCCACAAGCCACATACAGTTGGGGTGTGTCTTCATTGGCCAGATCAGCAATCTGCATGGAGACAGAGTGTCAGAAGATATTCATGGGAAGACAAAGTGAACCCAAGCTGAAAGAAGGGAAGATGCCATCAAGTGACCATCTGCTGCCATGAAATAATGCTCAGCTTTAACCAAACTCACTGCAGAGCAGTGGGCAGAGGCTCTGCGGATGGTCATAGAATCCTAGAATCAGTCAGGGTTGGAAGAGACCACAAGGATCAGGCAGCTCCAACCTCCCTGCCATGCCCAGGGACAGCCTACACTAGAGCAGGCTGCCCACAGCCTCTGCCAGCCTGGCCAAAAACACCTCCAGGGAGCTGGCCCCAAACACCTCCCTGCAGGGGCAACCCATTCCTCTCATGCCACTCACCGCTCTCATGCTCAACAACTTCCTCCTCACCTCCAGCCTCAATCTCCCCACCTCCAGCTTTGCTCCATTCCCCCCAGTCCTGGCACTCCCTCACAGCCTCAAAAGTCCCTCCCCAGCTTTTCTGTAGCCCCCTTCAGATCCTGGAAGGCCACCAGAAGGTCCCCTGGGAGCCTCCTCTTCTCCAGTCTGCACAGCCCCAACTCTTTCAGGCTGTGCTCACAGCAGAGCTGCTGCAGCCCTCTGAGCATCCTCAGGGCCCTTCTCTGCACACCTCCAGCATCTCCACATCCCTCTTGTCCCAGGGGCTCCAGCACTGGATGCACTACTCCAGGTGGGCTCTCAGCAGACCACAGCAGAGGGGCACAATCACCTCCCTGGCCCTGCTGCCCACACTTCTGCTCCTGATGCAGCCCAGGACCCAAAGCTCCAGCTGTCAACTGAGGCCATGAGCAAGGCCAACAGCTAAGAGTGCAACTCCAGTAACCTGCTTTACTGGTTAGAGGAACAGCACAGGGCTGCTGGCTGACCCCTGTGTCCTGATATATATTTCTTACCACAAAAAAATCAAAGGCTGCCAGGCCTGGTACCAGCCTTGGGTAGCTGCATGTGAACCTACAGGACTTCTTTTTCCTCCCAGCATTCAGAACAGAGCAGTTATTTCTGGAAGCATGAGGGGCAACTAGGGGGAATGCAGCAAAGCTGGAGGTGGGGAGATTCAGATTGGAGGTGAGGAAGAAGTTGTTGAGTATGAGTGGTGAGAGGCTGGAATGAGTTGCCCAGGGAGGTGGTTGGGCCACATCCCTGGAGGTGTTTGCAGCCAGGCTGGCAGAGGCTGTGGGCAGCCTGATCTAGGGTAGGGTGTCCCTGGGCATGGCAGGGGGGTTGGAGCTGCCTGATCCTTGTGGTCCCTTCAAACCCTGACTGATTCTATTCTAAAAGGGAAGGTTAGGTATGCATTCTGCAACCATGTTGAGACCTTGGGTGACCTGTTCTAGTGGGAGATGTCCCTGCCTGTGGCAGGGGCTTGGAACTGGATGATTCCTGACCACATCCCTGGAGGTGTTTGCAGCCAGGCTGGCTGAGGCTCTGGCCAGCTTGATCTAGGGTAGGGTCTACCCTGGGAATGGCAGGGGGGTTGGAACTGGCTGATCCTTGTGGTCCCTTCCAATCCTGACTGATTCTATGATAATGCAGCTTGGGTGACTCAACTTTGGCACAAACAATCCAGAGAAAAGCAAGGAAAACAAAACCAAAGTGGCTGTGATCAATTCCTCTGTAAACGAGACAGAAACCACCTGTGGAGAATGACAGCTTGCTGGTGGCAACCAACCTGACAGCACAGGATAGGAGACAAACTGTCCAGCTCATCCACCAGCACCAGGTTCTTGAGGGGTCGTGGCTGAAAGAAGAAGGTATCTCCTTCCTCGAGAGGCATGGCAGAAGAGAACTCTGGCTCCTCATCATCATCACCCAGGTGAGCTATCTGGTACAGGTAACTGGAGACAGAAAGGTAGAGACAACAGCACGTTTAGGGCCAAAGCTGGTGTAGACTTCTCCAAAGAAGGCTCAGGCAGATACTTAGGCAGAGGGGAGGAGAGGAACTCTGGCTGTTAACATTTAGCCTTAGGGACTGTCTTCTTGGAGACCTCAGAGCTAGAGTTCAAAATCTAAAGGGGACCTACAGGAAGGTTGGAGAGGGACTGTTCAGAAGAGCCTGTGGGGACAGGATGAGGGCAACAGTTTGAAGCTGGAGCAGGACAGAGTTAGGTTGGGCATAAGAAGGAATTTCTGCACAGTGAGGGTGGGGAGACACTGGAACAGGTTGCCCAAAGAGGTGGCTGAGGGCCCATCCCAGGAGACATTAAAGGTTAAACTTGTTGGGGGGAGCCTAAACAACCTCATCTAGCTGGAGATGTCCCCTGCTGGCTGCAGAGGTCTTGGACAAGATGAGCTTTCAGGGTCCCTTCCAACCCAATGCCATTTGTGATAAAATGATTAAAGGGCATCAGAGGCCTGCAACAACAACAATCCCACCACAAAAACCTCACCACAACTTCCTCCCTCCAAAACCTCTCTTATCACTGATGAGCCATGTCAGAGTGTCAGAATTTTCTCTCTTCACCCTTGAGCTTTTCAAGCTCTTCTCTTGGAGCCAAAGCTCCAGCTGTCAGCTGAGGCCAAGAGCAAGGCCAACAGCTAAGAGTGCAACTCCAGTTACCTGCTTTACTGGAACACTCTCACCTCACTTTGCAATCACATTCCCTACACTGTTTCAGGGGTCTAAACATCATGAGTTAAGATGCAGAGAAATAAAGAAGAGAGGGAAAGCAAAGCAGAAAGACACTGACTCACTTCCTGCTTTACTAAAGGCTTCCTCCAGAGCTTGGCCTATGGGAATACAGCCCAAATTCAGCCCAGTTAAACCAGCTGCAGCTCCCTCAGGTGGTCGATTGCAGAGTAAAGGGTGAAAACCTCCATCCATAGAATGGTTTGGGCTGGAAGGGAGCCTTAATTTCCCTTGGCCTATGGAATTACCACAGAGATCATCCAGTTCCAACCTCCCTGCCATGGGCAGGGACACCTCCCACCCACCCAGATTGCTCAAGGACTGATCCAACCTGGCTTTCAATATCCCCAGGGATGGAGACACCTACAGCCTCCCTGGGCAACCTGTGCCAGTGTTTCCCCACCCTCACTGCCAAGAATCTCTCCCTAATCTCCACTCTCAATCTCCTCTTTTTCAGCTCAAAGCCACTGTTCCTCTCACCCTGCCACTCCTAGTCCTTGTCAAAAGTCCTTCCCTAGCAATTCTGTAGCCCCTTCAGGTACTGGAAGGCTGCTCTAAGGTCTCCCTGGAGCCTTCTCCACCCCTTGGCCTATCACAAGAGGCTCAAAATCCTGTCCTCAAACAAATCCCATCTGCTTTTGAGGCGGCCACAAGACAGAAGTGAAATGAAAACTATCACACTCATAAGCCAGCAGTGTGCACTTGCAGGGCAGAAAGGCAAGCAGAGGCTGGGCTGCATTGGGAGCAGTGGGCAGCAGGGCCAGGGAGGTGATTCTCCCCCTCTGCTGTGCTCTGCTGAGAGCCCACCTGGAGCAGTGCATCCAGTGCTGGAGCCCCTGGGAAAAGAGGGATGTGGAGATGCTGGAGGNAGGAAGTTGCTGAGCATGAGAGTGGTGAGAGGCTGGAATGGGTTGCCCCTGCAGGGAGGTGTTTGGGGACAGATCCCTGGAGGTGTTTTTGGCCAGGCTGGCAGAGGCTGTGGGCAGCCTGCTCTAGGGTAGGGTGTCCCTGGGCATGGCAGGGGGGTTGGAGCTGGCTGATCCTTGTGGTCCCTTCCAACCCTGACCAATTCTATGAAAACAGAACTCATCTGGGATCTGTGCTAGACTCTGTATGAACTGGAAGTGCTCAGCTCTTCCAAAACCTACCAGAACCACATGTTCCCTGCACTGCAGTATCTCACCTGGCTTCAGACAACAAGAAAATTCCCCTATTTCATCACAGCCTATTTCAAACTGTTCAAACCACATTAACAAAGCATTCACTAGTCTATTAAAACAGAGGTTTTGGTCTTTACACCTCCAGTAAGTTCAAGGGGGCAGACTGCAGTTTCCCTTTGCAAGGCAAAAATGCTGATGTCAATTTTTTTGTTTGTGGTTTTGTTTTTGGTTTTTTTTTTTACTCACTGGTTTCCAAATTCTGATGCCACGAAGAGAAATCCTGTCTTCAGCACACACATGGCAGCAGCCACAGGAACGGTGTCAAAGTACTTCAGTCGGATCTCTGTCACCTGAAAGCAGAGGCAGATGTGACCATGCAGGCAAAGTACCCTCAGCTGCACACAGCACTGAACTGTTTGGCTTGAAAGGGACCACAAAACCCACCTAGTTCCAACCCCTCTGACATGCCCAGGGACACCCTACCCTAGATCAGGCTGCACACAGCCTCTGCCAGCCTGGCCAAAAACACCTGCAGGAAAGTGGCCCCAACCCACCCCAAGATTTTCCTCTTTCCCCACCCTTCTCCTGGCCTAGGAAGCTTGAATAACATGACTCCTGCAGCTCATGCAGGACCATACAGCTCATAGAACCAGTCAGGGTTTGAAGGGACCACAAGGATCAGGCAGCTCCAACCCCCCTGCCATGCCCAGGGACACCCTACCCTAGAGCAGGCTGCCCACAGCCTCTGCCAGCCTGGCCCCAAACACCTCCAGGGATCTGGCCCCAAACACCTCCCTGCAGGGGCAACCCTTTCCAGCCTCTCACCACTCTCATGCTCAGCAACTTCCTCCTCACTTCCAGCCTCAATCTCCCAACCTGCAGCTTTGCTCCATTCCCCCTAATCCTGTCACTCCCTGACAGCCTAAAAAGTCCCTCCCCAGAATCCCTCCTAAAATCTTAGAATCAGTCAGAGTTGGAAGGGACCACAAGGATCAGCCAGCTCCAACCCCCCTGCCATGGGCAGGGACACCCTATCCTAGATCAGGCTGCCTACAGTGGCTGCAAACACCTCCATAGGCAGGGACACATCTGCCTAGCGCAGGCTGCTCAAGGTCTCATTTAACCTGACTTTGAACAATGGAGCCCAGAAAGGCAAGCAGAGGCTGGGCTGCAGCAGGAGCAGTGTGGGCAGCAGGGCCAGGGAGGGGAATTCTCCTCCTCTGCTGTGCTCTGCTGAGAGCCCACCTGGAGCAGTGCATCCAGTGCTGGAGCCCCTGGGACAAGAGGGATGTGGAGATGCTGGAGGTGTGCAGAGAAGGGCCCTGAGGATGCTCAGAGGGCTGCAGCACCTCTGCTGTGAGCACAGCCTGAAAGAGTTGGGGCTGTACAGGCTGCAGAAGAGGAGGCTCCCAGGGGACCTTCTGGTGGCCTTCCAGGATCTGAAGGGGGCTACAAAAAACGCTGGGGAGGGACTTCTGAGGCTATCAGGTAGTCTTCATGCCTGGAGGTGCTCAAGAAACCTGCAGCCACAGCACATGGGGCCATGGTTTGGAGGTTGGATTAGATGATCTTAGAGGGCTTTTCCTACCCAAACAATTCTAGGATTCTAAATTCCACAGAATTGGTTTCTGGAGCTCTCCCCAGCAGGGTCACACAGACCACACTTTGTGCCTTTTTGAAGAAAGGACCACCTGGAGAACATCTGAAGCATGCCTAAAGTGCCTCTGCAGCACGGTTCTCCCAGGGCTTTGAGTCAGCAGCAGCTACAACTGTGAGGATAACAACTCTGTGTATTACAAACCACACACAGCTGAGGTCATCACACAGCTAAAACCACAACATTAAATATTTACCCCTTTAGGGAATGGAAAGTAATTGACTGAGGCCTTCCCCCGGCCCTGGCATCCTTCTGTTGTCCTTCACACGATGCTTACCATGTCCTCATCGGTCTCCAGAGTGATTTTGAAGATGTCTCCCTGCTCTGTCTGGGCCAGGAAGAAGAACATGGACTTGGTCTTGTGCGTGGCAGAGCAGACAAAAATCATGCCTCTCTCTGGGTCATCCAAATCGTTCTGGCAGGGAAGAAAGTGGAGAGCATTGGTGGAATGACCTGCTGAGTGCAGATGTGGTTTCACTGACTGAAGTATTTCCATTTCAGAGGTACGTTAAGAGCTGGCAGCAGGCAAGGAGCTTTCAACACAAAGCACATCCCCTCTGTTCTGCTCACAGTTACCCTCAGCACACCTCTGGCCCAGAAAGGAAGAGGTTTTAAGGATGCTGTGCTCCCCTTTCTATCTCTTTTGCTCTCCTCCCCAGACAACCTAAAGCCAAACAGGAAAGGGGGCTGCAAACCATCCACACACAAGTGGATTTGAGCACCTGAACCTTGGCAGATGTCCCAAGCACTGTAAAAAAATCACACAACTGCAAGAGCAAAGGAGGAGACAGCAGCCTTACATGGAACAGAGAAACTGCTGAATTCATCCAGGGACATGATGGTGACCACAACTCAGTGTATCAAGTGAGAGCCTACACCAAGAGTGCTGCCACTGTGGTGCCTGATCAGAGCATTTGGAGTATCTCCAGCATCAATCTCAGAGAAGAGACATGAGGTAAGCTCATCACTTCAGGCTATGCCCAACTCCAGCTGCCCAGGCAAGGTAGACAAAGACAGAATGCCAGGGGTTGGAAGGGACCCTGCCAAGGCAGGTTCACCTAGAGAAGGTCACACAGGAACATGTCCAGGTGGGTTCTGAAGGTCTCCAGAGATGAAGACTTCACCATCCCTCTGGGCAACCTGCTCCAGTGCTCTCTCTCCACTAAATTAAAGAAGTTCCTCCTCAAGTTTAGCTGGAGCTTCTTATGTCCAAGTTTGTGCTAAGCTCTTAGCTCCTCTTTTCTCTTGCTTTAAAACATCTTTGATGCTTTTAACCTGTCAAGGCTCACACCAAGGATTCATTTAGCACTGGAAAAAAAAAACAACAGCATAAGACTTTCCAGATTCTCACCCTTCTCCTGGGAATGGGGCATCTGATATCAGGCTGGTCACCAAAGTTCTTGTAAGTGATGTAGTTCTCAGAACAGATCAGCACCCCACTAGGTCCATCAGAACCACCAGGCACTGAAACACACACACACAGAAAACAAAAAAAACTATTATGGGAGCAGGGGGGTCGAAATCCCTTAGCACAGATCTTACTGCCTGAAGAACCTCTTTTGGTTTTCCTCAAAGCAACAAAGTTTCCATCACCCTTCACACACAAACTGCTCTTACCACACGGAGAGGCAAAAGGCTGAGCACAGAGCACCTTCAAACCACAGCTTCTGGCTTGCTTCTGTGTGTGAAGCACCACTCAAATTACCTGCTTCTAAAGTCAATGAATTTACCCTAACTGCTCAGACCACCATCAAAACGACTCCTGAAGCAGACTGATTGCTTCCCTGGGGAAGAGGAAGGAAACAGATCCAAGGAAAACTGGCTGGGTGTCTGGATGGCCAGTACCTGTTATAAGGAAGTTGCCATGCTCTTCCAAGGGTTCGCTGTACTTCCTCACAACATGGTTCAAGCCCAGGTCCAGCTCATAAAAAGTCAAAGTCTGCTGTGTGTTGGCTGCTGCTTCTCCTGTCGGATCATTGTCTGCTTCCTGCAACAGAAGACATGAAGGTCCCTCAGGGAAGGCTACTGAAGGAGAAGCAAAGATGGGGAGATGGTTTGGAGTAACATCAGAATGGAGTCCAAGAGACAACTTGCTGGAAGATGCACACAAGAAGGTTCAGAGGGAGGAGAAGATCTATTTTTGGACAGCAAGAATTAAAGAACCACCAAGGCAGAAGCAGCCAAACGCTCCCCACCTCCACAGACAGATGAGAATCAGATGAAAACTGAAGCTCAAAAGAGAGCAGAGGCTTTTCCTCTCACCTCATAATCCATTTCCAGACAAGCAAACATTGGGTTTTCAAACCCCACATCGACTCCCACCACGTGGTAAACCAAGGTGTTGGCCTTGTGGGCTTCCAGTGGGGAGGAAATGGTGAGGCGAGCAGCAGCATCCCTGTTCAGGATATACACCAACTTCTGCTTCTCAATGGCACCTGCAAGCAAAAGACACCTCAAGATCAAACCTCAGCCCAACCTGCAGTCCAAGTAAACCACAGAAACATTCCACCTCAACACCAGGAGAAACTTCTTTGTTGTGAGGCTGCTGGAGCCCTGGAGCAGGCTGCCCAGAGAGGTTGTGGAGCCTCCTTCCCTAGAGATTCCGAAGTCACTTGGACATTGTGATCCTGGGCAAGCTGCTGTGGGTGACACTGCTTGAACAGGGTGGTGCTGGACTGGAAAATCTCTACAAGTCCCTTCCAGCCTCTACCACACTGGTAGGTTCCATTTAGGTTGAACAAGGCCAGGCTGGATGAGGCTCTGGCAAGTCTGATCTAGGGCAGGGTGTCCCTGCCCATGGCAGGGGGGTTGGAACTAGATGATCCTTGTGGCCCCTTCCAACCCTGACTGATTCTATGATCCTTCTACCCATGAAGCCTGATCAGAAAGACCTTGCTATCTCCATGACACATGTCAGAGAAGAGACATGAAGTCATAACATCACTTCAGGCCATGAGAGCTGCCTGACTGCGCTATACATGGACACCTTCAATCCCAACTTCTCTCTTCAGACATCCTGCTGCAAGGTAGACTCTTCCAAAACGTCCTTGACCCAGTTGTTTGTGCACTCAGATCAGCATCAAGACTGGAAGCCCTCTGCACCTCTCCAGCCTGTCCCAGTCTCTCTGAATGGCAGCACAACTCTGCTGTGTGGCAGCCACTCCACCCAGCTTGGTGTCATCAGCAAACCTGCTGCCAGTGCAGTCCATGCCCTCATCCAGGTCACAAATGAATACACTGAACAACACTGGTCCCAGAAGAAGAACTAATTCCAACTGTACCCAGATAAAGCTCGCTCCAAAACAAACACCCACAAGGCAGGAAGCAAAAAGGAGGAGTGTGCAGGTTTGAACTAATTCCTCATTCAAATCCTCCAATCAAGACTAGAGGCTGAGAAAGCAAAACATTTCCAGCGTCTCCTTCACTCATTTGTTTATTGAAATGGTATAAAGTTAGAATCAAAACAAAGATGCTTTGAACTGTGCTGGCTAATGCATGTCTCTCTCTCTCTCACTCCTTAACTTCTTAGCTGAACCTGAACAACTTCATTAATTACTTTCCTGCTGCTAATCCCTCCTGGCAGATCTACCTTTGCTTATCTGGCATGTAAGACAGACAGTGAGATAAGACTGGGAAGTGGGGGGAAGGTGGTAGAGTGGTTGGAGACCCCTCTTAGGGACTCTGATCTCTGGGAGGGCTGTGGTGATTCTGCATTACCTTTTTACTGCATATATCTGTAAATATCTGCAATGACTGGCTGGAGAGCAGCCCTGAGGAGAGGGACTTGGGGCTGCTGGTGGAGGAGAAGCTCAAAGTGAGGCAGCAGTGTGCACTTGCAGGTCAGAAAGCCAAGCAGAGGCTGGGCTGCAGGAGAAGCAGTGTGGGCAACAGGGCCAGGGAGGTGAATTCTCCCCTTCTGCTATGCTTTGCTGAGATCCCACCTGGAATATCACATCCACTTTTGGAGCCTCTATTACAAGAGGGATGTGGAGATGCTGGACGTGCCCAGAGAAAGGCCCCAAGGATGCTCAGAGAGCTGCAGCAGCTCTGCTGTGAGCACAGACTGAAAGAGTTGGCGCTGTTCAGTCTGGAGAAGAGGAGGCTCCCAGGATCTGAAGGGGACCTACAAAACAGCTGGGGAGGGGCTTTTAAGGCTATCAGGGAGTGCCAGGGCTAGGGGGAATGGAGCAAAGCTGGAGGTGGGGAGATTGTGACTGGGTGTGAGGAGGAAGTTGTTGAGCATGAGAGTGGTGAGAGGCTGGAATGGGTTGCCCCTGCAAGGAGGTGTTTGGGGCCAGATCCCTGGAGGTGTTTGCAGCCAGGCTGGCAGAGGCTGTGAGCAGCCTGATCTAGGGTAGGGTGTCCCTGAGCATGGCAGGGGGGTTGGAACTGGCTGATCCTTGTGGTTCCTTCCAACCCTGACCGATTCTATGATTGTATATTGCAAACATCTGTTTGCCTATTATGCAAAGCTGTAAACACAAAGCTTCGCTTCCTTAACTTCCAGCCGACTGAGTTCTAGCCTGGGTTATTTCAAAGTGGGTAGGGTGTCCCTGCCCATGGCAGCAAGGTTGGAACTGGCTGATCCTTGTGGTCCTTTCCAAGCCTGCCTGACTCTAGCATTCTATATTGCAAACATCTGCTTGCCTATTATGCAAAGCTGTAAACACAAAGCTTCGCTATCTTAACTTCCAGCCGACTGAGTTCTAGCCTGGGTTATTTCAAAGTAGGAGGGAGGGAAGGGGGCGGGGAAACTGCCAAACCACCAGAAGGAGAAAAACAACCAAGACAGCAACTCACTGATCATAACAGCACGGCCCTTGGGGTCCACAGCCAGGTACTGGCCCGGAACGATCCTGCGGCAGCCGCTCTTGCCAAAGGTTTCCTGATGGATCTTCTCAAAGACGTTCTTGGAGGGTTGGTACTCCAGGATCACGATGCGCCCCGAGTCACTGCCCACCACGATGTAGTCTTTGGTGCCACCTGTCAGCCTGAAGGCCATGAGCGAGCGGATGACTCCAAACACTTCCACCGTCAGCAAGGTGTGAACCTTCCCTGTGTTGGGATCGGGGCGCAGCAGCTCCAGGATCTTGCCCCGGGAGACGACGATTTCTTGTTGTTTGGTTCCTGGAGAATCAGAGAATCAGGCAGGGTTGGAAGGGACCCACAAGGATCATCCCCTCTCCCAGCTCAAAGCCATTGTCCCTTATTCTGGCACTCCCAGCCCTTCTCCAAAGTCCCTCCCTAGGGCTCCTGAAGCCCCCTCCAGGTACTGCTCTAAGGTCTCCCAGAAGCTGCCTTTTCTCCATCCAAGCCACAGAATAATAGAATCAGTCAGGGTTGGAAGAGACCACAAGGATCAGCCAGTTCCAACCCCCCTGCCATGCCCAGGGACACCCTACCCTAGAGCAGGCTGCCCACAGCCTCTGCCAGCCTGGCCAAAAACACCTCCAGGGATCTGGCCCCAAACACCTCCCTGCAGGGCCAACCCATTCCAGCCTCTCACCACTCCTGCTCAACATCTTCCTCCCCACCTCCAGCCTCAATCTCCCCACCTCCAGCCTCAATCTCCCCACCTCCAGCTTTGCTTCATTCCCCCTTAGTCCTTTCATTACCAGAGAGCCTAAAAAGTCCCTCCCCAGCTCTTTTGTAGGACCCCTTTAGATCCTGGAAGGCCACCAGGGAGGTTCCCCTGGGAACCTCCTCTTCTGCAGCCTGCACAGCCTCAACTCTTTCAGGCTGTGCTCACCCCAGATCAGGCTGCTCACAGCCCCAGCCAGCCTGGCCTAGTTCAACCTAAATGGAATCTACCAGCGTAGTAAAGGCTGGAAGGAACCTGTAGAGATTATCTAGTCCAACCCACAGCCTCTGCCAGCCTGGCCCCAAACACCTCCAGGGATCTGGCCCCAAACACCTCCCTGCAGGGCCAACCCATTCCAGCCTCTCACCACTCCCATGCTCAACAACTTCCTCCTCACCTCCAGCTTTGCTCCATTTCCCCTAGTCCTGGCACTCCCTGACCGCCTCCAAAGTCCCTCCCCAGCTTTTTTGTAAGCCCCCTTCAGATACTGGAAGACCACAAGAAGGTCCCCTGGGAGCCTCCTCTTCTCCAGACTGAACAGCCCCAACTCTTTCAGGCTGTTCTCAATTTGAGAGGTGCTGCAGCCCTCTGAGCATCCTCATGGCCCTTCTCTAGACACACTCCAGCATGTCCATATCCCTCTTGTAATAAGGGCCCCAAAACTGGACACAGTACTCAAACAAACCCCCAGCACCTTTTTCACCTCGAATACCCAAAACCTCAAGCCCAGCCACGGAAAGGGAGGAGAAGTCACCTGAGAAGTTGCCATGGATAGCATAGCTTATGCCAGTGGCACGCTGCAGTGTCAGGTTGTACAGAAACATGACTGCAACAGGTTGGCTTCCACCTTATGGTAGCTCCGGAGCCTGCAACAAGCAGAACACATCTATGTACTCCACAAACCCAAAGTGTCCCCCAGAGCACAGAAGTTTGTTGTCCTCAT
The DNA here is from genome assembly GCA_013396835.1 of Psilopogon haemacephalus. Classification (NCBI taxonomy): domain Eukaryota; kingdom Metazoa; phylum Chordata; class Aves; order Piciformes; family Megalaimidae; genus Psilopogon; species Psilopogon haemacephalus. Next base: position 63,941 of record VWZI01010176.1, read on the forward strand.
CCGCCTGCACATGCCACTTCAGGTTAAAACATCGACTGCCAAGCAGCAGGAGTTATTCAGGGTTGGAGACCAAAAGGCTCCAAGAGGGAAGGAAGCTGCCAGGGTCAGCTCGGGTCAGCTCCTGGCTGCTGCACTTCTAATCAGGAGTTCCAGCTAATTATCCCCTCAGCAGCTCAGCTGTTCGGAAACCCCGCACAGAATTAGGAGTACCTCTAAAGGTGTCCCGCGTTGTTCCACCGCCCTGCTCCCGCCATCCCACTTAGCAAGAGCCAAACCATCCACAACCGCCCGGAGCGGCCTCCCTGAGCAGCTTCCCTTCCCGGGGCTAAGGCGGCTTGCACACTAGGCCGCCGCGCTTGTTCCGTCGGCTCTGCAGGCCGGCCCTTAGCAGCCCCACGACTACCCCAGCCCCCTTGGCCAGCACAGCTCTGCATCCCCAGTAGGTTCCCAGGACTGCAGGCTCCGTCCGTGGATCAAGGCCCGACCCGATCAGCCCAGATAGGATAGGCCAGGCCAGGCCAGGCCAGGCCCGGGGGGTCCCGCCAAAACGACGGCCGAGCCTGCGTTCCCCACAAACCATAGCGAAGGGGGGCCGCCGCCGGGCGCGGCAGCGCATCGGGGACCGTCCTCACCGGCTGGATGGAAGCGGATGAAGACGGATGGCGGCGGCGGCTGCTGTTCCTGCCTTAGGCGGGCGCTCCCCCGGACCCCTCCGCCATGAGCCCCGCGCCTGCGCACTGCCCTCCCGCGCCTCCTCCGAGGGGGCTTTAGCGGCAAGGCCCGGCGCGCTCCCTCCCTCTGCCGGCCTGGGCTGCTCGCACCGGCGCCTGAGTGATCACGGAAGAGACGGCAGCCGCTCCCCGTACGAAGAGCCTCCAAAACCCTCCCACCCCGGTCCGTTTCCATCGCGGAGCTCTGAGATAGCAGAAGGCGGGGAAGTCTCACGTCACCGAGTGGAACCGAGCGGCGGAGAACGTTCAGGCAGCGCGGCGGGCAGCCCCGAACGGGCTTGAGGGCGGCAGTGGCCGCGTCAGCTGAGCCTCAGGATGGCGGCGACAGCAGCGCCTGGCCCCAGGGCGCCGGCGGGAGAAGGCGGCGGCGGCGGCGGCTCCGCGGCTGCCTCTGCCCTTTCCATGGAGCGGATTCAATCGCTCACCGACCTGGCGGACTTGGAGGCCGCCTACAGCCAGCTGTGTGAGGAGGAGGTGCGTTGGGTGTTGGGCCCGTGAGGGCAGCAAGGCCTCCGGTGGGTTCCGGGAGAGCGATCGGCGTCGCTGCCAGGGCTTCCCTGGCCCTGGTCTGAGGTCCGCGGGGAAGCGGAGCCCTCTTAAAACCTCCCGAAGCTCGCCGCGGCCGAGTACACCCGGATCGGGACGATCCTTTGTGTTAATGCAGGCTGGGAGTGAAAGGATGGAGAGCGACCTTGGGGAGAGGGATCGAGGGGTGCTGGGGGGTGAAAGGATGGAGAGCGACCTTGGGGAGAGAGATCGAGGGGTGCTGGGGGTGAAAGGATGGAGAGCGACCTTGGGGAGAGGGATCGAGGGGTGCTGGTGGTGAAAGGATGGAGAGTGACCTTGGGGAGAGGGATTGAAGGGTGCCGGTGGTGAAAGGATGGAGAGCAACCTTGGGGAGAGGGATCGAAGGGTGCCGGTGGTGAAAGGATGGAGAGCGACCTTGGGGAGAGGGATCGAGGGGTGCTGGGGGGTGAAAGGATGGAGAGCGACCTTGGGGAGAGGGATTGAGGGGTGCTGGTGGGTGATGAGCTGGAGATGAGGCAGCACCAAGCGCTGCCAGCCCAGAGCCAGCAGCGTCCTGCAGCTGATCCCCAAGCAGCAGTGAGGAGGGAGAGGATTCTGCATCTGTGCTGTGCTCAGCTGAGAGCCTTCCACCCTGTGTAGTGCTGGGGGCAGCTTTGGAGCCTTCCGCACAGACAGAGACCTGCTGGAGTGAGGCCAGAGGAGGCTACAGCTGTGAATAGGATAGAATAGAGTAGGATAGGATAGGATAGGATGGAATAGAATAGAATAGAATAGAATAGAATAGAATAGAATAGAATAGAATAGAATAGAATAGAATAGAATAGAATAGAATAGAATAGAATAGAATAGAATAGAATAGAATAGGATGGAGTAGGATAGAATAGAATACAATAGAACAGGATGGAGTAGCATAGCATAGAATAGAATGGAGTAGGATAGAATAGAATAGGATAGGATAGAATAGAATAGAATAGAATAGAATAGAATAGAATAGAATAGAATAGAATAGGATGGAGTAGGATAGAATAGAATACAATAGAACAGGATGGAGTAGCATAGCATAGAATAGAATGGAGTAGGATAGAATAGAATAGGATAGGATAGAATAGAATAGAATAGAATAGAATAGAATAGAATAGAATAGAATAGAATAGAATAGAATAGAATAGAATAGAATAGAATGAACCAGGTTGGAAGAGAGCTCCAAGCTCATCCGGTCCAACCTATCCCCCAGCCCTATCCAACCAACCAGACCATGGCACTCAGTGCCCATCCAGTCCTTTCTTGAACACCTCCAGGGATGGGGACTCCACCACCTCCCTGGGCAGCCCATTCCAATGCCAATCACTCTCTCTGCCAACAACTTCCTCGTAACATCCAGCCTGAGCCTGCCCTGGTACAACTTGAGGCTGTGTCCTCTCCTTCTGTTGCTGGTTGCCTGGGAGCAGAGCCCAACCCCACCTGGCTACAACCTCCCCTTAGGTAGTTGTAGACAGCAATGAGGTCACCCCTGAGCATCCTCTGGCAGGGCTCTGCTGTGAAGCCAGGCTGGAAGAGCTTGGGTTCAGCCTGGAGAAGAGAAGGCTCCAGGGACACCACCTGGTAGCCTTTTGCTGTTTAAAGGGGGTTGTAAGAAAGCTGGGGACAGACTTCTGTAGGAGGAGCTGTGGTGACAGGACAAGGGATGGTGGTTTTAAAAGGGCAGATCCAGGTTGCTAGCTGCATGTCCTTGCCTTGGAACCCTGCTGAGTGTCTGGTCTGGAGGAGAGCTGAAGGCACAGGAGAATTCCTTTGGCCCTTTTCTTTCAGAAAGCTGTGCAGGAAGAGCTGGATGCCCTCCTGGAGCAGCAAAGCACTGTGGAGAACAAGATGGTTGCGCTGCACCGCATGGGGTTCGTGGTCCTCACTAACCTCTAACCTGCTCTCTGCACAACCTGAGCTAGGCTTAACTCCTGGTGGAGCAGGGGGATCAGTATCCTCCCATGAGCAAGTACCTCAGCCTCCATGTAGTAACCCACGGGAGCAGGGTCAGTGGGAACAGGTCTCTGCCTGATGGAACAATGGGGAGTGAGTGGCTGGAGAGCAGCCCTGAGGAGAGGGACGTGGGGGGGCTGGTGGAGGAGAAGCTCAAGATAAGGCAGCAGTGTGCACTTGCAGCCCAGAAAGCCAGGCAGAGGCTGGGCTGCAGCAGGGCCAGGGAGGGGATTCTCCCCCTCTGCTGTGCTCTGCTGAGACCCCACCTGGAGTGCTGCATCCAGTGCTGGAGCCCCTGAGACAAGAGGGATGTGGAGATGCTGGAGGTGTGCAGAGAAGGGCCCCGAGGATGCTCAGAGCAGCAGCTCTGCTGTGAGCACAGCCTGAAAGAGTTGGGGCTGTGCAGGCTGGAGAAGAGGAGGCTCTCAGGGGACCTTCTCGTGGCCTTCCAGGATCTGAAGGAGACCTACAAAAAAGCTGGGGAGGGACTTCTGAGGCTATCAGGGGGTGCCAGGACTAGGGGGAATGGAGCAAAGCTGGAGGTGGGGAGATTGAGGCTGGAGGTGAGAGGAAGTTGTTGAGCATGGGAGTGGGGAGAGGCTGGAATGGGTTGCCCCTGCAGGGAGGGGTTTGGGGCCAGATCCCTGGAGGTGTTTTTGGCCAGGCTGGCAGAGGCTGTGGGCAGCCTGATCTAGGGTAGGGTGTCCCTGGGCATGGCAGAGGGGTTGGAACTGGCTGCTCCTTGTGGTCCCTTCTAACCCTGACTCATTCTATGCACACAGCCTCCAATTCTGATTTCTTTGCTCCTGTAGGAGAGACAGGAAAGGGGAGAGACATTTGCTGAGAGGGGCAGTTGGGGTTGGAGGAAGAACCCAACCCTCCTCTGAGCCACTTACAGAAGCAAAATCACAGAACTTTAGAGGTTGGAAGGGACCTCCAGAGGTCACCCAGCCCAACCTCCTCTGCCAAAAGCAGATTACCCAGGGTAATCTGAGTGGGGGAAGATAGAATGGAATGGAACGGAATAGTATAGGATGGAAGAGGATAGAATAGAATGGGATGGGATGGGATGGGATAGGATAGGATAGGATAGGATAGGATAGGATAGGATAGGATAGGATAGGATAGGATAGGATAGGATAGGATAGGGGAGAATGGGGTAGGATAGGATAGGATAGGATAGGATAGGGTAGGATAGGATAGGATAGGATAGGATAGGATAGGATAGGATAGGATAGGATAGGATAGGATAGGATAGGATGGGATAGGATAAGATCGAATGGGATGGGACAGGATAAGATAGAATGGGATAGGGTAGAATGGGATAGGATAGAGTAGAATAGAATGGGATAGGATAGAATGGGATAGAATAGAATAGGATAGAATAGAATAGAATAGGATAGAATGGGATAGGATAGAATAGAATAGAATAGAATAGAATAGAATAGAATAGAATAGAATAGAATAGAATAGAATAGAATAGAATAGAATAGAATAGAATAGAATAGAATAGAATAGAATGGGATAGGATAGAATAGAATAGAATAGAATAGAATAAGTCAGGTTGGAAGAGACCTCCAGGAATGCATCCAGGCAGGTTTGGAAAGGCTCCAGAGAAGGAGACTCCACAACCTCTCTGGGCAGCCTGCTCCAGGGCTCTGCCACCCTCACTCTAGAGAAGTTTCTCCTGGTGTTGGGGTGAAACCTTCTCTGTTCCAGTTTGCATCCATTGCTCCTTTGGCTTCTTGCTTTGCACCTCCACTGAGAGCTTGACCCCAGCCCCTCGGGTATTTGGGTGGATGGCTCAACTGTGCTCTCAGTCCTCCTGTTTTACACCTGATGCTCACTTTGCTTTGTGTTGCTCAGCCCTAACCTGCAGCTGATCGAGGGGGATGCCCAGCAGCTGGCAGGGATGATCACCTTCACCTGTAACCTGGCCGAGAATGTCAGCAGCAAAGTCCGCCAGCTGGACCTCGCCAAGGTAACCCTGCCAAGGGGCTCCTGCCTGTCACCACCAGGCTCTGCCTGCTCACAGCCCCCTGAAGCGAGGTGCTCCTTGCCTCAGCAGGGTAGGGGACTGCAAGCTCAGCTCTGAGGAACAGGACCTGGGGGTCTGGGTAGATGAGAAGCTCAACATGAGCCTGCAGTGCACACACAGCCCAGACAGCAACTGTGTGCTGGGCTGCATGAAGAGAAGCTGTGGGCAGCAGGGCAAAGGAGGGGATTCTGCCCCTTTGCTCTGCTCTCCTCACACCCCACCTGCAGCACTGTGTGCAGTTCTGGAGCCCCCAGCACAGAAAGGACATGGAACTGCTGGAGAGAGTCCAGAGGAGGGCCACAAAGATGATCAGAGGGCTGCAGCAGCTCTGCTATGAGGACAGGCTGAGGGAGTTGGGACTTTTCAGCCTGGAGAAGAGAAGGCTTCCAGGAGACCTTATAGCAGCCTACCAGTATCTGAGGGGGGGCTACAGGAGGGCTGGGGAGGGACTGTTCACAAGGTCTTGTAATGACAGGACGAGGGGGAATGGGTTTAAACTGGCAGAGGGGAGATTTGAATGGGATGTTAGGAAGAAATTCTTGACAGTGAGGGTGGTGAGACACTGGCACAGGTTGCCCAGGGAGGTTGTGGCTGCTCCCTCCCTGGATGTGTTCAAGGCCAGGCTGGATGAGGTCTTGAACGACCTGGTTTAGTGGGAGGTGTCCCTGCCTGTGGCACAGGGGGGGTTGGAACTGGATGATTTTTGAGGTCTCTTCCAACTTGACCCATTCTATGATTCTATGATTTTAGCAGTGTAAGGTTGGAACCTGGGAAGTTCCTCCTCGACGTGAGGAGAAGCTTCTTTGCTGGAGGCTGCACCTCTGCTCCGCCCTGCTAAGGCTATGTCTGTAGGAATGGATCCAGTCCTTCTGACCTCCCCAGGTCAAGAGAGACAGAGAATTACTGGAGAGAGTCCAGCAGAGGCTACAAAGATGCTGAAGGGCCTGGAGCAGCTCTGGGAGCCCTGGGGCTGAGAGCCTGCAGAAGAGTAGCCCCAAAGGGGAGCTGAGCACTGCTCAGCAACAGCTGAAGGAGCTGCAGAGGGCAAGAGGATGGGGCTAGGGTCTTGTCAGGGGCACCCAGGGAGAGGGCAAAGGGCACAAACTGGCACCCAGGAGGTTCCATCTGAACAGGAGGAGAAACTCTGGTGTGAGGGTGCTAGAGGCCTGGAGCAGGCTGCCCAGAGAGGCTGTGGAGTCTCCTCTAGAGAGCTTCCAATGGGTTTAGACTGGCAGAAGGGAGACTTAAACTGGATTTTAGGAGGAAGTTCTTTGCAGTGAGGGTGGGGAGAGGCTGGCACAGGTTGCCCAGGGAGGTTGTGGAGCACAGAGAGGGTGGGGAGAGGCTGGCACAGGTTGCCCAGGGAGGTTGTGGAGCACAGAGAGGGTGGGGAGAGGCTGGCACAGGTTGCCCAGGGAGGTTGTGGAGCACAGAGAGGGTGGGGAGAGGCTGGCACAGGTTGCCCAGGGAGGTTGTGGAGCACAGAGAGGGTGGGGAGAGGCTGGCACAGNACAGAAGCACAGAATGTGATCAAAGATCACATTCTGTGCTTCTGTGCTCCACAACCTCCCTGGAGGTGTTCAAGGCCAGGCTGGATGAGGCCTTGAGCAACCTGTTCTAGTGGGAAATGTCACAGAGGGGGGATTGGAACTGGCTGAGCTTTGAGGTCCCTTCCAACCTAAACCATTCTATGACTCTATGATTCTATGTGCTGCTGGGCAGGGTGGGTCATGCCACCAGCCATGCTATGGGGTGGGGAGAGGGCTGCTTGGTAGAGTGTCCAGCAGGGCAGAAGCATCTTCCTGCTGGACCTGCTGGAGCTGGGGGTTAGACTGAATGACCTTTCCAGTCCCTTCCAACCCAGACCGTTCTATGAACCTATGAATTCACCCTTCCCTGCTCCAGCCTGCAACAGGAGGCCTTTTACTGGTTGCCTTTCTTGCAGAATCGACTCTATCAGGCCATTCAGAGAGCTGATGACATCCTTGACCTGAAGTTCTGCATGGATGGAGTCCAAACAGCCCTGAGAAGTGAGGACTATGAACAGGCAGCAGCTCACATCCATCGCTACCTGTCGCTGGACAAGTCAGTGATTGAGCTCAGTCGTCAGGGCAAGGAAGGTGAGGAGAAGCTGCTAGGTCACCTTGAACCAGAGGTTGCTTGGCTTCCCACAGCAGACAGCCCCAGCCCAGAGCCTGGAGATGCAATGCTGGCCAAAAGAGCTTCATCTGTTAGACAATAACACAGAGGTGAACCTGTCTGAAGTGTTCTTGGGTGAGGGGGAAAGTTCCTGGCACGCAGCTTTAATAGCACTGAAGCTGCTGACCAGGTGGAGGACAAAATGTTCAGGGCAGAAGGAGTGAGGGGGAAGGGGTTTGGAACTAGATGATCCTTGTGGTCCCTTCCAACCCTGACTGATGCTATTCTGTTCTAAGGCTCAGTCAGGGAGAACTGTTGCAGTGTCATCACAGAGCCCCAGGATCATCTGGTGCCAGCCTTTATAGGTGGTGCTGTCAGGCTGTGCTGCCAAGCAGAGCAGCACCAAATGAGGCAGTAAATTGCCTGATCTCTAAAAAGAAACGTCCTGCTTGTTGCCAGAGGGAAGGGAAGCCATGCAGAGGGACCTTGACAGGCTGGAGAGGTGGACCAGTGCCAGCCTCATGAAGTTCTCTGAAGCTGAGTGCACTTGGATTGGGGCAATCCCATGCGTGAATCCAGGCTGGTTGGAGAGCAGTGGTGTGGAGAAGGACTTGGAGGTGCTGGTGGGTGAAATGCTGGGCAAGAGCCAACAGTGTGCACTTCACAGCCCAGACCTGACTGTATCCAGGGCAGATCCTTAGCAGCATGGGCAGCAGGTGGGGGGAAGAGATTCTGCCCCTCTGATTTCATGAGAACACTCACCTGAGGTACTGTGTCCAACACAAGGACATGAAACAGTTAGAGGGGTCCAGAGGAGGCCATGAAAATGATCAGAGGGCTGGAGAACTGCTATGGGGAAATGCCTTATGAGGAGATGCTGAGGGACCTGAGGCTGCTTAGTCTGCAGAAGAGAAGACTGAGAGAGGATTGAATCAATGTTTGTAACTGTCTGAGGGCTGGGGGTCAGGAGGGAGGGGACAGGCTCTGCTCACTGCTCCCTGGGCTAGGCCAAAGAGCAATGGATGGAAGCTGCAGCACAGGAGGTTGCAGCTCAACACAAGGGGAAACGTCTTGCCTGGAAGGGCCCCAGAGCACTGGCAGAGGCTGCCCAGAGAGAGGTTGTGGAATCTCCTTCTCTGGAGCCTTTCCAGGCCTGTCTGGATGCATTCCTGTGTGGATTACTCAAGGGGATTCTGCTTTTGGCTGGGGCCTTGGACTGGATGATCTCTAGAGGTCCCCTTCCAACCTCTGATACTCTGTGTTTCTGTGATCCATCCTTCCATCCACCCATCCTTCCACCCATGCACCCTTCCTTCCACCCATGCACCCTTCCTTCCACCCATGCACCCTTCCTTCCACCCATCCTTCCATCCATCCATCCATCCATCCATCCACCCATCCTTCCATCCATGCACCCATCCTTTCACCCATGCACCCATCCTTCCACCCATCCTTCCATCCATCCATTTCATCCTGTGTGCCCTGAGCTAGATTGGATGGTCCTGCTCTGGCAGGGTGGTTGGACCAGATGAGCTCTTTGGGTCCCTTCCAACCCCTGACATCATAGAATCAGTCAGGGTTGGAAGGGACCACAAGGATCATCTAGTCCCTCCCCTGGAGGTGGGGAGATTGAGGCTGGAGGTGAGGAGGAAGTTGTTGAGCATGAGAGTGGTGAGAGACTGGAATGGGTTGCCCCTGCAGGGAGGTGTTTGGGGCCAGCTCCCTGGAGGTGTTTTTGGCCAGGCTGGCAGAGGCTGTGGGCAGCCTGCTCTAGGGTAGGGTGTCCCTGGGCATGGCAGGGGGGTTGGAGCTGGCTGATCCTTGTGGTCCCTTCCAACCCAACCCATTCTGTGAGCCTATGCAAAGTAGCACCCAGAGAAGGAGAAGCTTTGGTGGTCTTTTGAGGCACTGGGGCGGGGGGTCAGCAGCATCAGGCTGTGGTCCTCTCCAACGCAACCTACCCTAGCATCCTACCTTTGCATCTTCCACGCGAGGTCACCACGCAGCATCCTGCAGGTCTTTGATAGCCTCCTGCCTTCTCATCCTGGGGGCTGCACTCTCTTCTGGGGAGGGGGGGGAAAACCCTCAAACCACCAGGCAGCTCTTGATCCAGCAATGACATCTTTTCCCCCTTCCTTTGCTGCCCTCTTGAGCAGGAGGCATCATCGATGCCAACCTGAAGCTGCTGCAGGAAGCGGAGCAACGTCTGAAGACGATCGTGACGGAGAAGTTTGATGCAGCTATGAGGCAAGGAGACCTGCCCCAGGTGGAAAGGTTCTTCAAGATCTTCCCTCTGCTGGGCTTGCATGAAGAGGGGCTGAGCAAGTTCTCAGAGTACCTCTGCAAGCAGGTAATGAGCTCTGAGACATGCCGGGCCCTAGGTCAGGTTAGTCTCCTAGAGGGGAAAAGCAAAGGGGCAGAGGTGATCAGGTCTCCTTGGGGGGAAAAGCAAAGGGGCAGAGGTGATCAGGTCTCCTTGAGGATAAAAGCAAAGGGGCAGAGGTGATCAGGTCTCCTTGGGGATAAAAGCAAAGGGGCAGAGGTGGTCAGGTCTCCTTGAGGGGAAAAGCAAAGGGGCAGAGGTGGTCAGGTCTCCTTAGGGGGAAAAGCAAAGGGGCAGAGGTGATCAGGTCTCCTTGGGGGGAAAAGCAAAGGGGCAGAGGTGATCAGGTCTCCTTGGGGGGAAAAGCAAAGGGGCAGAGGTGAAGGAGGTCTTTGGGTGCTAGCAGCTGTCTGGTCCTGTTGTCCTGCAGGTGGCCAAGAAAGCAGAAGAGAACCTGCAGGTGGTGATGGGGACAGACATGAGCGACCGCCGAGCTGCTGTCATCTTTGCAGACACCCTGACCCTCCTCTTTGAAGGTTCATGTTCCTCTCCTCTTCTTTGCTGGTGGCTCAAAAGCAGGTTCCTGATGAGATTGTCCACTTGCAAAAGGCTTTGAATTTTAGCTCCAGAGGATCACAAAATGCCTCTCCTGCCTCTTTGAGCTGTGAGTGTGTCGTGCTAGAGGAGCAGTGACACAGCTTGTAGGCTTTTGGAGAACTTGTGGGCTTGAGGAGAAGCTTCCCCAGGAGCCAGCAGTGCCCTCACTGGGGAATGGTTCTGAGTGTCCAGGTTGACCTAAGTTAGCCTTGCACTTAACCCTGGGTCATCCTTCCAGCCAGCAGCACTGACCCTGGAGGCTGTTGTGAGTCGCTTCAGGGCTTCATCTTAGTGGAGAAAGAAAAAATTAGCAGAAAACTCCTCAGAGAAGTTCTTAACTAGAAGCCAGGAAGGTGGTTTGAAGGTTTTTGGATTCCCACCCCCTACCCTGCTCAACAGATGTGTGTTTTAATTCAGCAGCTGACTGCTGAGCAGCTCCCCAGGAGCCAGCAGTGCCCTCATGCAGCCCAGCAGGCAGCTGTGTGCTGGGCTGCAGCCAGAGGAGTGTGGGCAGCAGGGCAGGAGAGGGGATTCTACCTCTTGAATCTCTCTCTGCTCAGAGTTCACCTCCAGTTCTGCCTCCAGCTCTGGTGTCCCCAGCAGAAGCAGGACACAGCTGCTGGAGAGGAGGCCACAAAGGTGAGCCCAGGGCTGGAGCAGCTCTGCTGTGAGCACAGGCTGAGGGAGCTGGGGGGGTGCAGCCTGCAGAGGAGAAGGCTCCAAGGGGACCTCAGAGGTGCTGCCAGTGCCTGAAGGGCTCCTGCAGGAAGGCTGCAGAGAGACGTTTGTTGAGGGTGTCTAGAGACAGGCCAAGGGGGAATGGTTTGGAGCTGAGGGAGAGCAGGGTTAGAGTGGATCAGAGGAAGAAGTTTTTCAGTCTGAGGATGGTGAGACTCTGGCACAGGCTGCCCAGGGAGGTTGTGGATGTCCCTTCCCTGGAGATGTTCAAGGCCAGGTGGGACAAGCTACCTGGGCTAGTTTAAAGGAGTCCCTGGGCATGGCAATGGGGTTGGGTCACAGAGCACTGGAACAGGCTCCCCAGAGAGGTTGTGGAGTCTCCTCTGGAGCCTTTCAAGGCCTGTCTAAATGTGTTCCTCTGTGACCTGTGCTAGACTGTATGGTCCTGCTCTGGCAGGGGGGGGTTGGACTGGATGATCTCCTTGGGTCCCTTCCAGCCCCTGGCATCCTGTGATCTCTGTGGTCCCTTCCAACCTGAGCCATTCTAAGATGTTTCCCAGCCAGCAGAAAGGCTGCCAAGAAGCAAAATTTCCTCCATACAGCCTGTGCTGGCACAAAGTGGATTCAATCTGGAGAAGAGAAGGCTCCCAGGTGACCTTATTGTGGCCTTTCAGTATCTGAAAGGGGCCTACAAAAAAGCTGGGGAGGGAGTTTTGAGGCTGTCAGGGAGTGACAGGACGAAGGGGAATGGAGCAAAGCTGGAGGTGGGGAGATTCAGCCTGGAGGCGAGGAGGAAGTTCTTCATCATAGAATCATAGAATGGGTTAGGTTGGAAGAGACCTCAAAGCTCAGCCNAACTTCCTCCTAACATCCGGTTTCAGTCTCCTCTCTGCCAGTTTAAACCCATTCCCCCTCGTCCTGTCATGACAAGACCTTGTCAATAGGTCTTTGAGGTCTCTTCCAACGTGAACCATTCTATGATTCTATAATAGTCCCTTCCCAGCCCTCTTGTAGCCCCCTTCAGATACTGGAAGGCTACTCTAAGGTCTCCTGGAAGCCTTCTCTTATCCAGGCTGAAAAGCCCCAACTCTCTCAGCCTGTCCTCATAGCAGAGCTGCTGCAGCCCTCTCAGCATCTTGGTGGCCCTCCTCTGGACTCCCTCCAACAGTTCCACATCCTTCTTGAGCTGGGGGCTGCAGAAATGCACACAGTATTCCAGGTGGGACGCAGTACTCCAGCAGAAGAGTGGTGAGAGGCTGGAATGCGTTGCCCAGGGAGGTGTTTGGGGCCAGATCCCTGGAGGTGTTTGGGGCCAGGCTGGCAGAGGCTGTGGGCAGCCTGCTCTAGGGTAGGGTGTGCCTGGGCATGGCAGGGGAGGTTGGAACTGGCTGATCCTTGTGCTCCCTTCCAACCCTGACTGATTCTAGGATTCTATGATCTAGGGTAGGGTGTCCCTGGGCATGGCAGGGGGGTTGGAGCTGCCTGATTCTTGTGGGTCCCTTCCATCCCTGACTGATTCTAAGATTCCAGGATTCAATGGTCCTCCTCTCCCTGCAGGGATTGCTCGTGTGGTGGAGACTCACCAACCCATTGTGGAGACCTACTATGGGCCAGGCAGGCTCTACACCCTCATCAAGCACCTGCAAGCAGAGTGTGACCGGCAGGTGGAGAAGGTGGTGGACAAGTTCATGAAAGAGAGAGACTATCACAGGCAGGTAAGAGGGGTGTGGTGCTTGCCTGCTGCCACCCACTGTCACCTCCATCCAGCTCCCTGGGGCTCAGACTGCCCTAGAAGTGGCAGAGTTTGACTTTGTGTATTGAGGGGAACTTGGCTTTGCTCCTCCTCTGCACTGATGGATGGAAGGGTCACAGGAGCACAGAATATTAGAGGTTGGAAGGTAGGACCTCCAGAGAGCATCCAGTCCAAGTCCCCTGCCGAAAGCAGGATCCCCTAGGGTAATCCACAGACAGGTTTGGAAAAGCTCCAGGGAAGGAGACTCCACAACCTCTCTGGGCAGCCTGCTTCAGGGCTCTGTCACCCTCACTCTAAAGAAGTTTCTCCTCACGTTGAGGTGAGACCTTCTCTGTTCCTGTTTGTAGCTTATTGCTGTGCAGCACTGAAAAGAGCTTGGCCCCAGCCCCTTCACCCCCACCCCTCAGATATTTGTGGGACATTGATGAGATCTCCTCTCAGCCTTCTCTTCTCCAGACTAAACAGCCCCAGGGCTCTCAGTCTCTCTTCATAGAGAAGATGCTCAAGTCCCCCCAGTCACCCTCCTGGCTCTCTGCTGGACCTTCTCCATCAGGTCCCTGCCTCTCTTGAACTGGGGAGCCCAAAACCGGCCACAGTACTGCAGGTGTGGTCTCACTAGGGCAGAGTAGAGGGGGAGAAGAACCTCCCTAGCCCTGCTGGCCACACTTTTCCTGATGGATTCAGCCTCCAGGTCCAGCCTGGAGCAGTCCTTTCTGCTGCAGAGGATTCCCTGGGAGCATTGGAAGGGTTTGGGTTGGAAGGGACCTTTCCAACTCAGCTAGTCAGCAGGGACATCTGCAACTAGAGCAAGTTGCTCAGAGCCCCAAACCTGCCCTGGAATGTTTCCAGGGATGGGTTTATTGCTCTGCAGGGCTCCAGGGTGCTTTCAGTGTACCTTGGCCACTCTGCTAGGTGCAGAGGTGTAGCTGCCTGATGCCTCTCTTAGACTTCTCATCCCACTGCCCTTCCAGGCAGGCTGAGTTCTGGCTTGGAGGAGGAGGTGAAGTGATGCAGTTCCCTTCTCTGGCAGTGCCTCTTGCAGAACATTTCCTCTCTAAGCAGGCATCTTCTTAGGCTTGCAGCACAAGAAATGTCACCACCAGCAGCTCTGACTCTCTCCTTTTTTTTTCCCCTGTGTGTGCGATTGCAGTTCCAGCAAGTGCAGAGCAGCATGATGAGAAGCTCTTCTGCAGAGAAGATTGAACCAAGGTACAAGCCAAACTTCTTTGGTTTTTTTTTTTTTTGCTCTCTAACCTTCCTCTCTTGAGCTGTTATTAACACTGCTTAGCATTTAGATGACTTCCCCCTGATCTTCCAGAGGCTCGGTGGCTGCCAGAGCAGAGAATGCAATTCTTGGGCGCCCTTCACTGCCCTTCCACAAGGGCAGCTTCTGAGCTGCTGCTTTGTTTTGCTTATTCATTACTCCCTAAGCCTTGGCCCTGAACGTTGCTGGAGAGCTGGCACAGCAAGGGCTTGAGGCTTTAATTGCCTCTGCCCACAAGCTTTTGATGGTCAGAGTGCAGGCAGCTCCCTGGGGCGGATCATTTGTGCCGGAATCAGGACTAAATCTCCTGGGTTTGTTTCATCTGCTGCCGCAGCTGCTCTGTCTCATCACATCCTCGAGGTGCTTTCAGTCTCCCTCCTTTGCTTCTTAGCTGAAGTATTTGCATAGCCCTTGAGGGAGGCCACTTGGAAGCTCACTCAGCCCTCCTGGCACTGCAGGACTCCTAAATGTTGCCTTCAAAGAATCAGTTCCTCCTCACGGCAGCTCTGTCTGCCAGCCTGAGGTGCCTCATTAGTTCAGCCAGTAAGAGAGATCCACATCCTCCTTCCCTCTGACCTAACTGCAGGCTCCCCAGGTCTTCTCAGCTTTTGCTTTGTCACCTGTGAAATAAAGATCAAGGTCCCTTGGCCCACTGGAGTGTGGTGGAGCTGTGAGGGTGCTTTGCAAAGTCCTCCTGTGTGCCAGGCTGACGCGGAAGCTGCTGCCGCCACCCTCCTATTTATTGGAGACTCCTCTCTGCTCTGAGTTCTGCCTTGGCAGGGCTTTGTTCCCTTTTTTGGTCTGGCCTTTTCCAAGCTCTTGAGCTGAAACAGGTTCTTCTCCTGGGTTCCTTCTGCAAGTGATACCTGTGTCCCCAAGCAGAGAGGTGGGAGGTGGCAGGGAGCGGGCACAGGGCTCACAAAATCAGCACACCCGAGGTAGGAATTCTCTGCCCAGGGTCTTTCAGCCAACCTCTTGCTCAAAACAGAGCCAATGTTGGAGCTGTATCAGCTTCTCTAGACCTTGCAGTCCTTGCTGCTGTGGTTTTCATATCCATGAGAAAAAACCTCCAGAAAACCTCTCTGGAATGATTTTTTTCTTTTTCCCCACATGACCTTTTTGTGTCTTTGTGGCACCCAGCAGTGATCCTGCTGAGCTGACAGCAGGGGTGGAAAGGGGCAGTGCTGATCTGGCATCTGGACAGGCTGGAGAGGTGGGCACAAGCCAACCTCAGGAGGTTCAGCAAGGCCAAGTGCAAGGTCCTGCAGCAGGGTCGAGGCAATCACAAGCACAAATAAAAGTTTAGGCAGTGAGTGGCTGGAGAGCAGCCCTGAGGAGAGGGACTTGGGGGTGCTGGTGGAGGAGAAGCTGAAGATGAGGCAGCAGTGTGCACTTGCAGGGCAGAAAGGCAAGCAGAGGCTGGGCTGCAGCAGGAGCAGTGTGGGCAGCAGGGCCAGGGAGGAGATTGTGCCCCTCTGCTGTGCTCTGCTGAGAGCCTACCTGGAGTAGTGCATCCAGTGCTGGAGCCCCTGGGACAAGAGGGATGTGGAGATGCTGGAGGTGATCCTTGCTGTGTTCCTTCCAGGGAGCTCGACCCCATTTTGACAGAGGTGACTCTGATGAACGCCCGCAGTGAGCTCTACCTCAGGTTCATCAAGAGGCGAATCGCAGCTGACTTTGAGGTGGGAGACTCCATGGCTTCAGAGGAGGTCAAGCAAGGTAACACCTTGGCTAGCAGAGCTTGCAGGCTCTCTGCTCCTTGCAGCTACAAGTGGAGGTGTCTCTGGGTTAGTGGCAGAGCAGAGGAACCCAGGATGTGCTTTGAGAGAGCTCTGTGAAAGAGGAGATGTCGAGGGAGGTGATTCTCCCCCTCTGCTGTGCTCTGCTGAGACCCCACCTGGACTACTGCACCCAGTGCTGGAGCCCCTGGGACAAGAAGGATGTGGACATGCTGGAGGTGTGCAGAGAAGGGCCCCGAGGATGCTCAGAGGACTGCAGCACCTCTGCTGTGAGCACAGACTGAAAGAGCTGGGGCTGTGCAGGCTGGAGAAGAGGAGGCTCCCAGGGGACCTTCTGGTGGCCTTCCAGGATCTGAAGTGGGCTACAAAAAAGCTGGGGAGGGACTTTTGAGGCTCTCAGGCAGTGCCAGGACTAGGGGGAATGGAGCAAAGCTGGAGGTGGGGAGATTCAGCTTGGACGTGAGGAGGAAGTTGTTGAGCATGAGAGTGGTGAGAGGCTGGAATGGGTTGCCCCTGCAGGGAGGTGTTTGGGGCCAGATCCCTGGAGGTGTTTGGGGCCAGGCTGGCAGAGGCTGTGGGCAGCCTGCTCTAGGGTAGGGTGTCCCTGGGCATGGCAGGGGGGTTGGAAGTAGATGATCCTTGTGGTCCCTTCCAACCCTGACCTATTCTATGATTCTTTGATTCTATGATTCACAGAGTCACAGAATTTTGCAGTCCAGAGAGCCAAGCAGAGCATGGGCTGCAGGAGGAGAAGTGGAGGGTCCCTTCCAGCCCAATGCACTCTGTGAATCCTAAAAGTGAATGCCACAGGGATAACAGGCTCAGGTTTCAGGTCCTCCAGGGAGCTCTGCTAATCACTTTTGTCACCTGCAGAAATCACCTCAGCAATTTCAGCTCTGCAGCTGAGGCTGTGATTTGTTTCAGGTTGAGCTTTGCAGGTTGGTGCCGCTTGGGTACCCACGAGGCAGGCAGCCAGGGGAGGAGGTGGAAATGCTTCCTGGTGCTTGGTCTCTGCTGATAGATCTCTTTTGGGTTGTGCAGAACATCAGAAATACCTGGACAAGCTCCTCAACAATTGCCTGCTGAGCTGCACCATGCAAGAGCTGATTGGTTACTACATCACCATGGAGGAATACTTCATGAGGGAGACTGTCAACAAGGTAGGGCTCAGACCTGCAGCTGGGTGGAGGCAGTGCCAAGCAAAAATACAGGTTGGGCAGTGCCTGGCTGGAGAGCAGCCCTGAGGAGAGGGACTTGGGGGTGCTGGTGGAGGAGAAGCTCAAGACGAGGCAGCAGTGTGCACTTGCAGGGCAGAAAGGCAAGCAGAGGCTGGGCTGCATTGGGAGCAGTGTGGGCAGCAGGGCCAGGGAGGAGATTGTGCCCCTCTGCTGTGCTCTGCTGAGAGCCCACCTGGAGTAGTGCATCCAGTGCTGGAGCCCCTGGGCCAAGAGGGATGTGGAGATGCTGGAGGTGTGCAGAGAAGGGCCCCGAGGATGCTCAGAGGGCTGCAGCAGCTCTGCTGTCAGCACAGCCTGAAAGAGTTGGGGCTGTGCAGGCTGCAGAAGAGGAGGCTCCCAGGGGACCTTCTGGTGGCCTTGCAGGATCTGAAGGGGGCTACAGAAAAGCTGGGGAGGGACTTCTGAGGCCGTCAGGGAGTGCCAGGACTAGGGGGAATGGAACAAAGCTGGAGGTGGGGAGGTTCAGTTTGGAGGTGAGGAGGAAGTTGTTGAGCATGAGAGTGGTGAGAGGCTGGAATGGGTTGCCCCTGCAGGGAGGTGTCTGGGGCCAGCTCCCTGGAGGTGTTTTTGGCCAGGCTGGCAGAGGCTGTGGGCAGCCTGCTCTAGGGTAGGGTGTCCCTGGGCATGGCAGGGGGGTTGGAGCTGCCTGATCCTTGTGCTCCCTTCCAAACCTGACTTGATTCTATGAGAGCCTGCACTGTCTGCTGGCAGCTAAGACTTGTGGCTTGTGCCCCCCTCAGCCCTCCCTGAGCATCCCTAGGGAGGGAGATCAGCATGTGGCAGGTCTGCAGTTGTTGGGAACATCCTTTTGTTTCCCACATTTCTGAACTTTGGGCTGCAAGCACACCTCAAGAGCCAAATCTTCCAGGGCTGTGTGGCTGCTGCCAAGCACTTTGGTCCCGAGTGCTGCTCTGAGAGGGCACTGAGGCAGCTCCTTCCTTTTGCAGGCTGTAGCCATGGACAGCTATGAGAAGGGGCAGCTCACCTCCAGCATGGTGGATGATGTCTTCTACATCGTGAAGAAGTGCATTGGACGTGCTCTGTCCAGCTCCAGCATTGATTGCCTCTGTGCCATGATCAACCACTCCACCACCGAGCTGGAGTCTGACTTCAGGTACTGCTCCTTGGCACCTGCCTCCACCTCCCTCATCTGCAGCTGAGCTTCCTTTGGAACCTCTGCTCCATGGGAGGTGGAGGAGCAGCCTCAGGTGTGCTGTGGGAAGCTGGAGCTGGGCAGGTTTTTCTCACAGTAGGCGATGGTTTGGCAGTTATCTGGATCCTCCCCACACACACACAGACTTTGAAGTAACCCAGGCTAGGGCTCAGTCAGCTGGAAGTTAAGGAACGAAGCTTTATATTTGCAGCTTTGCACAATATCCAAGCAGAGATTTGCAAGGTATAGCAGATATTTAGATAGGTACAATAAAAAGGTAATACAGAAACACCACAGCCCCTCCCAGAGATCAGAAATCATAGAATCATAGAATGGTTTAGGTTGGAAGAGACCTCAAAGCTCAGCCAGTTCCCACCCCCCTGTGCCATAGGCAGGGACACCTCCCACTAGAACAGGTCACCCAAGACCTCATCCAACCTGGCCTTGAACACCTCCAGGGAGGGAGCAGCCACAACCTCCCTGGCCAACCTGTGCCAGTGTCTCACCACCCTCACTGTGAAGAATTTCTTCCTAACATCCCATTCAAATCTCCCCTCTGCCAGTTTGAACCCATTCCCCCTCATCCTGTCATTACAAGACCTTGTGAATAGTCCCTCCTCAGCCTTCCTGTAGGCCCCCTTCAGATACTGGAAGGTTGCTCTAAGGTCTCCTTGACCTTGAAGCTTTATATTTGCAGCATTGCACAATAGATAAGCAGAGATTTACCATGTAGAACAGATATTTACAGATCTAGACAGTGAAAAGGTAATACAGAAACACCACAGCCCCTCCCAGAGATCAAAATCCCTGAGAGGGGTTTCTAACCACCCCTCACCACCTTCCCCCATTCCCCAGTCTTGTCTCACTGTGGTGGTTTAGCAGTTAGCTTCCCCCTCACACTTTGAAATCACCCAGGCTAGGACTGAGTCTGCTGGAAGTTAAGGAATGAAGCTTTATATTTACAGCAATGCACAATAGACAAGCAGAGATTTACAGTGTATAACAGATATTTACAGATCTAGAGAGTGAAAAGGTAATACAGAAACACCACAGCCCCTCCCAGAGATCAGAAATCCCTAAGAGGGGTTTCTAACCATCCCTACCACCTTTCCCCAGTCTTATCTCACCAGCTGTTTTCATGCAGCAGATAGGTGAAGGTAGGTCAGCAGCAAGGAAGTTAGTGAAATTATTCAGATCCAGCTAGGAAAGGCAGGGAGAAAAGAGCCATGCAGGAGCAGCCACAGCCCAAAGTGGTCTGAAACCCTCTGACTTATAGAATCATAGAATGGTTTAGGTTGGAAGAGACCTCAGAGATCATCTAGTTCCAACCCCCCTGTGCCATAGGCAGGGACACCTCCCACTAGATCAGGTCACTCAAGGCCTTATCCAGCCTGGCCTTGAACACCTCCAGGGAGGGAGCAGCCACAACCTCCCTGGGCAACCTGTGCCAGTGTCTCGCAACCCTCACTGTCAAGAACTTCCTCCTAACATCCAGTTTCAATCTCCTCTCTGCCAGTTTGAACCCATTCCCCCTCATCCTGTCATTACAAGACTTTGTGAACAGTCCCTCCCCAGCCTTCCTGTAGCCCCCTTCAGATACTGGAAGGTTGCTCTAAGGTCTCCTGGAAGCCTTCTCCAGGCTGAAAAGTCCCAACTCCTTCAGCCTGTCCTCATAGCAGAGCTGCTGCAGCCCTCTCAGCATCTTTGTGGCCCTCCTCTGGACTCTTTCCAGCAGTTCCTTGTGCTGAGGGCTCCAGAACTGCACACAGTACTCCAAGTGGGACTTACCTATGTTTGGATTACAACTCTTAAACCATTTTCTTTTTCTCTTTCTCAGTAAAGCTATGAGTGAAGTAGCATCATCAGTGCTTGCCTTTCTCAGCATCATCAGTGCTTGCCTTTCTCAGCATCATCAGTGCTTGCCTTTCTCAGCATCATCAGTGCTTGCCTTTCTCAGCATCATCAGTGCTTGCCTTTCTCAACATCATCAGTGCTTGCCTTTCTCAACATCATCAGTGCTTGCCTTTCTCAGCATCATCAGTGCTTACTTTTCTCAGCATCATCAATGCTTACTTTTCTCAGCATCATCAGTGCTTGCCTTTCTCAACATCATCAGTGCTTGCCTTTCTCAGCATCATCAGTGCTTGCCTTTCTCAGCATCATCAGTGCTTACTTTTCTCAGCATCATCAGTGCTTGCCTTTCTCGGCATCATCAATGCTTACCTTTCTCAGCATCATCAGTGCTTGCCCTTCTCAGCCTATCCTCCAGTTTCTCATTCACATCCTCCCAATCAGCTCAAACCAGCACAGGGGTGGAAAAGGGAACTGGAGCGGGCCCAAAACCACCTAGAGTCGGAGCTCTGCCCTGCTCAGTGGCACACGGGCACCTCAGATTGTCCTCTTTGCCCCCACAGGGAGGTGCTGCACAACAAACTGAAGCAGGGCTTCCCTGCCACCACCTTCCAGGACATCCAGAGAGGGGTGAGCAGCGCCGTCAGCATCATGCACAGCAGCCTGCAGCAGGGCAAGTTCGACACCAAAGGCATTGAAAGCACCGACGAGGCCAAGCAGTCTTTTCTGGTGGGTTTGGTTCTGCTGGAGAAGGAGCTGGGCTGAGGTGAGGAGAGGCAAGGGGAAGCTCTTGGGAGCAGGATTGCTGCAGCTAGCAGAGAGGAAGGGCCACGAGGATGAGGGGTGAGAGCGTCCCCGCCCCGTGGCAAGGGGGTTGGAACTGGCTGGTCCTCGTGGTCCCTTCCAACCCTGACTGATTTTAGGATTCTAAGACCATTAGGATCATCAAAGCTAACAGTTAAATAGAATGGTCTAGGTTGGAAGAGACCTCAAAGCTCAGCCAGTTCCAGCCCCCCTGTGCCATAGGCAGGGACACCTCATAGAATGGTTTAGGTTGGAAGGGACCTCGAAGCTCAGCCAGCTCCAACCCCCCTGTGCCACAGGCAGGGACACCTCCCACTAGAGCAGGATGCTCAAGGGCTCATCAACCAAATCAAGAGGCAAAAGGAGTAAAATACCTCAAAACCTGCACTGGAATCACAACTGGTTGGGTTGGAAGGGACCTTCTAAGCTCTTTTAGTCCATCCCCCTTGCCATGGGCAGGGACCTGAGCTAGCTGAGCTCAGAGCCCTGAGTTGCAGTGCTTCAGCCTCATGCAGCTCTGTGCCCCTGCAGTGCTTTGAGTGCTCTGTCCCTTGCACGTTTGTGTATCAAGCCTTAATTGAGAGCAGGGCAGGAAACCTGGAGCTGAGCTGCTGGCAAATTCCAACCAATTCCCCGTGGCTGTGTTTTGTTTGGTTCTTTCTAGGTGACATTAAACAACGTGGAAGTCTGCAGTGAGAACATCATGACCCTGAAGAAGACTTTGGAGGTGCAGTCTGACTTCTTTTCCTGGTGTTTCCTTAACCAAGCCCTAATGTCCTCCCTCAAAGTGGGGGTGGTGGTGGTCAGGGAAACCAACTTGGCCTTGACTGTGCTCAAATTCCTGAGGGGGTTGCCCCAACCTGCCTTAGGAAAGCAATTTGGAGCTGGTTGCTAATAACAAATAGCACTTTGGGGAGCCAAGGATCAGTGCTGGGTCCAGTCCTCTTCAACATCTTCAATGACATTGATGAGGGCACAGATGGACAGAGTCTGCTCAGCAAGTTTGCTGATGACACCACACTGGGAGGCTTGGCTGAGCCAGCTGCAGGCTGTGAGGCCATCCAGAGAGACAGAGCTGAGCACAGAGGAACCAAATGAGGTTCAACAAGGCCAAGTGCAGAGTCCTGCACATGGGGAGGAAGAATAAACTGCAGCAGGACAGGCTGGGAGGGGACTGCTGGAGAGCAGCCCCAAGGAGAGGGAGCTGGGAGTGCTGGGGGAGAACATCCATGGCACAGCAGTGTGCTCTGGGGGTCAATAGAGCCAATGGGGTCCTGGGGTGTATTGAGCAGAGCGTCCAGCAGATCCAGGGAGGTTCTCCTGCCCCTCTGCTCTGCCCTGCTGAGACCTCACCTTGAGCACTGCCTTCAGTTTGGGGCTCCCCAGTTGCAGAGGGACAGGGACCTGCTGGAGAGGCTCCAGGGGAGGGCTGTGAGGATGCTGAGGGGACTGCAGCACTGCCTGGGGAGGAGAGGCTGAGGGACCTGGGGCTGCTTAGGCTGCAGAAGAGAAGGCTGAGAGGGGATTGAATCAATGTTTGTAACTGTCTGAGGGCTGGGGGTGAGGAGGGAGGGGACAGGCTCTGCTCACTGCTCCCTGGGCTAGGCCAAGGAGCAATGGATGGAAGCTGCAGCACAGGAGGTTGCAGCTCAACACAAGGGGAACTTCTTGCCTATGTGGGTCCCAGAGCAGTGGCACAGGCTGCCCAGAGAGGTTGTGGAGTCTCCTGCTCTGGAGACATCCAAAATCCACCTGGATGGGTTCCTGTGTGCCCTGCCCAGAGTGTCTCTGCTCTGGCAGGGGACTTGGGTTGGATGATCTCCAGAAGTCCCTTCCAACCCCTAAACACTGAATTTTGCTGCCCTTTCCCCCTCTGCAGTGGCAGCTTCTGCCTTCACAGGGGAAGGAGTTTGTCTCCTGTGCTGGAGCCAGAGCTTGGGTGCAGGGCAAGGCACTCCCTGGGCTGTTAACCTGCAGTTTGCTGATCTCTTCTTGCAGAGTGACTGCAGCAAGCTGCTGAGCCAAGGCTTTGGTGGGGAGCAGGCCCAGGCCAAGATTGATAGCTGCCTGTCTGACATGGCTGCTGTCTCCAGCAAGTTCCAGGACCTGCTGCAGGTAAGTCTCCTGCCCAGTTACTCCACAACCTCCCTGAAGGTGTTCAAGGCCAGGTTGGATGAGGCCTTGAGCAACCTGTTCTAAGGGGAGGTGTCCCTGCCTGTGGCACAGGGGGGTTGGAACTGGCTGAGCTTTGAGGTCCCTTCCAACCTAAACCATTCTGTGAGGTGTCCCTGCCTATGGCACAGGGGAAGTGGAACTGGAGGAGCTTTGAGCTCCCTCCCAACCTAAACCATTCTATGAGGTGTCCCTGCCTATGGCACAGGGGAAGTGGAACTGGAGGAGCTTTGAGGTCCCCTCCCAACCTAGACCATTCTGTGATTCTCAAAGGGAATATTTGGAACCCTCAGAGGGGCCAGGCTCTTTTTGCTTGGGTTCCTGCAGGCAGATGGCTTTGTGCTGCTGCTGCTGCTGCCAGCCAAACCCTCCTGAGGCTCGTGGTCAGCAAGGGAAACCCAAGAGCTCATCAATAAAGGAGCAAAGCTCTCCAGCCAGCTACTAAAAGCAGCTGCAGAGCAATCAAGAGGCTGAGCAAGCTCTCCTCTGCTGCCTCACACACACACAGCTTGCCTTGGAGGAGGACAACTGCCAGCAGGGCCTGCTCAAAAATGCCAATTTCAGTTCAAAACTTCCAACAAATGCCTGGCAGCAGCGGCAGCAGCAGCACCTGAAGAGCTTCTTGTGAGCTTCCAATCTTGCTGAGCCCAGTGGGGGTGGTTGGCAGGAGAAGGCTTTCAGGGAGCCCTCTTAGGGCTCAAGTAGCCAGAGCAGGCTTTGCTTGACAGCCTGCTGCTGCAGTTGGGAGGAGAGATGGGATGGGATGTGCTAGGGTCATGATTAATGCAGGGGACCAGCTGTGCTTACAGCTTTTAGCCTCCTTTTAGCTTCTCCCACTGAGCTGAAAGGCAGCGACCAAGCGAGGCGGTCACAGGCGTCCTCCTGGCTGATGGTTTGTGTCTGTCTCTGCCCTGCTGGGATGTGAGCTGGAAGCTTCTCTCCTGCCAGGAAACCTCTGGAGGTGTTTGCAGCCAGGCTGTGGGCAGCCTGATCTAGGGTAGGCTGTCATCAACCAAATCATGAGGCAAAAGGAGTAAGATAGCTCAAAACCTGCACTGGAATCACAACTGGTTGGGTTGGAAGGGACCTTCTAAGGTTTTCTAACCCAACACCTCCCACTAGAGCAGGTTGCTTGAGGCCTCATCAGCCAAATCAAAAGGCAGAAGGAGTAAGATAGCTCAAAACCTGCACTGGAATCACAACTGGTTGGGTTGGAAGGGACCTTCTAAGATCTTCTAATCCAACCCAGCCACCATGGGCTGTGAGCTGGAAGCTTCTCTTCTGCCAGGAAACCTCTGGAGCTGTGTGGGCAGGGCTGGGGGAAGCAGGAGCCCTTCAGAGCAGGCTGCAAATCAGCACAAGGGAAGCTTCTGGGCCAACATCCTCCCTCCTCTTGTTTCTGTGGTGGCCTCAGAGCTGTGGAACCACAGAATGTATTGGGCTGGAAGGGACCTTCAGAGGTCACCTTCAGCAGTGACATCTCTAATTCAGACCCCCCATCAAGCTGGACCTTGAGTGTGTCCAGGGAAGGGACCTTCAAAGGTCACCTTCAGCAGGGACATCTCTCATTCAGACCCCTCCATCAAGCTGGACCTTGAGTATGTCCAGGGAAGGGACCTTCAAAGGTCACCTTCAGTAGGCACATCTCTAATTCAGACCCCTCCATCAAGCAGGACCTTGAGTGTGTCCAGGGATGGGGCCTCCAGCACATCTCTGGTCCCTCCAGCACTGGCTTTTGGGCTGGTGGGCTCCATTTCCTGGGCAAAGCTCTGAGCTGGTGCCCTCAGCTTGCACCAAGGCAGCCCTAGGACAGGCTGGCTGTGAAGTTTTGTGCTGTGCACAACCTTCTCTTCCCCCTCTCGCCCTCAGGAAGGTCTCAACGAGCTGAACAGCACAGCCATCAAGCCCCAGGTGAAGCCCTGGATCAACCTCTTCCTCTCTGTCTCCCACAACATCGAGGAGGTGAGGCTCAGCACCCTCTGCTCCCAAAGCCATGCCTTGCACTCCCTTGTCCCTCTGCTCAGCAGCACAGCTGGAGGGGTCACTGCCTCCTTCCCCTCACTTCTCCACTGTTTCCTCAGCACACAGCTTGCTCTGCAGCCCAGCCTCAGCTAGAAAACAGCTTGAGGAGGGGAAAAAAAAGGGAAGGGGCATGCAGAGCTGCTCCAGGAGGGGCTCTCCAGCCCATTTGCTGCTCTTCAGGGAACCCTTTTCTGTGTTTCCTTCTCAGGAGGAGTTCAGTGACTACGAAGCCAACGACCCCTGGGTGCAACAGTTCATTGTCAACCTGGAGCAGCAGATGGCAGAGTTCAAGGTGAGAGAGGAGCACCTGACAGCCTGCCAGGCTCAGGCCAGAGCTCCCACATGGATCTCCCAACCCCCTGCCATGGGCAGGGTTAGAATCCTTGAATCAGGCAGGGTTGGAAGGGACCACAAGGATCAGCCAGCTCCAACCCTTCTGCCATGCCCAGGGACACTCTAACCTAGACCATAGAATCTAGAATCAGGGTTGGAAGGGACCACAAGGATCAGCCAGTTCCAACCCCCCTGCCATGCCCAGGGACACCCTACCCTAGAGCAGGCTGCCCACAGCCTCTGCCAGCCTGGCCCCAAACACCTCCAGGGATGTGGACCCAGACCCCTCCCTGCAGGGGCAACCCATTCCAGCCTCTCACCACTCTCATGCTCAACAACTTCCTCCTCACATCCAATCAGTCAGGGTTGGAAGGGGTAGGATAGGATAGGATAGAATTAGAATGGGATAAGATAGAATTAGAATGGGATAGGATAGGATGGGATGGGATAGGATAGGATAGGATAGGATAGGATAGGATAGGAATGGGATAGGATGGGATAGGATAGAATTAGAATGGGCTAGGATAGGGTAGAATTAGAACAGGATAGAGTAGGCCAGGTTGGAAGAGACCTCCAAGCTCATCCAGCCCAACCTATCACCCAGCCCTATCCAATGGCACTCAGTGCCCATCCAGTCCTTTCTTGAACACCTCCAGGGATGGGGACTCTACCACCTCCCTGGGCAGCCCATTCCAATGCCAATCACTCTCTCTGCCAACAACTTCCTCCTAACATCCAGCCTGAGCCTGCCCTGGTACAACTTGAGGCTGTGTCCCCTCCTTCTGTTGCTGGGTGCCTGGGAGAAGATCCCAACCCCTACCTGCCTACAACCTCCCTTTAGGTGGTTGGAACTGGCTGAGCTTTGAGGTCCCTTTCATCCTAACCCATTCTGTGTTTGCAGGCTGGGCTCTCCCCTGTGATTTATGATACCCTGACTGGCCTCATGACCAGCCTCATTGCCATCCAACTGGAGAAAGTGCTGCTCAAATCCACCTTCAGCAGGGTAAGCAAAGCAGTGGCCCCTGTCCTGCCTCCTGCCCCAATCCCTTGTGTGTGTTTGGCACAAGCCCTGGGCTTGCCTGAGGAGGTTGTGGCTGCCTCCTCCCTGGAGGTGTTCAAGACCAGGTTGGATGAGCTCTTGAACAACCTGGGCTGGTGGGAGATGTCCCAATCCATGGCAGGGGGGGTTGGAATGGATGAGTTTTGAGAGTCCTTTCCCACCCTAACCACTCCATGATTCCAGAAAGAAGCCAATGGAAGCAGCAATAAATGTTGTAACTGGGAACCCTCCTGCTTAGAAACCTCCTGCCCTCTCCCTTGTGCGTGTTTGGCACAAGCCCTGGGCTTGCCTGGGGAGGTTGTGGCTGCCTCCTCCCTGGAGGTGTTCAAGACCAGGTTGGATGAGCTCTTGAACAACATTAGCTGGTGGGAGGTGTCCCAGCCTGTGGCAGGAGGGGTTGGACTGGATGAGTTTTGAGGGTCCTTTCCCACCCAAACCACTCCATGATTCCAGAAAGGAACCAATGTAGACAGCAATAAATGTTGTCATTGGGAACCCTCCTGCCCCACCTCCCTTGTGTGTGTTTGGCACAAGCCCTGGGCTGACTTGGAAGGTTTGATGGAGCTCCTCTGCTCCCACAGCTTGGTGGTCTGCAGTTTGACAAGGAGCTGAGGTCTCTCATCGCTTACCTCACCACAGTCACCACCTGGACCATCCGTGACAAGTTTGCCAGGCTGTCCCAGATGGCCACCATCCTCAATCTGGAAAGGGTGAGCTGCACTTTGGTGGCTGGGGAGGCAGTGCTGAAGCCACCAACCTGGGCTCCACGTGGATTTGCTTGAGCTCCTCCAGGTGTTGGCACAGCCAGGGAGGATAGGATGGAGAAGCTGGCAGAGCTGCCCCCAGGAGTTGGCAACAGGTTGGCAGCAGGTTGGCAGCAGAGGCTCTTCTGTCTGCTTCAGTGCTAGGGAGATCCCTGCAGACCTCTTCTACAACAACCTGAGGTTGGGTTTGGTCTCCTCTCCCAAGGAGTGAGACGGGACAAGAAGCAACAGCCTCAGGTGGCACCAGGGGAGCTTTAGGTTGGACACTGGGAACAATTTCTTCCCAAAAAGGGTTCTCAAGGCTTGACACAGGCCAGTGTTGGGTGGTCTCATCCCTGGAGCTGTTGAAAAGCCATGGAGATGTGATGCTGAGGGTTTAGTGGTGACCTGGCAGTGCTTGGCCTCAGTCTTGGAGGCCTCTTCCAACCAAGTCTGTGCTGCTGTGAAACAGTGCAGCCAGAGTCAGAGCTTAGCTGTGAGGGGTGGCATGTTCTGAGCTGTCTCCTGCAGCTCTTTTCTCTCTCTCTCTCCTCTTCCTTCTTGCTTCTCTCCCCTTTTCTCTTCCTTCTTTCTTCTCTCCCCCCTGCTCTTCTTTCTTCTCTCCTCCCCTTCTCCTGCTCTCTCCCCACCCTGCTCTTCCTGCTCTCTCCCCCCTGCTCTTCCTGCTCTCTCCCCCCTGCTCTTCCT
>VWZI01010177.1:0-12719 GCA_013396835.1 Psilopogon haemacephalus
CCTCTCCCTCTCCCTCTTCCTTACTGTGCTTGTGCAGTGCCCAGCAGGGCAAGACTCAGCCTGGCTCAGGCATGCAGAGGGCCCTGCAGTGTAAACGCAAAGTGCTGCTGCCAGGCCCTTCAGGCATAGTTTCTCCTTCAAAGTACAGAAGGATGTTGGGAGATGTTTCCAGAGTCAGAGGTTTCAGTGCATAGGTAGCTCATTGTTGGGGTTGCAAAAGGCAATTTGACTCCCTAAACTTGGACTTGATCAGAGGGCTGCAGCAGCTCTGCTGTGAGCACAGCCTGAAAGAGTTGGGGCTGTGCAGGCTGCAGAAGAGGAGGCTCCCAGGGGACCTTCTGGTGGCCTTCCAGGATCTGCAGGGGGCTACAGAAAAGCTGGGGAGGGACTTTTGAGGCTGTGAGGGAGTGAGAGGACTGGGGGGAATGGAGCAAAGGTGGAGGTGGGGAGATTGAGGCTGGAGGTGAGGAGGAAGTTGTTGAGCATGAGAGTGGTGAGAGGCTGGAATGGGTTGCCCCTGCAGGGAGGTGTTTGGGGCCAGATCCCTGGAGGTGTTTTTGGCCAGGCTGGCAGAGGCTGTGGGCAGCCTGCTCTAGGGTAGGGTGTCCCTGGGCATGGCAGGGGGGTTGGGACTGGATGATCCTTGTGGTCCCTTCCAACCCTGACTGATTCTAGGATTCTGTGAGTTGTTTTTTTTGGCTGTATGCAGTGGTATCAGGGCCAACAGGAGAGCTGTTGAGGTGCTGGAAGGTGCCACTGACTGCCTGGGGTTGGTGCTGAGGGGCAGACCCCACTCAGTGCAGGGGGTTGGTGCTGAGGGGCAGACCCCACTGGTCTCTGTGTCCATGTGTGGGGGGGTTTTAGCTCGTTTTAGTGCAGTCCCTGCCTTAGCTTGAAAGCTTCTTACATAGCAGTCAGGCCTCCAGTGTTGGAGTAGCAGAACTGACCTAGATTGGTGCCCTTTTTGCTCACCAGTTCGTTGATATTTAATGACTGCAGAGGGTCAGGCTCTGCCTGAAACTTGCCATCTGTGCCCCTCAGTTGCCCCTCAGTTGCCATCTGAGGGTGACTTGGAAAGGCTCCTGTCAGGGATAGGTAGAGGCTTTGAAAGTGAAATGATGGCACTGAGGAGCCTTTGATGGGCAACCTCATTGTTTTTTTTTCACTTGTGAGATACTAAGAGCAGCCTGGCAAAGCCCTGGGTCTGGGGGCTGAATTTAGTGTGCTGGCTGCAGCTGTTGGGAAGCAGCTGCTCCTTCCTCCCCTGCCAGGTATTCCCCTGCCACAAGTATTTCAGTCCCGCTTGTCATGAGTAGAATTTGGAAGTCATTTTAAGCCCAGTCCCCTTCCAGACTTCACCCAGGACTGGGGCAATGGAATGGAAAAACTCGAAGCTGCCTTGGAGGTCACAGGCTCAGAGGGTGTCAGGGGTTGGAAGGGACCAAAGGAGGTCCTCTGAGTCCAACCCCCCCTGCCAGAGCAGGACCATCCAATCCAGCTCAGGACACACAGCAACACAAAAAATCATAGAATCAGTCCCCATGAATTAAAACAGAACAAAAAGATTTCATGGAGCACCAAAACTCGTAGCACTGACAATGAAAAGGACTTAGCATAGCAAGGGTGCAGCAGTCATGGAATCATAGAACCAGTCAGGGTTGGAAGGCACCACAAGGAGCAGCCAGTCCCAACCCCCCTGCCATGCCCAGGGACACCCTACCCTAGAGCAGGCTGCCCACAGCCTCTGCCAGCCTGGCCCCAAACACCTCCAGGGATCTGGCCCCAAACACCTCCCTGCAGGGGCAACCCATTCCAGCCTCTCACCACTCTCATGCTCAACAACTTCCTCCTCACCTCCAGCCTCAATCTCCCCACCTCCACCTTTGCTCCATTCCCCCCAGTCCTGTCACTCCCTAAGAGCCTTAAAAGTCCCTCCCCAGCTTTCCTGTAGCCCCCTGCAGATCCTGGAAGGCCAGACAGGCCTGGAAGAGTCCAGAGAAGGAGACTTCACAACCCCCCTGGGCAGCCTGTGCCAGTGCTCTGGGACCCTTACAGCAGAGAAGTTGTCCCTCGTGTTGAGGTGGAGCCTCCTGTGCTGCTTCCATCCCCAGAGCTGCAGGGGACATCCATCAGGGAGCTGGTGGCAGGCGCCTGGCAGGCGGAGGCAGTGGTGCCCAGGAATGTCAGCTGTGGAACCAGTCTGAGCAGCTTGTGGAGGGCTGCTTTGTTTGTGCTGCACAGAGCAGGCTGCCTGGCAGTGAGGAGCTTCACTGTCACCTCCCCAAGCCCAAGTTTCAAGTTACATCTTCCCCAGCCCGTAGAGGAGTTGCTGTCTGAGAGCTCAGTACAGAACCACAGCAACATCCAGGCTGGCACAGCCCCTCAGGGTCACCAAGCCCAACCTGAACCCTGCTCTGCAAGGTTCACCTCAAACCATAGCCCCAAGCACCACATCCAAACCACCCTGAAACACAGCCAGGCTGGCAAAGCTCCTCAGGATCACCAAGCCCCAACCTAGAGCCCTGCTCTGCAAGAGTCACCTTGAAGCATATTCCCAAGCACCACATCCAAACTGCCCTTAAACACATCCAGGCTGGCACAGCCCCTCAGGATCACCAAGCCCAACCTGAACCCTGCTCTGCAAGGTTCACCTCAAACCACAGCCCCAAGCACCACATCCAAACCACCCTGAAACACAGCCAGGCTGGCAAAGCTCCTCAGGATCACCAAGCCCCAACCTAGAGCCCTGCTCTGCAAGAGTCACCTTGAAGCATATTCCCAAGCACCACATCCAAACTGCCCTTAAACACATCCAGGCTGGCACAGCCCCTCAGGATCACCAAGCCCAACCTGAACCCTGCTCTGCAAGGTTCACCTCAAACCACAGCCCCAAGCACCACATCCAAACCACCCTGAAACACAGCCAGGCTGGCAAAGCTCCTCAGGATCACCAAGCCCCAACCTAGAGCCCTGCTCTGCAAGAGTCACCTTGAAGCANCCTTGAGCAGAGCAGAGTCCACTGACGACTCTCTCACTGAAAAGCTCTTTCCTCATGCCCAATCTAAACCTCCCCATCCTCAGCTTGAGACCATTCCCCCTTGCACTGTCTCCAGTTCCCTGTGAGCAGAGCCCAGCAGCAGCCTCTGACCACTCTCTCCAGGAATAAAACTTTTTCCTACTGTCCAATCTAACCCTGCCCAGGCTCAGCTTGAGGCCATTCCCCTCTTGCTCTTTCTCCAGTTCCCTGTGAGCAGAGCCCAGCAGCAATTGTGTGGCAGGTGAGAGAGGCAGCAGGCAAACCTTCTGAGCACCAAAACCTGGGACCTCAGCAGTGTGAGAGCTTCAGCTGCAGATGTGGCTCCTGCTGTACTCTCATAACCTGTTCTGTTTGTGCAGACATCCAGGGGAAGCATCCTGAGTGCTCTTTCAGGAGCCAAGCTTCATTTCACTCCTGCTGTGTGTAAGAGAGGACTGATGCCCTGTGGGCAAAGCCTGCTTGCTAGAGCACTCATTTTCACACAATCATAGAATCGTAGAATGGTTCAGGTTGGAAGAGAGCTCAAAGCTCAGCCAGTGCCAACCCCCTGTGCCATAGGCAGGGACACCTCCCACTAGAACAGGTCACTCAAGACCTCATCCAGCCTGGCCTTGAACACATCCAGGGAGGGAGCAGCCACAACCTCCCTGGGCAACCTGTGCCAGTGTCTCACCACCCTCACTATGAAGAACTTCCTCCTAACATCCACTTTCAATCTCCCCTCTGCCAGTTTGAACCCATTCCCCCTCGTCCTGTCATTACAAGACCTTGTGAACAGTCCCTCCCCAGCCCTCCTGTAGCCCCCTTCAGATACTGGAAGGTTACTCTAAGGTCTCCTGGCAGCCTTCTCTTCTCCAGGCTGCACAGCCCCAACTCTCACACCCTGTCTTCATAGCAGAGGTGCTGCAGCCCTCTGAGCATCTTCATGGCCCTCCTCTGGAGGCAAAGCAGAGTGGGCAAAGCACGAATTCTGTTTTAAGGCAAAACAGAGTTTGTGCTGTAAGTGTGTGCAGCTTTTTAGTGGGGAACAAGAACTGCACTAGATTGTGGTCCTGCTGTGGCAGGGGTGTTGTTGGACTTGGTCTCTGGAGGTCCCTTCCAACCCCTGTGATCCTGTGATGTGGTCT
Organism: Psilopogon haemacephalus; assembly: GCA_013396835.1. Lineage (NCBI taxonomy): Eukaryota > Metazoa > Chordata > Aves > Piciformes > Megalaimidae > Psilopogon > Psilopogon haemacephalus. Next base: position 4,165 of record VWZI01010177.1, read on the forward strand.
TTTCATGCTAATAAGGTGGAGGACATCAGACCTTGTAAACATTTTCTGTGATTCTATCTTTACCATGAGGGTGGTGAGAGCCTGGAATGGGTTGCCCAGGGAGGTGCTGCAAGCCTCATCCCTGGAGAGAAGGGGAAGTGCCTTTGTGCTGGTGGCAGTTGGATTGTCAAGGTCCTTGGGTGCCAGAGTTTGTCTGCAGTGGCAGCAGCAGAGGAAGCTTTGCAGGGTGTGTTTACCCTTCAGACCTTGTGAATTCAGTGGAGTGTAAACATGGGCAGGGTATTTAAGCTGGCAGTAAACTGGTTCAGCTGAAGCAGCAATAATGTGCTGGCAGAGGCAGAAAAGGAGCTTGTGTGGCTTGCTCAAGCCACCTTAAGAGCTGGGTGACTTGGCTGGTCAGCCCTTCCTGCTCTTCTGCCCATCCCCAAGCTGGGCACTCACTGCTGGTGACTGCACCTGTGAGAAGCAGCCTGTGGCCAGCAGTCTGGGTAAGGTGATCTAGAGGAGCTGGCAGGGGGAAGCTCACAATGTGCTTTTCTTTCTCTTGCTACAAGCTTTTGCTCAGTCTGGGTGAGGTGATCTAGAGGAGCTGGCAGGGAGAAGCTCACAATGTGCTTTTCTTTCTCTTCCTGCAAGCTTTTGCTCAGAATGGGTAAGGTGATCTAGAGGAGCTGGCAGGGAGAAGCTCACAATGTGCTTTTCTTTCTCTTCCTGCAAGCTTTTGCTCAGAATGGGTAAGGTGATCTAGAGGAGCTGGCAGGAGGAAGCTCACAATGTGCTTTTCTTTCTCTTTCTGCAAGCTTTTGCTCAGTCTGGGTAAGGTGATCTAGAGGAGCTGGCAGGGGGAAGCTCACAATGTGCTTTTCTTTCTCTTGCTATAAGCTTTTGCTCAGTCTGGGTGAGGTGATCTAGAGGAGCTGGCAGGAGGAAGCTCACAATGTGCTTTTCTTTCTCTTGCTACAAGCTTTTGCTCAGTCTGGGTAAGGTGATCTAGAGGAGCTGGCAGGGGGAAGCTCACAATGTGCTTTTCTTTCTCTTGCTATAAGCTTTTGCTCAGAATTGTGTGTGGGTGTCTCTGGGGGGTGTTGGTTTGTTTGGAACAAATGTAATTGGGTTACTAATGGGGGTTTGTGGGTTCAGGTTTTTTCCCTGTTGGTCATAGTGACAAGATAGTTAGTAAAGAGTGAGTAATGGAGGTAGAGCTGTGAGCTACTGAGTTAGTTGAGGGCAGGGCCCAGAGAGTGGTGGTAATGGAGCCACATCCAGCTGGCACCTGTCACCAGTGGTGTGCTCCAGGGATCAGTGCTGGGCCACATCCTGTTCAATATCTTTATTGGTGACCTGGACCACGGGATTGAGTCCAGCATCAGTGAGTTTGCAGATGACACCAAGTGAGGAGCAGGTGTGGATCTGTTGGAGGGTAGGAGAAGCCCTGCAGAGGGACCTGGCCAGGCTGGATGGGTGGGCAGAGGCCATAGCTTATGGGCAATTCATTAATTTAGGAGAATCAGAATATTGGGAAAGTTTAGCCACAAAATGGCTCTGCCCTACATCATAAACAGGCAGCCTGGAGCCCTAAGGAAAGCCTGTTCTACTCAGGGTGGTGGAGTGAATTCAGAGCTAGCCCCTGGCTCTTTTGCAGCAGTGCTGGAGCAGCTCAGTATCTTGATAGCCATTGAGAGGCTTCCAGATCTTCCCAGGCTCTAGCAGGGTGCTGGGAAAGAGGCAGACAAGCTCTGACCTGCTCCTGGTTCCTCTTGGCATGGAGGTTTGCAGAGGTGCAGGCAGGAGCTCTTGCAGATGTGCAGAGAGCAGGGTGTGGGTGGCTCTGCTCATCATGGCCTGAGGCGCTCAATGCCTTCTCCTGGGAAACTTCAGGCACTTCAGTTTCCAGGCACTTCAAGCCCAAAACATCAGGGCTAAGCTGGTCTGAAGCAGGAGGCAGAGCAGAACACATTGTCCAAGCTGAGAGCAGGGAGGCAGAGCAGGTTGGCTGAGCAGAGCTCAGCATAGAGCAGAGCAGCACAGAGTGAGGCAGAGGCAGCACAGAGCAGCACAGCTGCTTGCAGCTCAGCTCCATTTCTATTCTTTGCCCCAGTGCAAAGGCTCCTTTGGCCACAGAGAGTCACCAATCAATGGCATTTGCCAAGCTGACCATATGAGGTGACCCCAGGGCTTGCTCACCCTTATTTGGGCACTCACAAGTACCTAAACATCTGTGGGTCCCTGTTTAGCACTTTGGGAGGGGACATAATGGCCTTAAGGCTTTGTTTTCCTCCTGCCCTTGCTTCCCCCATCAGCAGAAGGCTGGGGCAAGCCAGGACATCTCATATGCCTATCAGCCTGCCAGGACAGCTGCTTTCTTAATATCAACCAATGAAAAGAGACCAACACTGCCAGGAAGATTTTCTCCATGGTCCCTGACTCCAGTTTGAAGCATGAGACTCTGTTGCTCTTGAGGGGTCAGTTTGCTGCACGGAGTGGGTAAGGCTGCCCAGGGCCTGGCCCCAAACACCTCCCTGGGCAAATGCCACTGCTAACTTTCATTGTACCTTTTCATCTACTTCAGAACTTCTCCTGTCTTTGAGATATTAGCAGGAAAACCATTTCAGAGTGAGTCTCAGGGTTCCTGGCATCATCCCAGCTGAGCAGGCTTGGGAGTGCTGGTGCTGAGCCCAGGCAGGGTGGCTGAGCCCAGTAAGGATGAGGGCAGGCAGGCTGTGCAGCAGCCACAGGATCTGTTTCTTGTTTCCCCATGCTGGCCTTGAGAGAGGTGCAAGGGTTTTTATTGCCAGGGTACAGAGCTAAAAAGTTACAACCCAGGGGTGTTCATGGGGGAAAAAAAAAGTATTTTTGGAGTTCCTGCACTGGAGGAAAGTGAGAGAACTGCACTGTGGTGGATGAGAGTGAATCTGGCTGCAGGCAGTTTTGTGGCTTTTCAGCTTTGCATTTTCCCCAAGCTGCACAAGTTAACTCTTGCCACTGCTGCTGATTTCTTTTTACTCCTTTACTTTGCATCCTGGCCCAGCTTTACATGCAGGAGCCTACCTGCTCTTCTTGCACCTGCTCTTTCCTGGCCAGCTTCTCTGTGAGCCTCACAGGGCACTTCTCTGCTGTCCCATGGAGCAGCCCAGCAGCTCCCATGTGTGTCCACCTGCAGCTGCAGCTGGTTGGCAGAAGACCAATCCATGGTCTTGAGTGACCTGATCTAGTGGGAGGTGTCCCTGCCTATGGTGGGGGGTTGGAACTGGATGAGCTTTAAGGTCTCTTCCAACCTAAACCATTCTGTGATTCTATGAATCTATGGCACAGCAATGGGGGCCAAGAGGGCCAAGTGGAGTCCTGGGGGGCATTAGGCAAAGTGTGTCCAGCAGATTCTGCCCTCTGAGACAAAAGCACAGAATAAGTCAGGGTTGAAGGGACCACAAGGTTCTCTTCCCCCTCTACTCTGCCCTGCTCAGACCTCATCTTGAGCACTGCCTTCACTTTGGGGCTCCCCAGTTGCAGAGGGACAGGGACCTGCTGGAGAGGGTCCAGGGTAGCACTGTGAGGATGCTGAGGGGACTGCAGCAGTGGCTGGGGAGGAGAGGCTGAGGGACCTGGGGCTGCTTAGTCTGGAGCAGAGAAGCCTGAGAGGGGATTGGATCAATGTTTGTAAGTGTGTGAGGGCTGGGGGTGAGGAGGGGGGGGACAGGCTCTGCTCACTGCTCCCTGCCATAGGCCAAGGAGCAATGGATGGAAGCTGCAGCACAGGAGGTTGCAGCTCAAGACAAGAGGCAACTTCTGTTGCTGTGTGGGTCCCAGAGCAGTGGCACAGGCTGCCCAGAGAGGTTGTGGAGTCTCCTTGTGTGGAGCCTTTGCAGACTCTGTCTGGATGTGTTGCTGTGTGCCCTGAGCTAGCTTGGATAGTCCTGCTCTGGCAGGGGGGTTGGACTGGATGATCTCTTTGGGTCCCTTCCAACCCCTGACATCTTGTGAGCCTGGGATCTCTTTGGGTCTCTTCCAACCCCTGACATGCTGTGATCAATTTGGGTCCCTTGCAGCCCCTGACATGCTGTGCCCATGCAGATGGTCTGTGTGCACTTGTGGCAGGGCAGACTCATGGTGTGTCTTAGGCAGGGGTCAGCCTGTGCTAAGTGTCTCCCAGCTGGCAGTGCATAACAGGAGCTCAGGTTGTCCTTCCATCTGTCCACTCCAGAAACTCTATCTCTGTTTTGCTTCTTGAGGCTGGCTGCCTGCCTGGCTGCTCACATGCCATATTGATCAGGCAAAGGCAATGGCTTCATCTGCTCACTAAGGGGGGTTTTATTTACTCTCTCTGCAGAAGAGTGCCCTGAAAACAATTAGCTAAAAATCTCCCTGGCTGCTGTGCCAAGTGGGTTTGGTTCAGCAGTGGGACTGAACAGCCAAGTTCCCTCTGGTTTGCCAGCACATGTAGCACCAGGAGAGATTTTGCCTGGCCACATCTTCCTCTGTGTGCTGCAGGTGCACAGCTCTGCCACAGGACTCTTCTCTGGCATAAGAAATGCTTGGCTGGAAAAGAAGTTTAATGCCAAATCTTGTGCTAGCAAGAGCCATGCAGAAGTAGAGCTCTGAATGTAGCTGCTTCATGCCTGACCTCTGCAAGTTCACCTGCAGCACTGTCTGCAGCTCTGCAGCCCCCAGCACAAGCAGCACATGCAAGTGGTGGAGCCAGTGCAGAGGAGGCCACCAAGATGCAGCTGAGAGGACTGCAGCAGCTCTGCTCTGAGCACAGGCACAGAGAGTTGGGGCTCTGCAGCCTGCAGAGGAGAAGGCTGCCAGGAGAGCTTGGAGTGGCCTTGCAGGATGTGCAGGGGGCTGCAGGAGGGCTGGGGAGGGACTATTGACAAAGGCTGGGGATGAGAGGAGGAAGAGGAGGAGGAGGAATGGGTTTGAAGTGTGAGAGGGGATATTGAAAGTGGATGTGAGGAGGGAGTTCCTTGCCAGAGCAGGAGCATCCAAGCTAGCTCAGGGCACACAGCAACACAGCCAGACAGAGTCTGCGAAGGCTCCACACAAGGAGACTCCACAACCTCTCTGGGCAGCCTGTGCCACTGCTCTGGGACCCACCCAGGCAAGAAGTTGCCTCTTGTCTTGAGCTGCAACCTCCTGTGCTGCAGCTTCCATCCATTGCTCCTTGGCCTATGGCAGGGAGCAGTGAGCAGAGCCTGTCCCCCCCCCTCCAGGAATGCTGGGTGGGGGGGAGAGGGGCACAGGCATGGGAGAGTTGTTCCTAAGGCTGGGGCCATCCTGTGCTGTCGTTTGGTGTTGTGGCTTGGCTGGGCCCTCTGGTGAGCTCTTTGTGTCCTGCAGCCTTCTGTTTGCTCCCCGAGCAGATGTTCACCATTGGCTTATTTTTAGCCGTTTGCCTTTTTGCTTGAAATTCTTCCTTTCTCTGATCTCGGTGTGACCCTATATAGGCACAGTGCCTGCCCCCAGCTTTGGTGCTTTTGCTATATTAGGAGAGGCACAACTCCTAGCAGGGGGAGAGAAGCCCTTTTGCATGAAGAAGAAAAAGGAAAAAAAAAAAAGGATGCAATTGGCTTTTAAAAAAATTGCTATTTAATGTATTCAGCTCCACGAGAGTGGACATGTAGGAAGCCTGAGTCAGTGTCAGGACAGGTTTGGAGCAATTGGGAAGAGAAAAGGATAAAGCAGAGGGAAAGAAGGGAAGGAAATTTCCTTGAAGAAATGAGCAGTGTTTAGGTTGGGACAGGTTTGGAGCAACTGGGAAGAGGAAAGGATAAAGCAAAGGGAAGGAAATTTCCTAGAGGAATTGAGCAGTGTTTATGTCAGGACAGGTTTGGAGCAACAGGGAAGAGGAAAGGATAGAGCAGAGGGAAAGAAGGGAAGGAAATTTCCTAGAAGAAATGAGCAGTGTTTATGTTGGGACAGGTTTGGAGTAACAGGGAACAGGAAAGGATAAAGTAAAGAAGGGAAGAAGTGAGCAGTGTTTATTTTGGGACAGGTTTGGAGCAACTGGGAACAGGAAAGAATAACGCAGAGGGAAAGAAGAGGAAATTTCCTTGAAGAAATGAGCAGTGTTTATGTTGGGACAGGTTTGGAGTAACTGGGAAGAGGAAAGAATAGAGCTGAGAGAAAGAAGGGAAGGAAATTTCCTAGAAGAAATGAGCAGTGTTTATGTCAGGACAGGTTTGGAGCAACTGGGAACAGGAAAGAATAACGCAGAGGGAAAGAAGAGGAAATTTCCTTGAAGAAATAAGCAGTGTTTATGTTGGGACAGGTTAGGAGTAACTGGGAAGAGGAAAGAATAGAGCTGAGAGAAAGAAGGGAAGGAAATTTCCTAGAAGAAATGAGCAGTGTTTATGTTGGGACAGGTTTGGAGTAACTGGGAAGAGGAAAGGATAAAGCAGTGAGAAGGAAGGGAAGGAAATTTCCTAGAAGAAATGAGCAGCGCTTATGTTGGGACAGGTTTGGAGCAACTGGGAAGAGGAAAGGATAAATCAAAGGGAAAGAAGGGAAGAAGTGAGCAGTGTTTATCCCACGTGGCACAAAGCAGCTTCATGGAGCTGAGGTAATCAAGGTAAAAGCCCTCAGGAAGAGCTTTCATGGGCTGAGAAGACTCTGGGCAGTCACTGTTGTCATGCTGCTGTGTGCTGTGGCCACAGCTGGGGATGTGGCTGGTGCTCAGGCTGGTGCTCATCCTGCAGGTATCCATCCATGCTCCTAAAGAAAGCAGCAGGGCAAGAGGGGTTGGAACTGGATGCTCCTTGTGGTCCCTTCCAGCCCTGACTCATTCTGTGATTCTCCCTGAATTCCAACAGCTCTTGGGCAGTAGCAGCATTTAGTTGACCTTCTGCAACTGGGGTGGGGAGGGGAAAGAGGAAATGTTAAAAGGAAAGGCAAAGTTTATATTTACTTCAGGAAATCCAACAGAAAGTTCTCAGCCAAGGCCTGGCCCCACCAGCATTGCTTTAAAGGGATCTGCTGGAGGGGGTCCAAGGGAAGGCTCCAAGGATGCTAAGGGGACTGCAGCACTGAGGTGTGTTAGGCAGAGTGTGTCCAGCAGATCCAGGGAGGTTCTCCTGCCCCTCTGCTCTGCCCTGCTCAGACCTCATCTTGAGCACTGCCTTCAGTTTGGGGCTCCCCAGTTGCAGAGGGACAGGGAGCTGCTGGAGAGGGTCCAGGGGAGGGCTGTGAGGATGCTGAGGGGACTGCAGCAGTGGCTGGGGAGGAAAGGCTGAGGGACCTGGGGCTGCTTAGTGTGCAGAAGAGAAGGCTGAGAGGGGATTGGATCAATGTTTGTAAGTGTGTGAGGGCTGGGGGTGAGGAGGTGGGGGGCAGGCTCTGCTCACTGCTCCCTGCCATAGGCCAAGGAGCAATGGATGGAAGCTGCAGCACAGGAGGTTGCAGCTCAAGACAAGAGGCAACTTCTGTTGCTGTGTGGGTCCCAGAGCAGTGGCACAGGCTGCCCAGAGAGGTTGTGGAGTCTCCTTGTGTGAAGCCTTTGCAGACTCTGTCTGGATGTGTTGCTGTGTGCCCTGAGCTAGCTTGGATGGTCCTGCTCTGGCAGGGGGGGTGGACTGGAGGGGCTCTTTGGGTCCCTTCCAACCCCTGACATCCTGTGAGCCTGTGAACTGTTGGCAGTTGGAGCAGGAGCTGGCGTGGGGGGAGGCTGCTAGGGGAGGCTGCTAGGGGAGGCTGCTAGGAGAGGCTGCTAGAAGAGGCTGCTGCCCCAGGACATCTGTGCCCTGCTGCTGTGCTGGAGCTGCTCTGGAGAGGACAAGCTGGTGTGAGAGGTTGCCAGGCTGCTGCTGCTGAGCCATGAATTCATCCTCTGTCTTCTGTCATTAGTTTAATGAGTGTGGCCAAGGCAGTAGTGTCCTTCCCAGTGTGCCTCAAGTGAGGGGCAGGGAATGCAGCCTCTGGGCTGGTCCTTTGGATCCGTGGGGGACTTAGACCCTTCAAGAGCATGAGAAGGTGCAGGAGAGAAGTGTTTAAGCCTTTTTCAGTGTGTTTTTGTTTTTTACTTAAGGAAAAGTTGGTCAAGCTTTAATGGTGAGTTCTGCTGTGCTGTGCCTTGAGGAGAGGGAGCAGCCTGAGCCCTGGGTTTGGGCAGGCGACTGTTAGCTCCTGGGCTCTGCTTGGAGCTTGTGTGCAAGAGCTCCATTCCTGCAGGGAGCAGGAGAAGACCTGCAGACCTGCCTCAGAGCACCTTCCCTTGCTAGCAAGAAACTTCCCAGCCTGTGTTTACTTGTTCTGGAAATCATTTCGTGGCTATGGTGCTTCTGAGTGGGAGTCTTTGTGAGGCTTTGCTGAGCAGAGGGACTTGTAGGAATTGACAACTGCAGCAGCATTACAGTCCTGTGATCTTAACATGTCTGTCCTGAGTTCAGGGATTATTCTGCTTTTAGCTTTAGTGCACAGGAAAGAGCTTTTTAAAGTAGGTGAATTTGGGTTTATTAAGCCCCAGAATGCATACTGCAGGAAAAGCCTACAGATTGCATGCTTGAGTTGTGCATGCAGGAGACAAGGCTGTGTCAGCACTGCAGAGCACAGTGAGAGGAGAGGAG
>VWZI01010178.1:4971-15294 GCA_013396835.1 Psilopogon haemacephalus
CTGATAAAAAAAAAAAACCCTGTGGTTGCTGAGCTACAAAGTCTGCCTCTGTTGGAGCAATATTAACCTTGAGAGAGATGAAGCCAAAGCCTCTAAGATATGGCTTCATGTTACCTGCCGGAAGGAAAAAGTTCAGATGTGCAGTGATCTTCAACAGGAGGTCTGATTACAAAATAATGCTTTTTATTGCAACTGTTCATTAAAAAAGGGGAGGGGAAAAAGAATTATAAAAATATCACACTTGTATATATTTAGATTGGGAGGGCTGGCATCAAGGTTACCTATGGACCTATGGCAGGACAAAGGAAAGGAGCTGACCTGCTATGATGCCTCTTACCTGCTCCTCTAAAATGTCCTGGCATGAAAGGACTTCTCTCACCACTGCAGCTCTGCCCTTCTCAGCACTTCCTAGGAGTGAAGGGAAGAATTTATGATCTATTCCATGACACCTAAATCATTGGTTCTCAAATTATAGATAACTTCTCCATAACATAAAGGCCTAGTACATTGGCATCATTCCCTTAAACGGCCAGTGCAAAGTGCTCAAGGATTATGACCTAGCCCTAAAATGCACCATATTTCCTTTTGGTTGTCTTCTTAAACCAAAGCATGGGGTACTTTGTATTTTTTGAACCACAGGAGCATGCTTGATAGTCACCGTGCAGCTTCTTGTTGCAGCCGTCAGGGCTGCAAATATGCGTTCCAGGTTTAAACTGGAAGCTTGACCTTCTCATCCCAAAACTATGCTCCAAATACAAAAAACAAAACAACAGCTATCTCAAGACTTAGGAAATCAGAAATCCAGTGACTGCCCTTCCAGCAAAGCATTCTTTGTGGCTACAAGTACCCAGCTGAACCTTAGATATATGGTTTTAGAGACAGCAATTAGTACCTCTAGCTGCACCACAACAAGCCTTAACTATATAACCTCAAGAAGGCAGCTCCCCAAGAGTCCTTCCTTACTGATATCCCTGTGCTGGCTGCATGCAGAGCCTAATGAAGAGCAACGGTACATACATGCACAGCTTCTGTCGGGTGCTGAAGAAACAAAAATGAAAGCCATAGATGTGAGGGATTAAAAAAAATAATTAAAAAAAAAAAAAAGGTGTTAGGTAGAAACAGCAAAAAGAACAGTAATTACAATCCTTCTCTCCTGATCTGACTTCAGGCACACTGGCCAAGTAGCCCTGCTGAATTACAGATGTATTTGGGAGAGGTCCCACAAGAAGCCGCAAGGCTATTCCTGGCCACACTCAGGGTAAGCTACCCCGGCAAGGAATGTGTGCTTCAGGAATGCAGCTGGGCAGGCTGTGTTTAGGAAAAGTTGTGTATCCTACCAACAGGGAGGAGGATCGGAACTCTCTAATAAATGAGGTGAACTAAATGTAGAGCAACTCAGGCTGGAGATAGCCACAGACATGGAGATGAGCATCCCGAGAAACTTCTGTGGGCTGTTCATTGAGATCGAGTAATTGAAGCTCTGGCTTCAGTAGAAAGCAGCTGCTGGTGCAGGAAAGGGCTTTTTTACACATAGGAAGAATGAGCTGTTCTGCAAAACAGGTCATTCTGGGTTAGAAACAGATAAGAGACAAGAGGATCAGCTAAGAGGCACCTTCAAATCCAGCCAGGAGCATCTAGCCAGGCTGTTTCCCCCAAAGCAGTTTCTATAGCATGACCATTTTCTCAATGGCTGGTGAGAAAAATGACTTCTGAGAGAAGCTGTGAGAGAGGGTAGATGTGCTGTGTGGTCCCAGAACAAGGGGTTACCCTCCAGTTTTCTCCCACCTCGTGTTTAACAGAGGCCTGGAGTGGACATTATGCCCAATGGGCAAGGCTGTGACCCCCACCATCTTTCTAAACCTTGCCTGGGGCCACCTCTCACCTTTGGAAACTGCCCTGCCCAGGGATGTCTCTTCATGCAATGGAAACAGCTGCTTTCTGCAGCCTGCTAGAGGGGAGAGCACAGAAGGACAGAAATTTCACACTCCATTCCCCCCATCTGTGTTCCTACCTTCACTTCCAGGGACATATGTCCTTTGAAGAAGGCTCTGCCCTTGGACTGCAGAGTCTTTCCACCTCTGAAGGCTTAAAATCTCTTTAGGAGACATCAAAATAAAGATGTAAAGAGACTGCAGAAGGGAGTACCTGGCATCAGTCAGCTGCCTGTAACAGGTACTCAGAGAACAAGAGCAGTGGGCAATAAAAGGGAGAATTCGGGTGACCAAACTGGATCTCTGGAGACTGTGGGCAGCCAGACAGCAATCTTCTTGTGCAGGGAGCCACAAAAGCCACAGAAAACACTGCAGCACCAATCACAGGCTTCAGACCCATTATAAAAGCCCCAGCCATGACGTGCCACAAGGAAGATGGAAGGAGATGAAAGGCATGGCTCTAGATGGTGTTCCTGTGGCTGATTGTTCTAGGAGGTCAGCACAACAAAGCCAGGCCAGGCATGGTACCCTCACAGCTTAGTCCCTCTTGGTGCCTTTTGCTTTTCCCAGTGCTGGCAGTGTAGCACACGTTGCCATGCACCTTGGGGAGGCCCTGAAGCTGATCCAGCTCTTGGCTTGATGCATTGCTGTCCCACATAGAAACCTGCAGGACTGTTGCTTCAGCCAGTTCAGGCACCGTTGGCACCTTGCCCACCATAGCTCTCAACTGCTCTTCTCCTCTGTGCAACTGAATCATAGAATGGTGTAGGTTGGAAGAGATCTCAATCATCATCCAGTTCCAACCCCCCTGTGCCATAGGCAGGGACACCTCTCACTAGATCAGGACGCTCAAGACCTCATCCAGCCTGGCCTTGAACACATCCAGGGAGGGAGCAGCCACAACCTCCCTGGGCAACCTGTGCCAGTGTCTCACCACCCTCACTGTGAAGAACTTCCTCCTAACATCCCGTTCAAATCTCCCCTCTGCCAATTTGAACCCATTCCCCCCCGTCCTGTCATTACAAGACTTTATGAATAGTCCCTCCCCAGCCCTCCTGTAGGCCTCCTTCAGATACTGGTAGGCTGCTATAAGGTCTCCTCAAAGCCTTCTCTTCTCCAGGCTGAAAAGCCCCAACTCCCTCAGCCTCTCCTCAAAGCAGAGCTGCTCCAGCCCTCTGATCATCTTTGTGGCCCTCCTCTGGACTCTCTCCAGCAGTTCCATGTCCTTCTTGTGCTGGGGGCTCCAGAACTGCACACAGTACTGCAGGTGGGGTCTGACGAGAGCAGAGCAAAGGGGGAGAATCCCCTCCCTTGCCCTGCTGGCCACGCTTCTGTTAATGCAGCCCAGCACACGGTTGGCTGTCTGGGCCGCGTGTGCACACTGTCAGAATGTCAAGTACTAACAGCTCCAAGCTGCAAAATCATGCAGGCAGGACATGGAGACCACCTTTTGACGTGGAAAATATCTATTTTCTATAAAATCGAATCGCCCAGCTTGCTGTCAGCTCTGCTGCACACGATTTACTACAAGCCAGAAATAATTTACAGACATACTTCCAATCTGACAAGACAAGTCCCTCAGGCTGCTCCTTTTTTTTTTTTTTTTTTTCAGTCAGATCACTGGCATTAATTTGCTGCCAGCCTCTTTCCTCCTTTAGAGCTACCTATGGTGCAGGGAGGAGGGAGGATGGGCTGGCCCATCGCGTGCGGCGTACGTGGAAGTTGGCTGGCGGACAACACCCTGCTGTTTGTCTTTTGTGCACAGGGAACTGCCAGTACTATTGTGGCTTTCTCCTTTCTATCATCTGTGCTAACCACATCTCCCCACGTTTAGGCGTACATTCCTGCTAACTGAGGTAAAGCCAGGGCATCGTTTCATTTTTCCTCCGTATTTGCCATTTTCACACCAAACCTACTCACAGGTATTTGCCCAGGAAATTGTCATAGAATCAGCCAGGTTGGAAGAGACCTCCAAGATCATCCAATCCAACCTATTACCCAGCCCTATCCAATCAACTAGACCATGGCACTGAGTGCCCCACCTAGTCTTTCCTTGAACATCTCCAGGGATGGTGACTCCACCACCTCCCTGGGCAGCCCATTCCAATGCCAATCACTCCCTCTGTCAAGAACTTCCACCTAATATCCAGCCTATACCTCCCCCGGCACAGCTTGAGACTGTGTCCCCTCCTTCTGTTGCTGGTTGCCTGGGAGAAGAGACCAACCCCCACCTGGCTACAACCTCCCTTTAGGTAGTTGTAGAGAGCAATGAGGTCACCCCTGAGTTTCCTCTTCTCCAGGCTAAACAACCCCAGCACCCTCAATCTCTCCTCACAGGGCTGTGCTCCAGGCACCTCACCAGCTTCATTGCCCTTCTCTGGACACATCCCAATACCTCAACAACTCCCTTGAAGAGAGGTGCCCAGAATTGGACACAGTACTCAAGGTGTGGCCTGACCAGTGCCAAATACCTCTCCCTCTGGTTCACAAGGAGCTGCCACTCTGCTCTGCTCTTGTTTCCTTGTGGAGCAAGCTTCTCTCCAAGAAGATCAAATAACTTGACCAAGGTCAAGGAGCAGCTGATGAGACCAAATCCACCCTCGGGGCCAGTCTCCCAGGCTTGAGACCTCACTAGTAATTCTTATGAATAGTCCTCTCATTCCAGCATCAGCAGCCAGGACTCCATCCAGAGGGTTAAAATCTTAGGCTTGGACTTTCAAAGGCAAAAAGTTTGACACCCCAGTCCTGCCCAGAGCTGCTTCTCTTGGCCTTTCAGCATCCTTAACTGAGTGGTCTCCTACTGCCAGACCCCAGGAGCAAGCCATCATCAGATGCACCTCACAACTCCCCAGCCACATCCAAGTCCGGAACTTGCTTCCAAGGTGAGTCATGGCCCAGCACCTCCCAGCAGACTGCATGACTTGCAGCCGAAGGAGAGGTTGGCTCCTGCACCTCCTTGTGTGCCAGCTACCTCCCTGATGACTACATAAGGTCTAATGGTCACGGGATGAGCAGGCAGGAACTGCTGTGATTTCATTGCAGCTGTGACCTGATTCACCCTTCATAACATCATTTACTCTGTCTCTCTGCAGAGCAAGGGTTATGAGACTTGCCTGCCAGGTATGAGGATTAGCTCTCACCAGCTAATGCTTTGAAGATGAGAACAGCAGCATACATTACTGTGTGCTGCTGTTATTGCTGCTGGAACTGTGCTCTGCCCACCTGTGACCAGCCACATGTAATCACAGAGGTAAGAGCCTGTGGTGAGAGGCATTTGTGTGATGTACCCTCCCAGGACAATCCTAAAGTGAATCACTGTGGGGTGTCTTGAAGGACCTGTGTCCACCAGATAGTCATCAGGAGGCTGCTGGGCAGGGGCAGAAGGGTTTCCTCACATGCCTGGGGCCAAAGAGAAGCCTGATCTAGGAAAGAGCTTCTGAATATTTGGAAATATAAGGCTCCACAGGTTATCTGTGAGCATCTAGACAGGAGAAACAGAGAATCCCTGTAAGGTGCATAAACCAGTGAGCCAAGCTTATCTCTCACCTTTGCTCTTGCTTAGTGAGTTGCTGCTTTCAGGAAACAGAGGTGTAGGAAAATAAAGCTTGGGCTACACCAGAATGCACTGTTCCTGAAGGTAGATGGCCTTAATTATCATTGCATGGCTTTGCCAGATGGCAAACCCTCCTGCAGCAGCATGAATCAAAGCATGCCAACTCAGCTGCCAGCATGCCCAGCTACAGATGGTGCAGGCATGGAAGTTACCAGATCTGTGTCCTTAAGGAAACGCCCATTAGCTGGATCATTTCTTTGGGTAAGGGGGACATGTTTGCTTCTTGAGGTTTGAGAGCACAAGCTTACACAGCTAAACACGGGCTACTCTGCTCTCTGCATCGGATAGTGGGAGCATGTCTGGCACGGCCTGAGTCTGTGGCGTGGACAGGGTCCTGTAAGATGTGCCAAATGAGGGCTCAATTGCCTAGAGTTTGCTTTGAAAGAGTGTTCTAGGCTTTACCCCATGCAGGAAATTCCATCCTTTAATGCAGGCATTGATGATGCAATGACCACATCTATACTTTCCCCATAGTCCACTTACCTGTGGAAAACCAAGTGACTCACAGCCAAGTCGAGCACCCATTGCCTTTCTGTAAACCAGTGCTGACAGGTTTTGTTACACTCTGACCAGTGCAGAGATGATTCCCAGCTCCAATTAGATGTTGCTGCTTCTCTTGCTCCAACTAGATGTAGGCAATGGCACAGCCACCCTGCCTGGTTCCTGTCTGAAGCAGGATGAAATGTATTCCTCAGCATGAGGAGCCCAGCCCTGGGGAGGTTCGAGGCTGGGGAGGCAGGGATGTGCGAAGGAACTCCAGGAGGAGGCATAAAAGGCTGTGTTGATGTCTGTGCAACCTGTGTACAGGGTCAGCTGCATGGCATTGGTTTCTGCAGAGCCAGTAATGCCAGTCGTGATGGGTATGCTGCACTGAAGCCCTTACCAGAGCCACCTCTCTGGTGTAGGGAGGGGGACATTCTCCTCTGGCAGTTAAACACACCCCTTTTAATCTCTTTGCTGCCAGTTCCCAGATCCATAAGCACAGAGTCACAATCAGCTACAGATGTACCAGCTTTGGATAAAACCAGTGCCTCCAACTGGCTCCTTTGTAAATCTCTGCACCTTCCCAGGCATGTGCATGGATTTGTCCCTGCTTCATTAACCCCTGCATGCCAACAGCCTGCACAGGACCAAAGGCAGAATTTGAGCAACTGTGTACATTAAGTAAAGGCTTAAGTAAATAAAGGAGGCTGCTTTTCTGCAACACTCTGGTGTGGACACATGCTTGACAGAGAAACACCCAAAAAAGCTGTCCCTTTCTGCCCTGCTCCATGCACACCATTGCTGCTGCACTCTGACAGTGCAAGTGAAGCAGCTCAACCATGACTGAATCTATTTTGCTCCGGAACAGCAGCTCCAATTTCTGTGCCACAGTTCCTAAAACGTTGGTGCCTGCAGCGGGTCCAGCCCAGCTACCCCTGGCTCTGCAGATGAATGTCCATGCAACAAGTGGAATTTTTTTCAGTTTTTTTAATCATAGAATTTTCCAGGTTTTTTCAATCATATTTTTTTTTGTTTTAGCTTGAGTTCAGGCTGTCCTGAACAGGCAGCAGCTTTCCTGTCGCACCGTGTTCACATCTCCAAAGGTTTCAGTATGGCCCCTGTTCGATTGAACCAGTGGCTCTCAGCAGCTCATGATCTGAGAACAGTGCTTTTAGTCAGCAGCCAACTGCCTGCTGCAAACCACCAGTGGCTCCCTGGCTGCTCACAAGGATTTGACGGTGCATTCATTTCTCTCTCCATCCTCTTCTGTAGACCTGCAGTTCAGAGTTACTGAGCAATTCACATTAAAAGGATGCAAATATTTTCAGTGACATGGATCTGCCTGGCTTAACCTACTGTGTGGAGCAGGATGTGGGTGACAGGCAGCCACAGCCTTTCTGGGCCATTGACATTGTTAGGAGGTTGCCTCACCTCAAGCAGCTCCAATGTTGCAGGACCCAATCCTTTCCAGGGTCTCCTGGTGTGTTGAAGTCATCACCTACATCAATGCTGTTGGAAGATGCTTGCTTGTCAGAGGCATGGGGCACTTTGCTGCAGAAAAAAACTCACTGATTTTGCAGCTTAAATGATGTAGAATCATAGAATCATAGAATGGTTTACGTTGGAAGAGACCTCAAAGATCATCCAATTCCAACCCCCTGCCATAGGCAGGGACACCTCCCACAAGATCAGGATGCTCAAGACCTCATCCAGCCTGGCCTTGAACACCTCCAGGAAAGGAGCAGCCACAACCTCCCTGGGCAACCTGTTCCAGTGTCTCGTCACCCTCACAGTGAACAACTTTCTCCTAACATCCCATCTAAATCTCCCTTCTACCAGTACCCCTGCCACTCAAAAAATAGCCTGCACTGACTGCAAGGGAAGGTGAAATCATTGATCCAAAGGAGCAGATCAGATGGGAAGAAGGAGGAGAATTGGGCCCTGACATATTTGAATTTTAGGTTTTTTATGTGCTGCAGCTCACTGCCGCTCTCCAGTGCTTTCTGTCCCCAGGGCCTGCAGGTACCTCTCAAACATGGCAGCTTATAGACAATGGTTTTTCTCTCTTCCTTACAAAGCCCACCCCAGCAAGCTGTGGCAAGAGACATAAATAGGGTGACCAGGACTGGCCAGTGCTCCCAGTGTGTGGCTTCCAGCATCAACAGTTAACTGTCCCACAGCCCTCCTGCCTGCAGAGCTCCTGCTGCCTTCAGCCTCAGCAGCACTGCATGTGCACACACAGCTTTCCCTGTGCCTCAAGTGCTTGTTTTTATAGGAGTTTGTTTGATGGTGAACACGTAAAACCACAGCTTGCAAGATGTTGCTGAGTGCCCCCACAGTGGCAGGTAACGCAGCCAGGGAATGGCTGGCAACGTGACCCGGATTAGGGCACTTTATCCTCCCAGCCCAGCAGCCAGCCGCTCTCCACATCTCTTCAGCCCTTGGCTCACAACAGCATCCCTGTCCCGACGGCCTGGCAGCCACCTGCCGCTTCCTGTGAGCCTGCAGCCGCTCCTGGCAGCCCACAGAAGCTCCGCAGCTAGCAAGAAACACTGTGAGCTGCCCCACACAAGGTGCACCCAAGTTAATGGCAACTTGGCAATATGGAAATCAGTGTATTGAGAAACGTGGACCACAGCATAGGGCAGATACATCCTAAACTGAATACAACATATCTTACGTGTACTAAATGAGCTCTAGCGGGTCCACCTCCTCGGCCTGGGCTTGAGACTGCAAAACACTCCCAGTTTTTAATCTTCACAACATAAAACTTTCTCTAACAACTACCGTTGCAAGCACCTAATATGCTAAATATCTGTATTTCATATATTTTCATATATAATCATAGAATCATAGAATGGTTTAGGTTGGAAGAGACCTCAAGGATCATCCAGTTCCAACCCCCTACCACAGGCAGGGACACCTCCCACTAGATCAGGTCACTCAAGACCTCATCCAGCCTGGCCTTGAACACATCCAGGGAGGGAGCAGACACAACCTCCCTGGGCAACCTGTTCCAGTGTCTCACCACCCTCACTGTGAAGAACTTCTTCCTAACATCCCGTTCAAATCTCCCCTCTGCCAATTTGAACCCATTCCCCTCGTCCTGTCATTACAAGACCTTGTGAACAGTCCCTCCCCAGCCCTCCTGTAGGCCCCCNCTTCTCTTCTCCAGGCTGAAAAGCCCCAACTCTCTCAGCCTGTCCTCATAGCAGAGGTGCTCCAGCCCTCTGATCATCTTTGTGGCCCTCATCTGGACTCTCTCCAACAGTTCCATGTCCTTCTTGTGCTGGGGGCTCCAGAACTGCACACAGTACTGCAGGTGGGGTGTTTCTTATATATTTACATATCTTTATGCCAAGCATATTTGTCCATAAACTGTTTTAAAATGGTATTATATGTATAACACAACATAAATAAAAGTACACCCACATATAAAACACGATACAAATGCATAAAATATGTCGCAGATATAAAATAGATTATAGAATCATGGAATGGTTTAGGTCGGAAGGGACCTCAAAGCTCATCCAGTTCCAACCCCCAGCCATAGGCAAGGACACCTCCCACTAGAACAGGTCACTCAAGGACTCATCCAACCTGCCCTTGAACATAAGAAACCCACATAGTATGTTCATATATTCGTAGTCCAGAGGAGGGCCACAAAGATGATCAGAGGGCTGGAGCAGCTCTGCTATGAGGACAGGCTGAGAGAGTTGGGGCTTTTCAGCCTGGAGAAGAGAAGGCTTCAAGGAGACCCTACAGTAGCCTTCCAGTATCTGAAGGGGGCCTACAGGAGGGCTGGGGAGGGACTATTCACAAGGTCTTGTAATGACAGGACGAGGGGGAATGGGTTCAAACTGGCAGAGGGGAGATTTGAACGGGATGTTAGGAGGAAATTCTTCACAGTGAGGGTGACGAGACACTGGAGTGGGTTGCCTAAGGAGGTTGTGTCTGCTCCCTCCCTGGATGTGTTCAAGGCCAGGCTGGATGAGGTCTTGAGCGACCTGATCTAGTGGGAGGTGTCCCTGCCTGTGGCGGGGGGTTGGAACTGGATGATCTTTGAGGTCTCTTCCAACCTAAACCATTCTGTGATTCTATGATTTAGAAAACATAAAATGTTTTTTCTCGGCGTATATTGTACAGAACCACATGTAACTTTATATATATATATATATATATCCTGTATGTTCTCACAACGTTCTGTATTTATCTGCACGCTTAGATTCTCAGTGCTTCTCTAAACTGTACGTACTTTTGTGATGTATAAATATCCAGAGTACGTTTACAAGCACT
>VWZI01010178.1:15440-48016 GCA_013396835.1 Psilopogon haemacephalus
CTACATACGACGCAAACCTATTAGGACACTTTAATGCCCAGCGCATACATTCACGGCATATTGTGTACAGTTGCCGTTCGTGCGTCCATCGCACAGCCAGGCACAGGCAGACCGCACGGAGTGCGCTCCTACCACCGCTGCTTACCAGCTCGCTTGCCCCGCACCCTCTGTCCGGCTCCGCACCCTCTGTCCGGCCCCNCCGGCAACACACCGCCCCCCGCCGCCTCATAAATAGCGCGGAGCGGCGCGCCGCACGCACCGCCGGCTCCGTCGATCCCCTCGGGTTATTCTGCTCTGCTACAGGCTCTGGTCTTGCCGCCGCTCCTAGTCTCGGTCCCGCTCCTGGTCTCGGTCCCGCTCCTGGTTTCGGTCGCGATCCGTCCTGCCGCCATGCCGTTCTTGGGGCAGGACTGGCGCTCCCCCGGGCAGAGCTGGGTGAAGACGGCCGACGGCTGGACGCGGTTCCTCGATGAGAAGAGCGGTGGCTACGTGGGCGATATCAGCAGGTACCGGCAGCGACGGCGACTCCATCCCGGCCCCCTGCGCCGGCCGTGCCGCCAGGGGGCGCCGCGGTGCGGCCGCGGTGTCGGGACTGAGGGTGAGCGGCGCTGAGATGGACTGTGGCGCCTCGCTCGCCCCTGGGCTTGGGGGCGAGCTGAGCCGGGGGCGAGCTGAGCCGGGGGCGCAGGGGCGGTTCTGCGCCGCCGTCGCCGGTGGGGGCCTCTCTGTGCGGGCCTGCTGGTAGCTCTGAGCCGGCCGCTCTTGCTGGCGGAAGGACTCGGCGACTTTATCCGCGGCCTGGCGTGAACCCAAAACTGATCTCCCTCAGCCGCTGCGGGGTCCCGAGGCGCCTGGGCACGGAGCTGTCAGTCGTTCCCTTGGCGTCTGGCCCGGCCCTGCGGCTGCGGGATGGGGTGGAAGAGCGAAAAAAAGGTGAAACCAGTGCCTGCCCCACTGATGGGGTGCTGAGCCCCCGGGGAGCGTCGCTGAGGTGTGTGCGTGTGTCCTCTTCACTCAAAACATCCCTTCCTAGGACTTCCTGGTTTTCGGGATGGAGAAGGATGATGTGTCTGAAGACACAAGTCTCCCTTAGACCATGACTAATGTTGGTTACGTGCTGCTTGACTAATCAGGCTGCAAAACATCAACAAAACACCAAGATGGTGAAGCACTATGGTGGAGTTGTGTGCATAGGAAGCCTTTGCAGCAGCCTGGGTGTTATGGTCTTTGGCTAGATGGCTCTTCTCAAAACCAGATTTTTCTTCAGAGCTGCGTCTGTGTGCTGTCAGATCTGGATTTGCTGAGACCTGGGCGAGGGATGGGTTGGGAACGTCCCTTACAAAGGGATTCGGCGCAAACTGGATTCCACATGAACCATTGCTGAGATGTTATTGTGGAGGGAGATTTATGTACAAGGTCTCTTGTCACTTGCCTTCTCTGATGCAAGCTGTAAAAAGACCCTGGAGTTCAGCGTCCAAAGTGTCTGGTTTGTAAGTAGGGTAATAAAACTTCGGAGTAGTGACAGTGTGATTTGGAACACTGAGATTGGCGTGCATTTATGCATCCTTTTCCCATTAAAAAGTAGGGATGTTTCATACTGGCCCCAGGCTGAAGTCCTTGGAGTGCCATGTCTTGATGCCCAACTGTTCAGCCTGTCAAGATGCCTCGGAGAACTGTATGGAAACCTGCCAGCACATGAACAGGGGAATATTCTGCCTCCCATACTGGAATTCATCTGTTGCTGTTAGGAAGGTTTCAGATTACATAGTCATTGAGTAGGAAGTCAACAGTCAAGGGCATGCTGTTGATAATGCAAGATTTAAAGTGGACCCATCCTGGCCTGTTGGGCTTGGATTCTGCCCCTGCATGGGGCATGTTAACCCAGTAAGTTACAGATTTTGCCCAACTCTGCTAAAATACGAGCCGGAACATCTCGAAAGCGCTTTGTACTCTGATCTCAGATTTTGGTCTCTCAAAAGCTCAGAAGCAGGGTGAGGTTTCCTGCAGTACTGGGACCATGTGCAGGTGCCAAACCAGAACAGCCATTTGGGTCTTTTCACA
This sequence comes from Psilopogon haemacephalus, assembly GCA_013396835.1. NCBI lineage: Eukaryota > Metazoa > Chordata > Aves > Piciformes > Megalaimidae > Psilopogon > Psilopogon haemacephalus. The sequence continues at coordinate 17,502 of VWZI01010178.1, forward strand.
GGGCTGAAACTCTGACTTGGTCACTTGACTTCTGTGTGTGTTGGACGTGTGGTTGCGCTGACAGACCACAAAGAGTGGAAACAACCAGCCTTGTCTTGCAGCTTTCATTCCTTTGCAGGAGCCTGTGCTGAGTAGCTGTCAGAGGTGTGAGTTGATGTGATGCTCGTGGGGGTTTTTTTGAGTCTCGACAGGGTAAATAGGGCACCAGTAGGGGAAGCAGCCTGGCTACATAAGGGCCCTTGTGGCTGTTGCAGAGGAAGCTTGCCCAGTGCTACAAGCAACAGCATGTTTCAGTGCCTGCCAGGGCTCATGGGGTTTCCCGGCCACAGCAGCCGAGATGCGCTGCGATGTGCCTGAAAGCCTCTGAATTTAAATATGCAGGCAGCCATCTCCCATCCCTTGCAAGCTGCAGGAGCAGTGGGGGTGGCTCTCCGTGTGTTTCTCCCACATGCTTTGCCAGTCTTCTCCCCAGCACCTTCAAGGCATTCTTGCAGTTCTGGGCAGCATGCTGTGTGCAGAGGGGGCTCCGATGAGAGCTCCTGATGGGTGCTGTCTTCTGCCACCCCCAGGGATCAGCACAGCAGTGCTATGGCTGCCCTGGGACTTCTCAGTTTCACATTGCTGCCTGGATCTGCTGATTTGCAGGTCTACAGAATGTGGAAATGTTGATGCACAGCATTTTTATAGATAGTCTTTAGTTGCCCTCGAAGAAAATAATGGGTTATAGCTCCCTTCACTAATAACATAGTGTATGCCAGCAAAAGCAGAAGATGGGCAGTCTTGGACAAGAGATCCTAGCTGTTATAATTTGTGTAGTCACTACTATGTGAGGTTTGGAAAACCACCAGCCAAGTCTGATTCTCAGCTGAGCTTTTCCAGTAAGCTTGGGGGGAAAAAAAAAATGTTTTGTAGGGATTCTTGTGTTAATATTGAGTGCATGTGTATGTGCTCAGAAATGGCTAAATATGTCTTCCCATAAGAGACTGCCTGGCTTAGAGGAATCTACCACCTACAGTAGGAGGGTGTGGTGTTACTTTAAAACAGTGTAAAGGGTGGAAAAGAATTCTGCTCAGCAGTGTCCCAGTGCTGTGATCTGGATTACCTGCTTGTGTCTTAGCTAGCACAGGAATGAGGCACTGGAAGCTCATTTTAAAATAGCGCTACTAGATGCAAAAGTGGTGTGCAGACTTCTCAAGAGCAGCCTGCAAGGAGGCAGCTTTGGAGCTCGCAATGAACACCTGTGTGCTCTCCTTGCAGGAAACTGTGCTGGTCAGACTGAAGAAATAAACAGAATCCTTGCTTTGTCATTCACAGCTTTCGCAAGAAGGACGATCACAACAAAGAGAATCTCTTCAACAGTCTGAACTATGATGTTGCTGCCAAGAAGAGAAAAAAAGACCTGCTGAACAACAAAGCCAAGATCCAATGTAAGATGTCTGTTTGGGCTTTTTTTTTTAACTAAAAGTTCTGCAGGAGAATGGAAAATGCTTCATGTCTCTGGGTTTTGCACAGTGCATGAAGAGTCTTCCACAGCGTCTTAAAGGGCTTTGTGCCCATGTTTGACCTGAGTGGAGAACTTGGATGCAGTTTAACATGAAGATTTATGCTCCTGCTAGTAATCCTTGCTCTGAGAGGCTGTGCTTGTTGTGTTCAAACTTTTGTCATTTGTGTTTGTCAGAAGGAGGGTAATTTTTTCCTATGGTACATTCAAGTGAACCAGTTCCAAGGTGGGTTTGTTGTTTTGTTTTTTTTTTTTTCCTCCCTGTAGACTTGTGCACAACAGGCTAAATTTATTCTTCCTTCCATATGCATGTTGAGCACTGATCTACATTACTGGAGGCTACAAGCCTGAATGTGTGCTTTGATCCTATCTCTGTGCATGGAGTGCATGAAAAGAAAAAAATGAATCAAGATTTCAGCTCACTTCAGACAATGGAAGGCTTGAAATCTTGCTGTGCGCACAGTGAGCAGCTCAGGTCTCAGATGGTGTATTATGGGAGGACCCTGAGGAGCCTGCAGGGACAGCAAGGTCTGCGTTGGTCTGATCACGAGATAGGTACTGGAGTTAGAAAGCTACAAATGTAAACATACACAGAGGAAACGAGTTACAATTCCCACACTACTATTAGCTCATTGTGCATCCCACCAGGATTTTGGAAACTGCTGCCAGAAGTTGGCCCCTCGGTGCCTTTGAGTCTCTGAACAAACAGATGTTACCATGACAGTTTTTGGCTGGGTTCTGCTGTGACCTACTATTTTAGAAGGTCCTGATACAGGATCTGCATGTCTGTAACTGAGACTGGGTTTGTCCTTGGACTTGCAGTACCAGGCAGGAATATATTCCTTCATTCTTTGGTGGAAAAAGACTCAGGAGCACAGTATTTCCTTTAAGGAAATGAGTCTCTCAGGTTGGGGAGAAGTTTTCTTAATGCTAGTTGTTTAATTGCCTGTGAATGGAACCAGGGTCAAAGGCCTGTGTGAGAATGGGACTGGGAGGAGGATTGAGCAGCAGCTATTCGTGGAAGGGGCTGTTAGACAGCTTCCCTGTACCCACATGCTGCTAATTCTGTTTTGGGGAGTAGATGGGACAACTCCCATTTCTGAGGAAAGGGAGAGGCAATTAGAAATGGGAAGATTTTGGTCCCGAGTAGATTTTTATTTTTTAGCAAGTTAGCTGCAAGCACGATCATTCTCCTTTGAGCTTGACCTCACTGCTAAAAGCTCTCCCACATGTCTAGTGTCTCATGGCATTTTAGCTCAACTGCAGATTTGGCATTTGGTCCTAAGCCTTCAACCAAGGTAATGAATAGTTAATAAAATCAATACCAAAACCTGGCTGCCAGCCACACATTGTTTGTGACCAAAGAGGAGGTGCTATGGTATATCCGTGGCTGAGAGATTAAAAATTTACAGTCTAGCAGTATCACTGAAACAAAAGCCCTTTTTAATGCTCAGAACCAGAGTCTCAAATGAAGCAGTACAGGAAAAAAAACCAAAAAAACAGCTCATCCAATTGCTAGTTTTGATTTCAAGTGCAGTGGTGCAAACACAAAATAACTTCATTTGCACTAAAAGGGTAATAAACGTTGAGAAGAACAGAGATCCAGCCCTCTGTAAGGTGGAAAATGAGCTAAGAAAAGTGTCTTTCTCCAAACAGATTTCCACCAGGAGAAGTGGATCTATGTTCACAAGGGGAGCACAAAAGAGGTGAGTAGCTCCATAGGTTCTTTGTTCCCTTTTCTGCTGTTTTTTTTTCCGAAGTGGTGGGAGATTCTGTGCTGATATAAATCAGCAGGAGCTCTTAAGAGATAAGTGGGAGATCTGGCTTGTGGTTGGAATTTCAGTAATGATTTTTAAGCCCCAATCAGGAAGCCAGAGCTTGCTGTACAGGGCTTCATACATGTGTTTAAAATATGACTTGTTTGCTTCGCTCAGTTAAAAACCACAGCCATTTGCAGACCAAGCCATAATAGTGTTCTTGGCTTTCACCCAGTACAGTCCTAACATGGAAAAGTGCTGGAATTCATCACAATGACTCGAGCTCATGCAGAGAAGTGGCCCTATGGGACCCCTCTGTCCTCACACTATATGTTGAACCCCGAGAATGTGTGGCTCTTTCTTAGCAGTAAATTCATAGGTCATGAGGAGAGCTTGGGTCATTCTTGGGAAACTACCATAATCTACACTGGGACATGCTTACTCTTGGTATCAAGTGCAGGTCTGTGGGAGACAGGTCTCCCTCCTCTGACTGCCAGCTGGTCCCATGGTTTGTATCCATTAGCTTGCTAAATCGAGGTACCCTGGGTCATGTTTTTCTGGTGCTGTCTGGACTCATGTCTGCCAAAACATGACCCAGACTGTTTCTTTTCTCAGCGCCATGGTTACTGCACCTTGGGAGAAGCCTTCAACCGACTTGACTTCTCCAGTGCTATCCTGGACTCCAGGAGATTCAACTATGTTGTGAGGGTGAGTGATTGGCAGGGTTTATTTTTGCTGTGATGGTAATGGAGACTTTGAACCTGGTACCAACCAAGAGAGAGAGAGGGCCAAGCATGCAAGTGGGGGTGTTGAGCTTTGCTGCATTTAAGGCAAGGCTGGATGAGGCTCTGTCCAGCCTAATCTAGGGTAGGGTGTCCCTGGGAATGGCAGGGGGGTTGGAACTAGATGATCCTTGTGGTCTCTTCCAACCCTGACTGATTCTATGTAATTGGCAGAAGTTGTGGATGGGTGCCTGAAACTTCCTTTTTGATCTGTTAAAATAGAGGGAGGTGTCAAAATGTAGGCAATGGGCTGTCCTTAGCCTAGCATTCTTACTTTTCAGTTGTGAAATTAATTTCTGAAACCCAGAAAGCTTAGTTTCTAAATCCTGAGTTCTCAGTTCAGCTTCTAAATATGATTCCTGTAGCCCTGAAAGGAGCATGGGCTATCTGCAGAGGCCATAGAGCAGTGGGGACCTCTTTTCACAGAAGGCTTCAGCTCCACAAGGACTGTGGAGCTTTGTCTCTTTTGAAGTCCAGGGAGCAGAGTGTTTTGAGAGCGAAAGGATGGGCTGAACCTTTTGGAGGCACTGATTTTAACTTCTCTCTTAAGGATTATGGTTGCTCTTAATCCTGTGACTGGCAGCAGTTTCAGTGGGTGAAGCATTTCAGTCCTGATGCCATTAGTTGATAGGAGGGAGTCAGCAGCCCCAGGTTCCTCGTGCTCTGGCTTTGCATAATGTATCAGGGTTTTGCTTTTAGTTCTGGGTACCCAAGAGGGGTGGTAGTGGCTGGGGGGGCTACTGTCCTGAGAGCTGCAGATGCTTGATCTCAGATTTCAGAATGCTTATCAAGGTTTGGAATTCAATAAGCTTAAAATCTGTTATTAACTTGAGGCTGTTTATAACCAGCTCCTTTTCACATCTCATCAGCAGTTGATAACTAGTGAGGCACCAGCTGTTCAGGTTTTAGTTTCTGGAGCAGGCAGCATTGGTATTGCTTTCCCTTTGCCGAGTCAAATGTCATGAGAAGTGTCTAAGGAAGAAATGATCTGAGCAAGTTCACCTTGGTTGTGAAACCCTTTGTCACCTTGAGAAGGGTACAGTTATTCCTCACTGGCAATCACTTGGATGTCCCACCACAAGGGTGATGGCAGGGGAGTGGAAATGCTGAGGAGGCAAATGGTTTTCCTGCTTGTACAGAGAAGCTGATCACCAGCACTGAGGTACTTGGTGTCTTCTGATACTAAATATGTGTACACAAATACATCATCTTTATGGGAATTACCGTGGAAGGAACAGTTTGTGTTAAGGATATAAACCTTTTAATCAGTTATAAAGGAGAAAAAGAAACTTGCATTTGCTGCTCCAGACTTTGTGTCTTATGACAACAAAGAATTTCCGCTTCAACTTCACGGCACAGGTTGTGCTGTGCTGTGTGATGTGCTTCTGCTGCTTAGCCCAGTCTGGTGGCTTTCTCACAGGGAACTGTAATCACCGGGCAGAAGTTTTATTTCACTTTCTGAAGAGCAAACTCACATTTCTGTGGAGCTGATGTGGCAGGGTGAGGAGGCTCAGGCTGACCTTCTTCCCCCCCTTTTTCCCATAAGGATTCATAAAAGCATCCCAAATCATCTGTGAATACCAAGTAGCATTGTTGTGTATGGAAGCCAGGATGTGTCCTTGTTTCTACAAATCACCTCTTCTGAGCTTTCCAGAGTAGTTTTTCCCCTGGTAGTTTCAAGGATCCAGCGCTACTGAGAAGTATGATGCTTTCTAATTGAGGCTGACTTATGGTTTGTCAGTGTAAAGAAAATATTAAAGTTGGTACCATGGATCAAATATAAATCCGACTTCTTAAAGCGAGAGGCTTGTGTCAGCCAAGTCTCTGGTGCATAGTAGCTCATAAAATGCCTTAAGTGCCAGATTTACCCATGAAAAGCTGCCTGGATGTGGATCTTGTTTATGGTCCTTTGCAAATTGCAGTCGTCCTAGGGCAGGCAGATGAGCAATCAACCACGTGGAAAATGCCTGAACGTTGGCAGGCAAAACATTTTTCCCTTCCCTCCCTCTCCTTGTTCTCTCTGGTTCCACCCATTGCTTGGGGTATCTGATTAATGTCACACTTAGTTCATCAGGCAACTGCTTTCCAAGGAGAGAAACTTAAGAGTTGAAGCCTAGGTGAGAATTTGGGGATGTCTGTAGGGGAAGAAAGAGAAACTGCTGGAGGTCTGGGGTTCTTCTGGCTATACCCAAACTTGCCCTACAGGGGAATAAGCTACATCACTGCTGATAGTGAAGATGGGCTTTCAGGTTGAACATCTTGCAGAATCATAGAATGGTTTAGATTGGAAGGGACCTCAAAGATCATCTAGTTCAAACACCCTGCCATAGGCAGGGACACCTCCCACTAGAACAAGTCACTCAAGGCTTCATCTAATCTGGAGCACCTATGACCTCCCTGGGCAACCTGTGCCAGTGTCTCACCACCCTCAGTGTCAAGAACTTCTTCCTAACATCCAGTTTAAATCTCATCCCTTCCAGTTTAAACCCGTTCTCCCTCATCCTATCATTACAAGACCTTGTGAATAGTCCCTCCCCAGCCCTCCTGTAGGCCCCCTTCAGATACTGGAAGGCTATTATAAGGTCTCCTGGAAGCCTTCTCTTCTCCAGGCTGCAGAGCCCCAGCTCTCGTAGCCTGTCCTCATCTTGTCATTCTCAAAGCATTCTTTCCTCCAGTTTTCTGAATAGAAGTATAACAGTGTTTTCAGTGATGATTTTATTTTGTTCTTGCACAGAAATGCCTCTTTCTTAGGATACACCCAAACTAAGTTCATGTTCCTCATGGTGCAGTGTTAAGATGGGCATCTCCTTCAAGTGAAGTGGAGATGAGCTGTAAGAAGCTTGGCAGGTATTTTTTCATGGGCAATTACAATCAGTTGTTGCCAGTGAGTTCATGTAACTGAGGCAGAAGAAACTTTCCTCCAATATGAATCTTGTTTTGACAGACTAAGTGTGTTTAGTGTGGGTATTGCTGCCATGGCATGGTCCCTGCTGATCTTTTAAACTATAGCATTTGCTTACATGTTAGAGGACAATGTTCCCTTTTAGAGCTAGTAAGGAAGTGTGTGGTAGATCCAGAGGGTCCAAACTGTTCTTAAAGTCACAGAATCATTTGGGTTGGAAAAGAACTTTATGATGACCTGTTCTAGTGGGAGGTGTCCCTGCCTGTGGCGGGGGGTTGGAACTGGATGATCTTTGAGGCTCCTTCCAACCTAAACCATTATATGATGGAGTTCAACCATTAGCCTAGCACTGCCAAGTCGGTCACTAAGCTGTGTCACATCTATACATCTTCTAAGTACCTCCAGGGATGATGGAACTGCTTCCCTGGGCAGCCCTGCTCCAATGCTTGCTTTCAGGGAATAAATTTTCCCCTAATAAATTTTGCTGAAGTGTGTACAAAGAGCAATGAAGGTGGTGAAGAGTCTAAATCACGAGTTCTGTGAGAAGTGGCTGAGGGAACTGGACTTGTTTAGTCTGGGGGAAGAGAGGCTCTTGAAGCATCCCTGGTTTTTCTGGTCTTACTGATTTACAAAAGTGGAGGTGTTCTGGAAGTGTAAGTATGAGCAGAGCCAAAAGTGCCTGCAGCCCAGAAGTTGCTGCTTCTCCTTTGGGAGCACTGGTCAGATGACAGTGAGGTTTTGCAGCCTGCTGCTTTCAGGAAGATTTGTTGTATGGTGTTTGTGTAGTAATGTCTCAAGGGAAGGCACTGTTCCTTATCGTGAAGGTTTAGGTCAGGTTAAGCTTCATGGGCACATCTCTTCTGGAATAACATGATCTAGATAGTGTGCAGCCTCCTAAAGTAGTCTCTTAAATTTAAGTTTTTGTAAAGGTTGGCTCTGGGAGTCCTGGATTTATGCTGTGGTGAAAGAACATCAGTTTGATGCTGCCTCACGGAGATCTGTCAGCACCTGTGCTGTAAATCATTTTAACTTCCCTTGCTCTTGCTCTGCCTCCCAGCCAAAAGCCCTTGTGATATTTGAGCCACAAAGTGAAGGTCTGAGAGAGCAAGGAGAGTGGAGTAGTTTTGGAATACGTTTCTCTAAGCGGTCCAGATGTGAGAAGCTGCATCCCCAACCAGAGGGAGCTTATGGATCCCCTCCAGGGTGTAGCTCAGCTCTGTTATAGCTGTTTTGGGGGATATATGCTTCAGTAGTTCACCACTTGTGATTTTAATCATTACAAAGCATTTCCCCTTCTGAGGCAAGGTTACTACCTCCTGTTTGGTGCAGCAGGCTTGCTGAAAAGATTTTTTTGGCTCTGTGCTTCAAATCTTCTAGCTATTGTGTTATTTAGGGTATGGGTTGCCTGCACGTGTGTTGAACAGAGATGGTGTCAGAAGTGCTGTATAGCAGGTCAAGCGATGCCACACATGCAGTGCTCTGCATCTGTGGCTGCTTTCACTGCCCTGAAGCAGGAGCCTTTGTTCCCTTCCACATGGCCCTGTTTGGGTCTTTTTCCCCTTGTTCTTATGGGGGAAGGACCTGCTCTGTCCCAGCATCAGCCACTTCAGATCAGCTGTTAGTGGAGTTTGAGCAGGAGCTGCACCACACTTGTGAGGAAGTGAGCAGGTTATTGCCTTGCTGTGGAAGATGCTGCCTCCTGCCAGCTTTGCAGAGACTCTGGAATAACCTGTTGATTTGCTTGCCTTTTCTTTGTGGCTCTGGCAGACCTCTGAGAGGAAATGAAATGGGGGTGAGGTGGCAGGAAAGAATTTCTAGGGAAGTTACCAGGTCAGCTTTTTCAACTTCTGAGGAGTTGGAGTGAATTGAGAGCTAATGCCTCATCTTTCAGAAGTGTTGAAAAATTCCCAGCTCTGGTCAAAAGTGGCTGTAATGCAAACACTGTTTTTGAAAAGTGGACCTTTCTGAATTTGCTCTTAACCTTTCCCTGTGCGCTCTTTCCTACCATCTGTCCCTCTCACTTGAACGTGGGCTGGACTTAATGCAATTGCATCATGACACATGCTTGCAGTTCTCCAGCCTTTTCACCCTACTCACTGTTAATCTGAATTCATCAGTCTGCTTTATGCAAGTGGCAACATTGGGTTTTGTTTTTTTTTTTATTGTAACAATGCTGCAGACCCCAATTTGGCAATCCACTACCTGAGACCTTACTCTACTGGGTCTTTGCCAGCACAGAAAGACCCTCAATGCACTGGAGCACATGGGGCATGGGTGAATGAACTGTGTTGCTTACCTGGGTTTTGTGTGTTGCATGAGCACAAAAGACTGAAAAAAATGTCTTTTGGAGGGCAGTGTTCAGCCAGCATTCCCTGGGAAGTGGGGTAGTCCTGGAAGTATTCACAGCATAGTTTTCATATGGAATTTCATCCTGTATTTATTGCTGCAGGGGAAGAGAGGTAACACATGATATCTGAGCTGGTTCACCGACCATAAATTGACCCTTTGTAAACATAGATGAGGCAAATTTGAAGCTGTTCCTTTGGAAATTAATTTTATTCCAATTTAGTGTTCTTCTAGGAACCTGAGGTTTTTATACTTCTGCCTCTTAAAGAATGACCCTGACATCCAGCTCCTAAGGTGTTGCATTACACGGCACTTATCACTGGGTGCATTTTGGCGTTTCCAGTAACGGGCACCACGTTGCTAACACCAAGCCTGGGGGAAGCTGTCTGTGTGCCAGCTCCTGAACACTGCAGTCTGGAGACAGCAGTTGTTTATTCACAGAAGAGCTGATCTGAGTGCATGTGTGGCTAATGTACAGATGGAGCCTAGCAAGTTGATCACTATGCAGTCAGAGGTCTGAAGGCTAAATAGTTCAGTGTAAGCAGAGTATTAGAGACCTCTTTGGGAAATGGATTTTTTTTTTTTTTTTTTTTTTTTTTTTTTTTTTTTTTNNNNTTTTTTTAGTTATTGTTATTATTTATTCCTCCAGCATTAAAAAGAAACCAAACCACTATTCTAAAACTTCTCAAAAATCTTGCAAATTGCCTTGTTTTTAAGAGTATCTATTTATAGTGATCTCACTTTAGCTGATACAGCAGGGAGATCCATCAATGCCTGTGCACCAAAGATTGCCCAACTCTCCTGCATCTCTTCTCAAAACGAGCCCAGAAAGCAGGCAGCCTGCCCTTCACAGGAGTTAGCACAGGTCTTTCTTCATCTTGTTTTCTTCTGGTCATGTGAAGTGCAAGATATTAATAGAATGTAAACTTGAAGCCATCTGATGGATGGTGTTGGCCTGGATGTTAAACAGGAGAAGAGGTTGGTCACTTTAGGTGACTTCACTGCCCCTAGCTGGCAGTCACATGGCAGCACCCCAGACAAGCCAGTGGGAGAATGACTGCAGAAAGAGCTCTCCCTGCGCTCCCTGCTTCATGGTGTGCTGCTGGTGACTTGGGATACATTCTTGTCATTCTTCTAGCAGGGCAAACAGTTCAGCTCATGACTTACCAAGTCTTGTCAAAAACCTGTCTTGGTTACTTGACCCAAGTAGCTGCACCTTCTCTGGCTCTCTGCAGTGCCAGTGATGGGATACTGTAGCTGCAGACGAGGAAGGATTAATAAGCCAGTCATGTGGTAATGTGTTGATTGATTTGTAGCATAAAAGGTTTTTCCTTTCCTTTCTAAATTGAAAGAGAAGGCTATGTACATCCAAAACAAATGGACTGACACGTGGGCAGTCTGTATTTATATAATGCTGGGGGGGAAGGGAAGGAGGCCTGGAAGATCACAGGCCACATGTTCTGCAGAGTGTGATCCATAGGAAACTTCCACAACTGTTCTTGTGGTGGTAGAGAGCTGGCAAGGAGAGGGCATCTTCCCTGTGGGAAATGCTTCTTCTAGCAAGTGCAGCCCAACTTCAGCATTCAGCTTGTACCTGCTTCAGGAGATTAGCCATGGGAAGCAAAAAATCCCAACTGAAAGCAAAAGTGAGATTTCCATTAGAGGAGGTTAACAAGTAAACAGGACAAACGGGGAAAGGTGGTCTGGTGCTGCAGCTGTAAGAGCTGAACAGGGGAGGAAACCCTGGGCTGGGGGAACAGGAGTTGGGGAGAGGGTTTGTTTTTAATATAGTGCTTAAGCTTTCAGTTGTGATGACAGCACTCTGACAAAACCCATGCGACCCAGGGGTTTGACGTAAATTGTGGAGTCTGATTCTCATTAAGGCTCCATCAATAACATCCCCATGCACACAGGCATTCGCTCGTGTTCCCTTCTGACACTGCTTGTTTATACCCCAGTGAAGGACAGTCATGTTGGCTGCTCATTGTTCCCATAGAGGTTGTCAGTCTGAGCACTGCTCTGTGGTTTTTCTGCATCTCTGAACCAGGAAATAACTTTGCCCCACCCCACCTTTTCCCAAAGCATCAGGATGCCCTTNGGGTTTAATTATTTGGTCTGTGCTCTCGTCCCTCTTTGCATGCTCTGTTCTGTCTGCCTTTTATTTTTCAAGCAGCAAACAAGTCTCTGGACTGTTTTGCTGTGTCATGTGACCACGAGTCAAGATTAGAAAGGTATCTCTGTGCTCTAAGGCTTGCAACTTCTATTTTTATCCACAGCTGTTGGAGCTGATAGCAAAGTCGCAGCTGACGTCACTGAGTGGCATTGCCCAGAAAAACTACATGAATATTTTGGAAAAAGTGGTGCAAAAAGGTAAGAAACAGTGAGGGGGAGGAGGAGGAGGAGTCTGATTTAATCTGGTGTGCTGTGTAAACCACATCCTCGAGAACAGGCAGGCAATGCAGTACGAGTGAAGAGGGGAACTGCTCCTTATTTCTGTCGTGCAGTTCCACTTTCCCTTAGTGAAGGAGGGGGTGGAGTGGGAAGAAATGTCTGGATTCTTGTAGGTATTTCCAACTGTCCTTGCTGCCACCTCTTCTGCATCCTACTGAGTCCTATTTCTGACTGCAGAAGTTGGCTGCTTCTGCCCCCAACCTGGCACATCTGCTGTTGCTGCTGTTGCCCCATTGTATCAAGTGTTCCTACTGCTCTGAGGGGAAGCTCAAGGGGCTGTCTTCACCTGCTGGAGGGGCTGAACTGTGGCTGAGATGTGGCACTTCCCTGCCTAATGCTTTAGCTCTGGCTGGAGCCTGGAAAATAAGAGCACCCTGTTAGTGTGTGCATGCGTAATGAAAAAAGATGATCCTGAGCTGTCTTTCCACACATCTGCTGTGGTGGATGGGGAAGAGGTGCACCTCTTGCACATTGCAGGGGAAAACTGGCTGGTTGCCAGTGGCTGGAAATGTGAAGTGCTGCAGACAGGGTAGATATCTCATCTGCTTATCCTGGGAGGATCTCTTTCCATCTGCTGTGTAACCTGTTGTGCCTGGCTAAGGTTTAAGTGCTTTCCTCCCAAGAAAAGCACAGGCTGGCTTTCTTGGCTTGTGAGGTTATAGCAGATAACTTGATTTGCTTAAACATGTAGATTCAGAGGAGGGTTGGCTAATTTCGGTGCTTAACTCTTCGTGTTCTTCCAAAGTCCTCGAAGATCAGCAGAACATCAGGTTAATACGGGAATTGCTGCAGACCCTCTATACATCCCTCTGCACCTTAGTTCAACGGGTTGGCAAGTCTGTCTTGGTTGGAAACATCAACATGTGGGTGCACCGGATGGAGAGCATTCTCCACTGGCAGCAGCAGCTGAACAACATTCAGATCACCAGGGTAAGCAGAAATCCTGAAAGAAAGTAGTGATGTGGTTCCTCTGTGCAACCTTGTGTAGCAGGACATTTGGGCAACTGCATCCCTCTGTATTCCCCAGTGCAAGCCCAGCGTGCTGGGGAAGGACCTGGAGCTGTCAAAAATAACTGAATTGAGGGACATAAGCAGGAATGCATCCAGGATGTAGGAACACAATCCGGGATTATGCTCGTTATTGCTGGTCACACTGTGGTTTGATTCCTTAATGGCCACAAAAGTGCTGTGCAAGCAGTCCTGGGTAGGAAGCCACACTCTTGAGAGCCTTCAGAGGCGAGGCCTCAGGATGAAGAATCAATTTGATCTTTCTTTAAATTGCAAAATTGCCTTCAAAACTTGTTTATCAGATAGTTGAGGGCTTTTTAATTTGTTTAATTGGTAAATCAAATGCAAATTTCCAAATGGCTGCATAACTTCATGGCTCCTGGCTGAAAATACAAATTACTCTTCCAGTAGTCTGGACCTTCCCGTTCCAGCCAGATGAGTCCTGCTTTTACAACATCTGGTTTTTAAGTGTCTGTGGGGATGGGGAAGATGTTTGAGTTGATAAATTCCTAATGTGGTTTTGCATGGGAACCAAACCTGAACTTGCTTTATTTCACAGAATCACAGAAGGCTGGGGGTTGGAAAGGACCCTTGGAGGTCATCTGGTCTGACCTCTCTGCTCAAGCAGGGACATGTACAAGAAGTTACCCAGGACTATAGAGACTTTTCACCTTGAATGGATACTTCTCAGAAATGCTAAAGCTTTTCTGCCAGTGCTGTTCTGTGGTGGTGATGTGCCCTTTGGACTTTTCTGCAGTAAACTGAACTGTGAAGTTCCCACTTGAGCAGACAAAAACATGGCCTGAGGGCATATTAAAAGCACCTTTTTCCTTGGTGGGTCTACCAAAGAGACATTTGCAAAGGGCCTTCTTTCATAATTTTGCATGTCTGTGTACTCTGAAAACACCAGGAATCAATTTCCACTCCTTGACTTAGAATAAGAGAGGTGTCAGGATGCAGGAAGTGAACTCTGGGAGATCTCAGGGATTTTGAGGAGCTGCAAAAACAGCAATGGTGGTCTCTGCCCTACCTCTGTTGTCCTTCCTGGTGTCCAGTTCTTGGGATGGGTTGAAGCTCCTTTTGCAGAGGAAGCAGTAGCCCAACTGTGGGGTGACTCCTGGTGCACAGCAGATCTTCCAGCCAGGGAACAACCTTATGCTTAGGCATTTCTGGGGTCAGCTCCACCCAAGCATCTGCTGCCTTGAGTGCACCACAGGTCAGGACATACCTCCTGCTGCTCCACTCACCAGTACAACATGGATTTATTTTCCCCTCTACTTTAGGGATTCAGAATACAGACAAGCATTTAAGAACTCAGACAAAGAGATATCAAAATACAGCGTGTGGACAGAACTGCCTTTTACACATACTTGCATACAGGCTTTCCTAAAATAAAGGAAGTAGAGGTTGAACTTGCCAAAAAAAAATTCACACTGCTAAAGATGACTTCAGATCAACCTAGAACAAAACCAGCTGAGGTTAGAAGAAGGAAGAACAAGCTCAGCTCTTTGCAGCCAGTTGCTTTACAGTACACTCTTTCTAGAGGGCAAGAATGTCTTGCAACAGCCAAGACCTGAACTTTGTTTGTTGTTTAATTTTTAATTTAAAACACAATTTGCAAATTCTTGTGTCCTAAAGCTGCTCAGAAAAAAAGACAGCTCTGCCCAGAAAGTGACAGCATACTGATCTGCTCTGATCTAGTCTGTTCTTTCTCCAAAAAAAGTAATGTTTGAAAAGTCCTGGAAAAGAGCACTGAGGGAAAAGAAGTAGCAGATAAGTCTTTGGCGCTGACTCAGAAAACATGCAGGGATTTGCTTGAGTCACACTGGCTCCTTCAGAAATAAGACATAAGCATCAGCTTGGGGGGTGGGAGGCTGACCCAAAAGCCTCTGAGCTGAGTCTTGCTGTAGCAAAGCTTGCATGAAGAGGGAGCGTAGGAGAATGCAGAAAGACATGCTAGCAAGAAAGATCAGCAGGAGGAGATCCAAGGCTGCAGTGCATTGTTCCCATCCCAAAATGTGACCTCTGCACTCAAGGGAGGGGATGTTGAGTCTGGGCTTGTGGGTTGCATCAAGGAATCAGTTGTGTGTAACCAGGAAGTACACTTAGAGCTTAACTCTGTGTGCAGTCTTAAAGCTGTCATGGGAAGAAATATTCTCTGGAGATGGCAGAGGCAGCTCACCCCTCCTGAAGGGGTTGTTTCAGGCCTGTCTTGCACATGAAGATGGCAAAAACCAATGCCTTGGTTGAAAAGCTGTAGTCCTTGCAGGTAACAGACAGTACATAGTCTAGACGGACAGGCCACTGGGGCAGTGAAGGGAAGGTGTGAGCTGTTCATATGCAGGCATACTGGTGCCTGGAGTGCCACATGTGATGGGGTGGCTGGAGATGGGACTATATGATTAGAAGCAGCCTCATGCAGTGTTCCTCTGATGGCAGTCCACGTGCTGCTTGTTTGAAACAGTTAATAGCTCTGCCAATTGTGAGGGGGGTGCTGTGACTGTGACTTAAAATAGCAGCATCTCTGTGCAGGGTAAATGAGAAACTTGGCACATCCACCTAACATTGTTTCTTCATTGGGACCCAATCCTAAAAGCTGCTGTTTGCCTTAATAAGGCTGGGGCTGTTTTTGGAGCAGCTGGAGCCTGAGCTGTGGTACTTTCTGCTGCCACCCTCCTGTATGTGCCTTGGATTTTCCCTGCATGTTAAGACCTTCAGATCCATCTTAGTCAATTTTTTCTGGAGCTGTGCAGCTATGTGGACTTGTGAAACAACCCTGGGCCCTGTGTAGATGAAGCCATGGTGCATGGGGTGGAGGGGTGGGGGATTTTTTTGTGACTGAACATGGCTGCAGCTGATGGGAAAGGGGTAGGTCCTTCACATGTTCACAGAGAAAATGTTAGCAGTGACCTGGGAAAACAAGTGATGTGGTTATACATCAGGCCAGGCAGTGCTGTGGTTACAGCAGGATCCTGTGATGACATAGCTAAAATATGTCAGATGAGCATGAGATTCCCAGCAGTATGTGTAGCAGGAAGCATAAACTCGAGAAGTTATGTCAGCATTCATTGTGGTGGAGAGACTTCTGGGTGGTTAATTACTGATATCACAATCTAGCTAATGTCCTGATCTAAGGAAAGCTGGTGGTGGTGGTGCTTCTAGAATCGGTCTCACGAGTGATGGATGTGGAATGGACAGAAAGAGGAGGGAAAAAACTTGGGCTGCTTCTAACTACTGTAATACAAATGCACATCCCCTTCCTTGGGGCTATCTGAAACTGGTTTTGGGCGGCAGGTCAAATGTCTGTATGTAAAATGCTTCCTTATTCAGAAGAGGGAGCTGCTGCTTATTGTCTGTGAAGAACAATGCTTTAAAAGCAGTAACTGTGCTGCAAGCAAAAATTGCTTGGTTTTGGCTTCTTGTGAGCTCCATTTTCTCTCTTCCAGCCTGCTTTCAAGGGAACCACTTTCACAGACCTGCCGTTGTGTTTGCAATTGAACATCATGCAGCGACTGAGTGATGGGAGAGACCTGGTTAGCCTTGGTCAGGTGGCTCCTGATCTGCAAGTGCTCAGTGAAGACCGGCTGCTGTGGAAGAAACTCTGCCAGTACCACTTCACGGACAGACAGGTACAAGGAGGGATGCAAGCTGCCATCAGCTGCTGCTTCTACCCCACTAGCAACACGTGGGCAGGGCACTCTTACTTGACTGTGCCTTAAATCTAAGGTCTGTGCTGCAAGCTGATAATACAGGCTGGCATGAGAATGATTGTGAAGATGATATATGTAGATTTCTGCGTGCCAGAGTGATGATTCCTGAAATAGGAGCCTGGGGAGTTGGTTGTATGGTGAACTTCAACCCTAATCCAGGTGGTAACAACTGCAAGTCATAGAGTTGCTTCTTCCCCCACGTGTGTGGGGAAAGCGTGCAGGCAAGCTCCAGCAGTCACCCTGACTAACACCTTTGTAAAGAATCTCTGTGGATGTGGTCCATGAGCAATGAGTTGTACTCTCATGCCCTTTAGAGCAAGAAATCCCTGCTGAGCTGGCATGTGACTGACAGGACAGTATGTGGGTTGTACCTGTGTAAACATCTTTGGCCCTTTGCAAGCTGCTAATCATCTGAGGTCTTCAAATCTTAAAAATAAATAAAAATCCCTGTCTGTGGGTGAAGGTCTCTGCACTTCAGGGACCACATGACAGATTTTTTTGCTGACTTGGCTTTATTTGCTTGATCTGGATCTGTCTGAGTTTGGAAGTGACTGTGGGGAAGTTATTTCTATTAACAAGTGAATTCAAATCCAGTCTCTGCAGCTAATGAGCCCTTAGGTGTCTCAAGCTAATGCAACAAGTAGCTGACTCTTAGGGTCAATGAAGAAGCAAAATACTTCTGAAATGTCAGTGCAACTGTACTTGCTGTCCTGTTGGCCAGTCCCAGTGGCTAAGAGTGTAAAATAGCTCCCTGTGGTTTGATGCTTTCATACAGTAATGTTCATTTGTTGAAAACAGACTGATCATAATCTTGGGTGAGGCTTTTGCCATCAGGAAGGAGGTTATAGCTGGATATTCAGAGCAGGAGCTTTCTTAGTGGTACAAGGGAAGTGTTAGGGACCTGGCAAGGATGACACTTATGTAAGGAAGAAGAACAAGAGATGGAGAGAACAAAATCTATTTAATTTTTTTTTTTTTACCTGCTACAATTATGATCTTATTTTTTTTCTCTTAAGATTCGCAAACGGCTAATCTTATCCGACAAGGGACAGCTGGATTGGAAGAAGATGTATTTCAAGCTCATAAGGTGTTACCCACGGAAGGAGCAGTATGGTGACACACTGCAGCTGTGCAGGCACTGCCACATCCTCTCCTGGAAGGTATGATGTGCTGATGGGACAAACACGATTGGATGCAGAGCTACAGGGCACCCAGATGGCTTAGGGTACCGCAGTTCCTTTGCCTAGATAACTTAGTGTCCGTGCTTTGGAGATGCCATCTTCATGCTGAAAAAGAGTAGTGTCCATCAAGGGAAGGGGGCATGATGTAGGCTCCCTACGATAATTTCTTAGCACTGCCAGCTCCTCCTGTCTATCCACTATATGGAAGTGGAGTTCTTGACTGCAGGATTAGCTGGAGTGAGAGCTGATGGCTGCAAAATGGCTCAGGACAAAAATTTGCCCGTCACTGTGGTGATATCCAAAGCATGTCCTTGGTGTTTTAACTCCTGTAGCTGGTGGTAGGCTCTAGCCTGTCTTTTCCTTAGAAGTGAGGGAAAATAATGAATTGGATCTTTGCTGGGTTTGTTTCCCGTGACTTGCCAGTAGCCCCTAAAAAACAAAGCCGAGTTCTGAGCTGTCTGCATTGACGAGAGTAGAAATATTATTCTGGGCTCTGCTTTATTTACAAGTGGTATGTCTGGCAGAGGCACAGTGCGAAGCTGGCTGACACTCTGGCATCCTGTCTGCAGTCTCTCTAAATGGAGTTGTTTTCTCCTTTCCCAGGGTACTGATCACCCTTGCACAGCCAACAACCCGGAGACTTGCTCCACTTCTCTCTCGCCGCAAGACTTTATCAACTTGTTCAGGTTCTGAACTCTGGCCACGGCAGCTTGCGCCATTTCTTCCAGGACACTGTATGCCACCTAGCTTGGACACTCCATCTGTAAATAGTGTAAATATTCATGTCTGGTCGAAGCTCCTGAGTCAAGGAACAAGAGGATCTTGGAGATGGAAGGTGAAATCGTTCACTGATGCACGGCACTTAAGGAATACAGCAAGTTGTACAGAATCCCTTTTTTTATGATCAGAGTACAAGATACAGGGTGTGTGTGGAGGGGGGAAACAAAACCCAAATGTTCTTTTTTAAATTTTATTTTTAGAAATTAAATATGAATTTGCCCCGCAACCACTAAAGAACTCATTTGGTTTGTTTCTAATAGAGAGAAAAGCAATACGAGGCTAGGACTGTTGAAGCGTTTCTCCATCTGGTTTTATTTAGCCTACATATTTATAAATATGACTTTTTAAAAATATTTATGAAAAGAAAAAGGAAAAAAAAAAAATCCCAGTGACAAGTTGAATAGTACTTCTGGGGCTTCAAATGGGCACATTCTGAAGTAGTTAGGATGGAACTCCAGCCTACGTGCGAGAGAGAATCGCGACCTACCACTTTCTACCTCTGCTAGATTGAGTACCTTGCAAACAAAAATCTGGTGTACAATGTGAACTTTTGTATTTTGTACAATGATTTAAAGGGAAACATTTTGTGACAGTAAGCATCTTTTCTTGTATTAATGCTTACCTCTTTACATTAGTTTTCTTGCTCTACTCAGTGCTTGAACTGCCTAGGTGATAGGCACCATATAAAAACCTAAGACTTTACTCCATCCTCTTAATTTCTTGGGTTTATGAAAGACCTAAGCAAAAGGGAAAAGAGAAGCCACAAGGGTGAAGATTATCTGAAAGGGAGGGAGTTGCCTGATAGAGAAATGAAAGACTGGATTTCATCTCACAATGTAAATGAGTCTCCACTCCACTAGGTTAATTGCACTAGTTGAAATCCCGAGTGAGGTTAGCATCTGGTTCTTTGTGACTTCCAACATGTAGACTGCTTTGTATTCCCACGGCTGTCAAGTGAGTTCAGTCATCTTGGAACTGATAAAGTAAAGGGAGATGTGGGCTGTTGAATCTGGTGAAATGACACGGTTTTTATTTGCTAGCAGACTGGGCTCACATTTAATTTCAGACTACTAGAGTTTAGGGTGGTGAGTGAGACAACATGAAGGAATTGGTCATTGGTTTCCTAAAAACAGCAGTCTGGACTGGGATAAGCAAGAGATTTCTCACATGGCACTTGACATAACTGGTTATTTCTCTGTGCCTGTGGCAAAAACCCAGTCTAGTCCCTTCTGCTTCCAGTGCTGAGCTTCTAACATTAGCTTGGAGCTAAATTTTCAATCTGTGGAGTAAGTGGACAAGATAACTTAGCTGTGGCCATGACCTGGCTCATTGTCTCCTCTGCATGCAATGATTCACTTTTCCCTACAGTTGATCTGGAAGAATCCAGTTCATATGCAACAATTTGGAAACCTGCAGTGGAAAGTTTTTGCTGTTTGCTGGCAGATTTTGTATATAGCACTTTCTCTGCAGGTGATTAAGCAGGATACCTCTGAAGGGCAGGTGTATAGTGGGGTTGTATGTGACTATCTACAAAGGATTGAGGAAGAGGAGTACTCAGGACAATTCAGGAAGAACTACTTGAGTTAATTATTAATAAATATTCTGTTCCTTTTTTTACATTTTTGTAACTGACTTTCAACACTTTTCTGCAGCTGTTTATATTTTTAAACAATTGACAGTATTTGCATTTTTGCAAACTAAATCATTTTTGCATACTCATGGAAGAGAGACAAAAAGGGAAAAAAGCTGCCTCTAGATGGAACAGTGGGGAGGGAAACAAGAAAACCAGGAAAATGCTGACAAGAACTGCCTTTATGCCTTCCAACAGCAAATGCAAGGCTGTACTCTTCCAGAGAGCTCTGTGAGCCTGTGCCACCATTAGCCATGGCCCAGAGCTTGGCACTGTCCAGAGAGAAGGAGAAAACACGTGGGATAGGGAGCTTTATCTTGGTGTGGATGCTTCATCCATCAGTTTGACTCCTGGCAGAAAGCATATGCTGCCTGATAATATATATGCCAACTGAAAGTGATTTAAAAGCTGTTACCTTGGAAAAATGGGTTTATGCTTGTCTGGGGGGGATGTTTGTGAGTGAAGACCAGTTTGCTGTTGTTCCCACACTGGCAGTGGGTAGGTGAGGCTGAAATCTGGTTTGGTGAGTGAGGACATTAAGGACAGATGCCTGCAAGTGAAGAGAGGGAAGCATTGGTGCTCTATTTGGGTATTCTTATAGCTCCTCTTTTTCTAGTGGTGAGAAAACCTGTTCCTCTTGATATCTTCTCATGCCTGTTTTTAGCTCTGAGTTGGGGCTGGTGTTTCATAGCCTTGCCTTTGCTTCCCATAGCAAACCAGCCCATTGTAATGGGGAGACATGAGTATTTTGGTATGAAGTGCTGGGGAGTTCTGCCTAGCCTGAGTCTGTGCTTACCACGTGTCACTTACCCACTGTGAGATTGTGACACTGGGTGAATTTTAAGATCAGGTTTGACTCTGGCCTAGTGCATTCCCTGCACAGCAGGACAAAATCTGAGCATTTAGCTGCAATTCAGGAATCTCAGCTCCAGCTGTTGCCTCTGTCAGCCTTTCACTGGTCTTGTGTTTGTGTCCTTTGCCCAGAGACCGTGGGTCACGCTGACAACAAACTTTATGTGCAGCTGAGGCTCCTCTTTGTCAAACTTACTTCAGTTGGTGTTTTTTTTTTTTAATTTTTAGCACTATGTAATCTTAAAGGATCAAAGTGCTGAAGATGATTGATTCATTAATACATGTGGATACATCTCTTGCTCATATGAGGTCCTGGGATATTGTCACCAGTATCCAGACCAGCAGAAAACCAAACTACTATTGTGGTGAAGAACCACTAAGCTAAGTTTAAAAGAAACTGGGCTAAGTTTAAAAGAAACTGAGTAAGAGTCATTCAGTTACTGCCTCNTCAGTATCCAGACCAGCAGAAAACCAAACAACTATTGTGGTGAAGAACCACTAAGCTAAGTTTAAAAGAAACTGAGTAAGAGTCATTCAGTTACTGCCTCAGTCATTACCCTCCTGCCACAGCAACTGTCAAGTAAGACCTTGATCTCTTTGGAAGACTCAAGTGGCTGGTACATGGAGATGAGATATTGTGAGTTCAGTACTCTTGTATTGAAATCCAAGTGTTGCTGCATCCAAGTACGTTAGCCTAACCACTTACAAAGTGATTGGTATTTTAGTGATCCATCACTTTGGCTGAGGATGGCAGAGTAACAAAACTGACAGTGATAATAGGGGCTTCCAGGCAGGGTGGTTTAAGACTTAATCTCGTGCAAAAAAAGGACCTCTGTCTTAAGACAGTTGTAATAAAGCTGTTGGGAAGACAGACTTTTAATTGTTCTAGAAATAGAACATTCTTTTCAAACATTTCATCTTCCAGTTAGTTGATGCATTCTCATTAGATGTGCATCAGTTCTTATATTGGGAGAGGAGGGCTTTTTCTTTTTAGAGTTTCTCCTGCCAGCATAACCAGAGAAGTCTCAGTATCTTCAGAAGATGTGTTGACTAGTGCAACAGTGTAGAATGTGGTGCTGTGGAGAGGAAACATAGAGCCACGCATGGGAAGAGGCTTAGGAAGGAAGATACCCCAGAGATGTTTCAGCTTTCTAGAAGGAGGCAGAGGTTTGGAATTCATTCTAATGTGATGGCCACTTGAAGAGGCATAATTTCAGCTGTACATACCTTAAGCCGTTTGTACTAACTGTATGGTAAAGTTTGGTCATAAAATGAGCGCACCTCCTCTTACGTTGTTTGGGTTTCCTTTTTTTAACTGTGGGAGTTTCTAGATCCTTTTATTTTGTAAAGTGATTAGGAGAACTTGTATTGCTCTGAAGATATTGCTTTGTATGTGAACTTTTAATTGCACCCTGCCACTTTCTGTATATGGGAATATCTGTTTGACTATTTTTCTTTGCCCTCAGGTATTGAAATGTTTTGTGGTCTCATTTCTGTTTGACTTAAATCACTCTTACAAAGCTGTTACCTTCTAGAATATATGCAGGTACTAAAGCAGCTTTCCCTGCCCAGAAAATTTGCTGGTAGCTAGAATTAGTTTCAGAGAAGGAGCATTTCAAATTCTGCTATGCAGCTAATAAACCAGACATGTCTCCTGCTCAATACAGCAAACCAGCATCCTCCTCTGCAGTTACTCTTGCAAACCTGTTGCACAGCTTCCCATAGATCAGCATCTTGCCAAAAAGACGTAGCTTTAAATCAAAATGCCACTCTTCCTAGCTGGCCTGTTTGCAAAAAAATAGACCCTGTGGAGCTGATGGCCGATCAGGTTGATAAAGACACCCTCTTGCAAGGTTTGGGGCTGTGGTGTTCTGTTTGTGCTACTTTCCTCAAATCATTGTTCATAATGATGCCTGGTAAAGGCTCTGAGGATGTGGACAGGCATCCACACAGCTGTCAGCATGTGGCTGCTGGGTAGTGTCTCTTTACTGGTGCCCAATTTCTATCCCATGTATTCATTCACTGATTTTTGTTGGTAGCAAATTTGGTTTGCTGAATGTGGCTCTAGGGCAAACAAATCCTTGCTGCATACGGTCTCTACCATACCGAACACCAGAGATTTCCCTCTTCATTGTCCAAGCATTGCTGCTTCTCCTGGGAGGGCAGCTGAGGGTGGAACCTGCATTTCTTTATCCATTGTGGGCTGCACAGAATGCTAACAGGTCTGCCAGCAAGAGGACATTTTCATGTTCATGGCAGGGGGGTTGGAACTAGATGATCCTTGTGGTCCCTTCCAACCCTGACTGGTTCTATGATTCTATTTGAAACAGCAAATGTGCTCATCTTTAGGAATTAATTTACAGTGATTATAAATATCTACTTACATGTAAGAGAGTGTGTGTTCTGTTTTGGGTTTTGTTTTTTTTTTTTTGGTTTTCTTAAAGTTGTAACTAGAAGTGAAAGGCAACCATATATAATAAGACTTTTTGTTTAATATTGTGTGGTTAAACTCCTTCCATTATAAATTTGCACACTCTTTTTTTTTCTTTTTTTTTTTTCTTCTTCTACCCTTGCATGTTCAACTCTGATTTTTAGAGCTGTTCTGTGCAGTCAGTCATGTATTTTTTTGTAAAGCATTTTTGACACTGAATTGCAATAAATGTTCAAACAATGTGAACCAAAGAGTTTGTTGTCTCATTGCTTCTGAGTTTGTCATTCACAAGGTCTTGTAATGACAGGATGAGGGGTAATGGGTTTGAACTGGCAGAGGGGACATTTAAACGGGATGTTAGGAGGAAGTTCTTCACAGTGAGGGTGGTGAGACACTGGAG
This sequence comes from Psilopogon haemacephalus, assembly GCA_013396835.1. Taxonomy (NCBI): domain Eukaryota; kingdom Metazoa; phylum Chordata; class Aves; order Piciformes; family Megalaimidae; genus Psilopogon; species Psilopogon haemacephalus. The sequence goes on from VWZI01010178.1 coordinate 41,233, forward strand.
CAGGTTGCCCAAGGAAGTTGTAGATGCTCCCTCCCTGAAAGTGTTGAAGGCCAGGTTGGATGAGGTCTTGAGCAACCTGTTCTAGTGGGATGTGTCCCTGCTATGGCAGGGGGTTGGAACTGGATGATTTTTGAGGTCTTTTCCAACCTGAACCATTATATGATTCTATGATCTTATCATAATCTGGGGGTTGTAATAGAGAGGCAACTGAATATGTCCCAGCAGTGTGCCCAGGTGGCCAAGAAGACCAACAGCATCCTGGCTTATATTAAAAATGTTGTGGCCAGCAGGAGTAGGGAGGTGATTGTCCCCTTGTACTTGGCTTTGGTGAGGCCACACCTTGAGTATTGTGTTCAGTTTTGGGCAGCACAATACAAGAGATGTGGAAGTGCTGGAGTGGGTCCAGAGAAGGGGAATGAAGCTGGTGAAGGGCCTAGAGAATAAATCTTGTCAGGAGTGACTGAAGGAGCTGGGATGGAGAAGAGAAGGCTTTGAGGAGACCTTATAGTAGCCTTCCAGTACCTGAAAGAGGCCTGCAGGAAGGCTGGGGAGGGACTGTTTACAAGGTCTGGTAACAACAGGACAAGGGGTAATGAGTTTAAACTGGCAGAGGGGAGATTTAAGTGGGATGTTAAGAGGAAGCTCTTTCCAGTGAGGGTGGTGAGACACTGGAATGGGTTGCCCAGGGAGGTTGTGGCTGCTCTCTGGCTGGAGGTGTTCAAGGGCAGGTTAGATGAGGCCTTGAGTGACCTGTTCTAGTGGGAGGTGTCCCTGCCTATGGCATAAGGGGGTTGGAGCTGGATGATCTTTGAGATCCCTTCCAACCTAAACCATTCCATGATTCTATAGTTAGTTTGAAAAAGAGGAGGCTGAGGAGAGACCTTGTTGCTGCCTGCAACTACCTGAAGGGACATTGTAGAGAGACTGCTGCTGATCTCTTCTCACAGGTAATTGGAGACAGAACAAGGGGCAGTGGCCTAAGCCTGAGGCTGGGTAAGTTTAGATGGGACATTAGGAAGGTGTTTCAGTGAAACCAGAGTGGTCAGGCACTGGAATGAGCTGCCCAGGGAAGTGGTGTCACCACCCACCCTGGATGTGTTGAAGGATCATTTGGATGTGGTGCTTGGGGATGTGGTTTAAGGTGAATCTTGTGGAGTAGGGTTATAGGTTGGACCTGGTGATCCTGAGGGGCTTTACCAACCTGGATGTTTCTGTGTGATTCTATGATCTTTGAGCTTCTGGTGGTTGTAAGCCAGGAGTCTTGCAGGAACATCTGGAACTCAGGTAGTTGTGGCAGCAGAATATATCAGGCAGAGCTGTTGCTTCATGGTATCTTGAAAGAGAATGGAGTGAAAGGAGCTCCTGTGGAGCTTGTGAATATATCTCTCCTGAAGCACAGGTGTGATTACTGCCCCAGAAGAGGTACCAGTGCTCACACTGGTCTCATAGGTTCAATTCCAACTTGTGGCTTACTGAAATGTGGGTGTTTTCCTGGACACATCAGACAAATTACTTTGATTCTCATCATTTTATTTTCACTTAGAATTGTATCTGGTTAGTCAAATTCCTCAGAGGGGAATGCAAGTGGAAGCCTGCCGAAGCAACTCCCAGTACACTGAGGGGAAAATAGTTGAGAAGACAATTTAAATGTCTTGGATTGAAACAAAAATTGCTGTGATGAACCAGGATCGATTAACTTCATGCTAGATATGGAAATAAACATAACTGAAGCTGCTTTGTTTTAATCTTCTTTTCACTGACAATTAAGGTATGCTTGAGTGGTTTCCTAAGTCTTTGTAGTTAATGCTGTGCCTCATGTCTATAGAAGGTTTTACCCCCAGACAAGTCCCTGGAACCATGGAACAGTCTATGAGACCACCAGGGCCTTTTAAATTAGGGGATGAGAAAGCTGCTGCTAAGATATTTCTCACTTGAATCTTTCTTAAAAATAGTCAAATTTACTTATTTCAATAGACTGAATCATTTGTAATGACAGGATGAGGGTAATGGGTTTAAACTGGCAGAGGGGAGATTTAAACAGGATGTTAGGAGGAAGTTCTTTGCAGTGAGGGTGGCAAGACACTGGCACAGGTTGCCCAGGGAGGTTGTGGCTGCTCCCTCCCTGGAGATGTTCAAGGCCAGGTTGGATGAGGCCTTGAGCGACCTGATCTAGTGGGAGGTGTCCCTGCCTATGGTGGGGGGTTGGAACTGGATGATGATTGAGGTCTCTTCCAACCTAAACCATTCCATGATTTAAGGAGATACTTGATCTTTTTTAGGAATGTGTTGGGTGGGTCAGTGAGGTCTGTATAATTGTTTCCTGTGGGAATGTGAAATAATGAGCAGTTTGGGCTTCATTCACACGGTTGAGGAAGATAATCTGTGGTACATCTGACCTTGGCTCCCCTAACACATGAGATAATGGATGCAGGTAGCCTAGGATATCTATGCTGATGAGTGGGGTTGTGCTTGCTAATTGGAGAATTTGAGTGAGAAATTAGGCTATTGGCTGAGAGTTAAACACAATGTGTCACTTCACCGAGTTTCACTGAGAAAAATAAAGTTAAGAGCTGTTCTCAAAACAACCAGATTAGCAGAAGGCTTCTGTCTGTTTGCACTGCAGCTGCTCTCTCCTTTGTCCCTTTGTCCCTTTGTCTCTCTGTCTTTTGGCTAATTCAGAGTAAAATCACTAAAACCACTAATTCCTTCCTGTCACTAATATCTCTGGCCGACTTTCAGCTTATCTGCAGCATCAAGAGGTGGTGAGATAAAGCTGGGGAAGGGGGGAAAGGTGGTTGAGGGATTTGGTTACCCTCTCTTGGGGATTTTGGTCTCTGGGAGGGCTGTGGTGTCTGTATTACTTTTTCACTGTATATATCTGTAATATCTTGTAAATATCTGCTTGTATACTGTGCATTGCNCATTCACATTGAATTGCTTGGAGTCCATGGTGCATCCTTTGCTGAGCAGCGTTGCCATCTGCCAATTTCCATCTCATGCTACTGCTGCCAATGCCTCCACCCTTTTAAGGCAAGCTCAGCAATAGATGGTGAGGCAGTTTGAAGTGTGGTCCTCTCCCGGTAAATGGTAACAAGTCATAATTCCTTGACACTCTGTTAGATCCTAATAAAGCAGCAGACTTTGGACGAAAAGCATTTTGAAAACTCCTCGCACAACAAGTATTACGATGGCTCAGCTTTGCCTCAACTTTCTCTGATCCACAGCTGCTGCTCTGCTTTACAAAGGGGTTGGACTGAACCCCAGTCAGCGGTGTAGGGGGGTTATTTTTGACAACCTCAGCTGCTCATGTCATAAAATTTGCAGCAGTCGGAGAGAGCTTTTTCTAAAAGGCTCTATAAATAACTCGTTTGGGTTCAAAGGTCTTCCCTAAGCTGGAAAGACACCAGCTCCCCCCTCGCCATTCTTGATGTGTAGTGTACGAAGTAGAAAACAAACTAATCTCTGTCTAATATGTTTTCCTTGGATCGTTTTGGTCCGGATCAGAATGGGCCTTGAGTACAGGATGCAGCACCCACAGGTTTTGCAGCTGAGGTGATGGGTCCAGCCTGGTACACCATCCCCCCCACCACCACCACCACCCCAGGATTGCTGCTGCTTTCGTGCTGTCGGTGGTGGGACAGGAAAGACTCCCACTCTTGGCTTCACAGCATAAACAAACAACCTTTCAACCCTTCCCAGCTTGTGTTTACAGGCAGAAAATGCAGCCAGTGCAGGAAATGCTGGTTCCTCCTCTTCACGACACACCATGAATTTTGACCTATTTTAAGAGGGCCATTGGGCATTGAGTTAAACCTGCGCTTACAGGCATGTATTTTTACTTGTGAAGTTGTGCTGGTTTGAACTAATTGGAGGATTTTAATAAGAAATTAGACTATAGGCTGAGAAAGGAAAACACTGATGATGCTACTTCACTGGTAGCTTTACTGAAAAAGGAAAAAAAAAATAAGAGTTGTGACCCAAACATAAATAAGACAGAGTTGCTTGAGCTACTCTGGCTGCCACATCTCTGCCTTCCTAAATGGATCTGAACAACTTCTAACTACTTTCCTGCTGCTAATTCCCCTGGTCAATCTACTCTTGCTTTCCTGTCACATAAAACAGATAGTGGGATAAGATTGGGAAGTGGAGGGAAGGTGCTGAGTGCACCCTCAGCAGGTTTGCTGATGACACCAAGCTGTGTGGTGCAGCAGACAGGCTGGTGGGCAGGGATGCCATTCAGAGGGACCTGGACAGGCTGCAGAGGTGGGCACAAGCCAACCTCATGAGGTTCAACAAGGCCAAGAGCAAGGTCCTGCATCTGGGTCGAGGCAATCCCAAGCACAAATCCAGGCTGGGCAGTGACTGGCTGGAGAGCAGCCCTGAGGAGAGGCACTTGGGGGTGCTGGTGGAGGAGAAGCTCAACATGAGCCAGCAGCATACACTTGCAGCCCAGAAAGCCAACGAGATCCTGGGCTGCATCAGGAGAAGTGTGGCCAGCAGGTCGAGGGAGGTGACTCTCCCCCTGTACTCCACCCTGGTGAGACCCTACCTGGAGTACTGCATCCAGTTCTGGAGCCCCTGGGACAAGAGGGATGTGGACATGCTGGAGCATATCCAGAGAAGGGTCATGAGGATGCTCAGGGGGCTGGAGAACCTTTCCTATGAGGAGAGACTAAAAGAGTTGGGGCTGTTCAGTCTGCAGAAGAGGAGGCTCCCAGGTGACCTTATTGTGATCTTCCAGTATCTGAAAGGGGCCTACAGGAGGGCTGGGGAGAGGCTCTCAGGTAGTGCAAGGCCTAGGGGGAATGGAGCAAAGCTGGAGATGGGGAGATTCAGATTGGATGTGAGGAGGAAGTTCTTTACCATGAGAGGGGTGATGCCCTGGAATGGGTTGCCCAGGGAGGTGGTTGGGGCCACATCCCTGGAGGTGTTTAAGGCCAGACTGGATGAGGCTGTGAGCAGCCTGATGCAGGGTAGGGTGTCCCTGGGCATGGCAGAGAGGTTTGAACTAGATGATCCTTGTGGTCCCTTCCAACCCTGACTGATTCTATGATTCTATGGTAGGGTGGTTGATAAACCTCTCTTAGGGATTTTGGTCTCTGGGAGGGCTGTGGTGTTTCTGTATTACTTTTTCACTGTATATATCTGTAAATATCTGTTATATATTGTAAATATTTGCTTGTACATTGTACAAAGCTGTAAATATAAAGCTTCCTTCTTTAACTTCCAGCCCTCTGAGTCTAGCCTGGGTTATTTCAAGGTGTGGGGGGGCAGGGAACTGCCTAACCACCACAGAAGTGCATTAAAAATTATGTCTCTGGGTCATCTCTGATGGCAACAGTGTGTGTGAGACGCTGTTGCCAGTGGCCTAGAATCCACCTTTAGTCCCTGCCTGTGCCCAGTGCTAAGATGGTGTGGGCTCCAGTTTTGTTTTCCCCTTGCTTTTTCTCCACGGGTGCAACTCACATGTTTCATTGATGCTACAGGCCAGTAAATCTCTCTGTCCTGCTGCTGCTGCTCCAGCCCTGCAGGATAGCTCTCAGAGGTGGATAGGCACCTGTAGGGCAGCTGCTGGGCTTGACCTAGGGCTACTGTCCAGCCCAGCTATGATCTGGCTTAAGGTGATGAGAGTCCCAGTGGGTCTGACCATGACTGAACCAGCATTTAAAAGCGTTGGCAGGCTGGGAACCGATGTGCTGTGGCTTTGCTTTCCCAAATCGAGGTGCTTCTGCATACCATGAGGATCACTTTTCCCCTTGGGGTGAGGGATGCTTTTCTCAGCTGAGCCTGTGGAACATTTTTGCCACGTGTTTCCCACCAGAACCTGACCACGGTTTTCCAAACGTGTTACCTCTTAAAGGACTTTCTCCCAGCCGCTTTATAGTTCTCCTGCTGAAGTGGAATCTATTTTTGGATCTAGCTGAAGGTGTAAATGCAGACAAATAGAACAACTGAAAGTGGATCAACCTGTCTGTGCCACAGCTCAGTGGTGCCTGTGCTGCTGCTCATGTATATAAAGCAACCAGGAGCCCTTTTAAGCCTCTGAAACTGAAGTGACTTCATTTGTGGTGGTGGTGGTTCATTTTGGGTTTTGTTTTCTTTTCTCTTGCTTGTAGGCAATGAAACAGTTCTCCTTTAAAAGAGCTGGCTCCTGGTAGTAGGTAGCAACCTGCAATCTTTCTCTTACCACACACTTTTATATTTAAAAGCCTCTATTTTTAACCCAATGATGGGAGTCAGGGTTAATGCTCCTTAGAGCCGTGTCTAGACGGTTGTGAAAAACAGGAAATGAATTACATTATAGTACAAAAGGAGAATTTAACCTTTTCTCTCCTCACTAACCCATGTGACTGGGGAAAAAATATGTTACAGCGGAGTATTTTGGAAGGTTTGAGGAAGTAGACAAAGGAGGGGGGAAAAAAAGCAACAATAACAACAAAATTTAAAAGCTGAGTTTCCACAAGGCCTCGTGGGAATTATTTCACAGAAAGCAATGAGCCAGGCTCTGCCCTCAGCTACACCCAGGCAGTAATTCATTTCCTCTGGTCCCTGTGGAAAAGTTGCATTTTATTATTCCCCTGCCTAGGCTGAGCATTCAGAATTTTCAAAAAGCCAAGTTAGCTGCTTTCACACACGTGCACACACACGTGTGGCAGCTGACAGAGAGAAACACCATGTGTCACCCACCCTGGCACAGGCAGCCAGACAGAGCCCCTGTTCTCAGGCTCCCATAAGGTCTCAAGATCTTCCTTCCTTCCTCCCTTCCTCCCTTCCTTCCTCCCTC
>VWZI01010178.1:54528-114713 GCA_013396835.1 Psilopogon haemacephalus
CCTACAGGAGGGCTGCGGAGGGACTATTCACAAGGTCTTCTAATGACAGGACGAGGGGGAATGGGTTCAAACTGGCAGAGGGGAGATTTAAACAGGATGTTAGGAGGAAGTTCTTCACAGTGAGGGTGGTGAGACACTGGCACAGGTTGCCCAGGGAGGTTGTGTCTGCTCCCTCCCTGGAGGTGTTGAAGGCCAGACTGGATGAAGCCTTGAGTGACCTGTTCTAGTGGGAGGTGTCCCTGCCTATATCAGGGGTTGGAACTGGCTGATCTTTAAGGTCTCTTCCAACCTACACCATTCTATGATTACACTGGCTACAAGCAAGAACTGGAAACCCCTCGCTTCACCCCAGCAATTAGACACGATGGAAGAGGAGGGATCTTTACAGCTAAATGGTTCAGAGCTGCAGGAGAACATTTGGTGGGGATGGCTCCAAGCGTGGAGCTGCTCTGCTGCCATTTCAGCAGCCAAGCCCAGAGGGTGGGAAGCACACAGCCACAATTGCATAGTGCAAGGGAAGAGAAGGCTGAGATAACTACCATCTTCTTACTGTGTAGGCTGGTTGGAAGAAAAAAAAAAAACAACACATAATGATTCCTGCCTTATTGCAGTGTTTGGCTTCCAGATATAGCCCTACCTAGGAAGGCCAGCGTGACACTGAAGCAGGCCAAATGAGCCTTTCCTGCTTTTAACTAATATAATGTCAGGAATCCAGCTTGTTGGAAACATCTCCCTCATCTCCCTCTGCACCAGGGCCAGGCACTCAAAACGAGTTTCAGGTGGATAATGCTGCTTTTCTTGAACTTTGTGAGTGACAGTTCCCAGCTTAGGTCCTTTGAACGCTTGTTTTTATCGCTCTGAAGCTAAGCCTGATGTGCTTCATGCCTAGGAAGTGGCTTAGCTCACTCAGAAACTCAGGGACTTGCCAGAGGACTTAGATAAGTAAGAAAGATTTGTTTTAGCTGCCCTCAGTATCCAAGGTATTTCCTACTGTAAGTATGAGGAAACATTTTGAGGATACTTAAGCAACCATATTTGTTTATCTTGGGTCAAACTGGAGAGATTTTCCAGAACCACTGCTGCAGCTGCACTTAACTTGCTGAAAGACTGCATTGCTATGAAAGTGCTTCCCTTCTGACTCCATGATCACAGGAGCTGAGCTCCACCGGGAGGGGTGCATGCAGCTGCTGAGCAAACCTGAGCAGATGACTCCAGACACTCTCATTAACTCTCGGCTGGGCCAACTTCTGCATAAGGAGGAAGCCAGAAGGGAGAAGAAAATCACCAGCATTCCCTCCCTCAAATTTTCTCAGCAGGTAATTACCTGAAGAGAGACAGACATCCTGACAGGTTTCACCCCAAGAGGAGATGAGATTCACCAAGCCTGTAAATCTAAAGTGTCAGGGGAGAGCAATTCCACCAGACCTGGTTCACCTCAAGGGGAGATGAGATTCACCAAGCCTGTGAATCTAAAGTGTCAGGGGAGAGCAATTCCACCAGACCTGGGGCCATCTGCTCAGCTGGGTAATGTGTGAAGGGATGCTCTGCAGGTCCTCATTGCCAGGGACAGGCAGCACCTAGGTAGTGTCTCAGTAGTTGTTCTGAAAGGCACTCAGAGGGAGGTAACTGCAACTGCGGCAAGGACGTGGTGGGATTGTCACACCTCCTTCCTATTCCCTGGTACAGCTTTCTCAGGTCAGACAGTCTATAACCTGTTTAAAAACAAACCAACAAACCAAACAAACACAAAAACAACAACAAAACTGTGAAAATTTGTACCAAAGTCACTCTAACAAAAGAAAAGTGGATTCTGGAGATGTCTGCTTGACTGCCAATGTTTGTAGAGCGACAGTGCTTCAGAACATATGAGGCTCCAGTTGGACAATGAAAGGGTGAGGAGGTCACACAGGTCAAAATGTTCCAGGCTGGGCTCTAATCCAGGAATCTGAATTATACAAATGCACCACAGTGCCTCATTGCCTCTTTAACAGCACAGGTCAGATTGCAGCATCCCAGGCACCTTAATTTAGCTTCCGAAGACCTTACAATGAACGGCAAAGCAATTAGGTTGATATTCTAGGGTGACTCAAACCCATTTGGGTAGGGATTGTGTATGCTGAGCCTCTGAATTTAGCCTCTGAGGACCTTACAATAAACAGCAAAGCAATCAGGCTGATATTCCAGGGTGTCACAAACCCATTTGGGTAGGGATTGTGTATGCTGAGCCTCTGAATTTAGCCTCTGAAGACCTTACAATAAACAGCAAAGCAATCAGGCTGATATTCCAGGGTGTCACAAACCCATTTGGGTAGGGACTGTGAATGCTGAGCCTCTGAAGACCTTACAATGAATGGCAAAGCAATTAGGCTGATATTCTAGGGTGTCACAAACCCATTTGGGTAGGGATTGTGTATGCTGAGCCTCTGAATGGAACTGGATGATCTTTGAGGTCTCTTCCAACCTAAACCATTCTAGGATTCTATGACTGAGACATCTCTGCAGGGCTGAAGATACTACACAGGAACTACAGGAGGCAAGTTTTCTACTGGACCAGCACATAGAAACCAAGGATATATTTGGACAAATGTCTATCCTTGTTTATCTTTAGGCAAGTGAAACTCACAAGCAGGTATCTACATTAAAATTTTCTTCTGGAATTAGAGGGGGAAAGGGTAAAGATCTAAACCTAATTTTAATCTTGGTGCTATCAAAAGGTGAATTGAAAAAAAAAATTAGTATACATTAAAATTATTTATTAGTGAATTAATAGACATGAAGATGTCTATGTCGGGGATACATCAGAAGAAGTGTGAGAAGCAGGTCTATGGAGGTTCTTCTTTCCCTCTACTCTGCCCTGCTGAGACCACGCCTGGAATACTGTGTCCAGTTTTGGGGTCTCCAGTTTAAGAGAGACAGGGACCTGCTGGAAAGAGTTCAGCAGAAAGCCACAAGGGTGATTTGAAGACTTGAGCATCTCCTCTATGAAGAGAGGCTGAGAAACCTGGGACTGTTTAGTCTAGAGAAGAGAAGACTGAGAGGAGGTCTGATCAATATATCCAAATGTCTGAGGGGTAGGTGTCAAGTGGCTGGGGGCAATCTCTTTTCTCTGTTCAGCAGCAATAAGACAAGGAGCAATGACTATAAACTGGAACATAAAAAGTTTAACATCAACACGAGGAGAAACTTCTTTACAGTGAGGGTGACAGAGCACTGGAACAGGCTGCCCAGAGAGGTTGTGGAGTCTCCTCTGGAGCCTTTCAAAACCCTCCTGGATGCATTCCTAAGTGAACTACCCTAGGTGATCCTGCCTTGGAAGGGGAGTCTGACTATATGATCTCTGGAGGTCTCTTCCAATCCTCTAAAGTTCTGTGATTCTGTGAATTTAGCCTTGGGAGACTTTGCAATAAACAGCAAAGCAATTAGGCTGATATTCTAGGGTGTCACAAACCCATTTGGGTAGGGATTGTGTGTGCTGAGCAGATCCTTAAAAACTGGTCGACGGTGACACACAGCCCTTGATGCCCAGGGAGGACCTGTACAGACATCATAGAGGCTCAGGCAGTCAAGGGCAGTATGTAACTCACCAGTCGCAGCTTTACAAGGTAACAGCTCACCTCTGCGCCCCTGTCGGTTATTTTTTGGAGCTGTGACAGCTACTAGCAGGGTCGAGCACTCAGGTGAGTGCCTCTGGCCAGGCATCCCAGCCGCGTCCCGTCTGAATGCTGACTGCTCTCTCTGCTGGCCAACTGAGAAATAGTTTTTGACTTGAGGCAGAAGTTTGCAAAACTGCCTTGGTCAAAGAAGGGCATGCCAGGAAAAAAAAAAACAACACCAAAAACCAAAACCAAACAAAAAAAACCCAACCAAAAACCCAAACCAAAACAAAACCCCAAACAAACCAACCCAACAGTGTTTTGTTTTTTTTTTTTTTTCCCCTAAAGTCCCAAATAGGAGAATAAAACAATTTAGTTATCAAATAAACAATATTAATAATAACAATATTATCAATATCAAATAAACAATATTAATAATAACAAACAGTGTTTTGGGTTTTTTTTTCCCCTAAGATCCCAAATAGGAGAATAAAACAATTTAGTTATCAAATAAACAATTTTAATAATAACAATATTATCAACGTCAAATAAACAATATTAATAATAACTAAAAAGCAGCAGTGAGGAAGGGGGGGAGGGCAAAGCAGAGGGGATGGGGGTGTCCTGAGGGAGGCAAAAGGAATTACCTGAGAGATAGGATGTCCTGCCATTATGAGACTTTCCCTATCAGTCTTGCCCTAAAATGTCTGGAAGTAAAAGTCTTGGAGAATCTCCAGTGACCAACAGAAGCTGGGAGACTGTGGGATTGTAACTACCCTGAGGGCAGGAGGGGTTGTCTGCTTTGTTCGGTGCCTGACTCCAGTGTGACCTAGTCCAAAAAAGCCACCACTTAGAGGCTCTTAGCACATAAAGACTATAGCTGGAGAACAGAAAGACTTTGCTGCAGGAAAAGACAAGGTAAAGAAAGCTGAGAGGGAATGGAAAGCTAAGCTGCAGCAAGAAATCTTACTGAAAGTGCATGAAGAGCAGGGGTTTGTGCTGGACACATCAAGACATCATCTGGTCAGAGGCAGGATTAAACGTCTCCAGGGGCTATTGACAGCATGGAGTGTAGGTGAGCATATGCCAGTTCTGCTGTGTCAGTGCACCCCAGCAAACCAGCCCTGCAGTAATGCCAAAGCACTCCTACCCTTTTGTATGTTGAGCAGCACAAGCCCAGTTTCTCTGTATGTTGAGCAGCACAAGCCCAGTTTCTCTGCATCAAGGAACGAGGCTTTCCCTAAAGCACCACTTCAGCTGGAAGGCTGTACCTGCCAGGTCCACCAAGCCATACTCTGCCATAAGGTGTGCCCCTTACCTGCCTATGCCTCTGGCATAGTCACCTTCAGCTCAGGTATTTAAACACCTCAGTGACCACAGAGCTGATGACTGATGGTATCTGGCAGCAGAGTTGCCTTCTTGCCATCAGCTTACAGTGGAAGTTCTTCGCTTCTACTTCTGACACAAGCTGCTTCTGCAGGCACAGTAGACTTCAGTGAGCTTTCTCCTCTTTTTTTTCTCCTCAACCTGCCCTGGAGCTCAGTGTGTAAATCACACTGGTGAGACCACCCCACGTGTCAGTCAGAGGTGACAGCAGAAAGGTTAAAGACAGCAAGTTCCCCAAATCAGTCAGAACAAGGCTTAATCAGAGACAGAAAGAAGCAAAGAGGGGAGACAATTCACTTAATCCCTCTGTCAGGGCTAATCAACATTGAGGGAAGGGCTGGTCTCTGCTAATTAAAGTGAAGCAAGTAGCTCCTCCTTGTATTTGGAGCCCTAAATGAGCACCTGATGTGTTCCTGAGTTCTGTCTTTCTGACAGCACACCTTCTGAAATGGTGATGAAATGCCACCTGGCTTGAAGTACTACAGAAACAGCACCACAGTATCATCTTCCTCAGCACTGGATGAAATAACTCGCTGGGTTTCCTTCTGGAATGACAACTTTTTTTTTTTTAAGAGAGCTGCAGAAAGATTATTAGTTATAGAAAAGCTATCATCACACACAGCCAGCCTGCTTACATGTAAAGGTAGGCATTTGTAAAAGGACTGTCTCTTTTTTTTTGACTTGGGAACTCTGATTAATGGCTGTGACTGCTCTCCTTGACAGCCTCGATCCTGAAACGAGATTAAACCAGGCAAATTCTTGTGGCTGAGCCTCTCTTAAAGAGAGTGTGTCACAGATTTCAGTCACTGGAAAACAGCTGAGGATGGCAGCTCAGTATTTAAGTCAAATTACACACTGGAGTAAGAAGTGGTGAGACCCTAATGCTCTGCAGTAAAGGGTCTGCTGAGCAATGCACAGGAATGCTGTGTGCATGAGATGTGTTCACCTGAAGGATAAAAAGTGCTCAACTTAACTTGTTCATTTAAAAGGTGGATCTTCACAGAGAATCATAGAATCAGTCAGGGTTGGAAGGGACCACAAGGATCATCTAGTTCCAACCCCCCTGCCATACTCAGAGACACCCTACCCTACATCAGGCTGCCCACAGCCACATCCAGCCTGGCTGCAAACAGCTCCAGGGATGTGGCCCCAACCACTCCCCTTGGCAACCTGTTCCAGGGTCTCACCACTTTCATGCTGAAGAACTTCCTCCTCACATCCAATCTGAATCTGCCCACCTCCAGCTTTGCTCCATTCTCCCTAGTCCTCTCGCTACCTCATAGCATAAAAAGTCTCTCCCCAGCTTTTCTGTAGGCCCCCTTCAGATCCTGAAAGACCACAATAAGGTCACCTGGGAGCCTTCTCTTCTCCAAACTGAATAGCCACAACTCTTTTAGTCTGTCCTCATAGCAGAGGTTCTCCACCCCTCTGATCATCCTCGTAGCCCTTCTCTGGGCACACTCCAGCATGTCCACATCCCTCTTGTAATAGGGGCTCCAGAACTGGATGCAGTACTCCAGGTGGGGTCTCACCAGGGTGGAGGAGAGGGGGAGAATCATCTCTCTTGCCCTGCTGGCCACACTTCTCCTGATGCAGCAGGGCATCAGGTTAGCATCTATATAGAGCTGAGCAGGCAAACTTTTGCTGCTGTATACAGCCAGTCTTGATATCACTCAGAAATAGTAAGTTGCAATGTCTTCACTCCTTCAAAGCAAGCCTGCTATGTAAAGAGCTGCCAATTCATACAACACTGATAAGTCAGACCTTCTACATGGGTGCATCAGCTTAAATCCAGAGCTGACTCCTCTTGTGAGGGCTCTGAGAACCAGTTTATCAAGAATCTGGAGCTCCAGATTCTTCTGGTGAAGCTGGTTCAGTAACAGAAACTACAGATCAATCCTCCCACTCCACAGGTGAGTGCCTCAACAACTGGCCTCCTATCCATGGTCCATGCTGGCACCCAAGGAATCCGTGTGGTAACAGCTTGTCTTCATAGCCAACCATTTGTTCTGCCTCTGGCAACACAAGAGTGTGAGTTTCTACATTCAGCCAGGCATTATGACACAGAGAAAGAGACGTCTGGAGGAAGTGAATCAATCTCACAGTTGTTCAACAGTCTGTCTCTGCTGTTAACAGGCTGAGTAAATTACCTGGAACTGATGAAAGACATAGCAATAGAATATGTATAACAATGCACCTATATAACAGTAATGTACATGAACTGTACTTGAGGGTTTAATATTTTTTCTGTACTTAGAAACAGAGTGATCTTTTAAAACTGTTACTGTGTTTTGCCTCATGGAGATTAAAATCTATCACAAATGGATGTAGGCTTGCAAGACCTGATTTGATAAAGTCCAGAGTAGCCCGGGATGACCTGATTTGAACAGGACACAGGACAAGAGACCGGCTGACCCTTTTCACCTGAATTGTTCTACCAGTCTGTTACTCTATGGTATGCTTCTATGTGATGCAGAACAGGTCTAAAACCAGAGAATTAAATACCTCATTTTAGCCTCCTGCTGTAATCTCACATTTAGGGAACTCTTCTAAGATGTGGGAGACTTTGCTCCAAACACCCAGTTAACCTGATGGCTTTCCTGGGCTCCTCTGCAAGGAAGCAGCTTGGCAGCACCCCTAAAGAAATTCATCAGCAATCAACTGTATGCGAGAGAGATTTCTCACTCCCTTCCCCCCAGCCATATGTCCCTGCCAATATCCTTACACCAGCAAGAGCAGGTGTCTCACCTCATGGCAAGCCAGTTCAAGAAGCTAAGAGACAGAAAAAAAAACCCAACTCTGCTTCTTTCTGTATAGTTTAGCTTCCTACCCTGGATTACCATGGGGCCTGGCAAATGCCAAGGGCAAGCACTTAGGGGCAGGTGAGAATGTGCAGAGTAAGAAGCAAAAGCAACTGCCTCTTCCAGCAACAGTTTAACTTAAATGGCACGCATTTAATCCTCCCCATGTACAGCACACAAACCTAGATACTTACCTGGTTTTACACAGTGCTTAGGAGCTCAAGATTGTGCTGCTACTCTGTGCTCCCACTGTGAGTGTGACCTTTAGGCTTCTGCTAAATGAAGTCTAATTGATAAAATCAGCAACTAAACTGGATGCAGTCTGTTTATGTCAAGCAACCAGCAACAGACAAGGGGACACAGTCTCAAGTTGTGCTAGGGGAGGTATAGGCTGGATATTAGAAGGAAGTTTTTGACAGAGAGAGTAATTGGCATTGGAATGGGCTGCCCAGGGAGGTGGTGGAGTCAAAATCCCTGGAGGTGTTCAAGAAAGGACTGGATGGAGGATCTGGTGCCATGGTCTAGTTGATTGGATAGGGCTGGGTGCTAGGTTGGACTGGATGATCTTGGAAGTCTCTTCCAACCTGGCTGATTCTATTCTATTCTATGTAAGTGCTAGAAATCATAACATAAATATACTGTATATCACTTCTCAAATATGGAGACACAGCAAGTTGAGCTACACTGTTCAGTATTTTATGCACTTTTTTTTTAACAACGTGTGAACTCCTTTGTCAATTTGGGCACAGCAGATGGAAAAGTAATATGCTTACGGTGGGATGCCTGCCTTTGACTTGACATTAAAAACCATTCTTACATAATCACAATTCTTAAAAAATTTATTCAGTTCATGGCATTTATGATGGGCACTCTGCTTTCCCAAGTACCTATTCCATGTACAGAAATGTAAACCATAAATACAATGCAGGAGCAGCAAAACAAAACACACACACAGAATCATAATGAGAAGCAGGGAGAACTTCTTTGTCCCGGTCACTGTCCTTCCAAGGAAGAGCTGCCTTCAGTTGGCCCACCAAATCGATGCACAAAGTCAGGAAGGGGCAACACTGAGCCCCACCCGACGCTGGGATTCATACTGATGAAATCATCCAAGTTCATCTTGGAATCTGAAAAAAAAAAAAAAAGGAGCAGAAAAAGGAAATTTCAGTTCCTGAGGCAGCTTCAGCAGCAGAGGTATACATCTACCAAGGAAATGCCCCCCAAACCCTCTTTGGTAGTTCAGTTCAAAAGAGGGAAGAGCTCAGAGCACACTTGTTGAGCACCAGTGCAGCAAGTCCTGCAAATTCTACAGTGCTGCAAAAACATCTATTGCTACTCTCTGCAATGTTGTTTTTGCCATGATCTCTCTCTACCCACAGCAATAATTCCATTACCAGGCCAGTGAGCATCCTTGGCCATTAGAAATTGGTATGTGTAGGACAGAGTAAGATCTTACCCTGCAACAGCAGCCTAAAAGGGTTGAGTAGTGCAGAGAAATGGAGTACAAATAACAGCCAACACAGGGAACCTGTAGTTCTGGTAGGTTCTTATACTCTTCCTGCATTCACACAAATCTGATTACTCAAAGGCACAGGAGATCTGATTCACCCATTCAGTTCCAAACCAAAGTCAACTGAATCAGCTTTAGTACCGACTGCAGAGAAACTGAATCAGAGCTGCAGGGAGACTTGAAGTTGCTTAGCATTTCCCAGAAGCCATCAGGTCCTTGGCAAACCTACAATTTATTACTACCCAGACTAGAGTTTTGCTCTGTATTTGCTCTCTCTCCAGTTCTGAAGTTTGCTGTATACCAGCCTACTGTAAGGCCAGAATATGCAAACCAGAAGAAAAGTCTGATATAACCCAGCCTGTAGCCTGGATGGATGCTCAGGCAAAGGAGGACACAAGCCCAGACTGGGGCAAACACTTGTTTGTTTTGAATCTTGAAGCACTTGAACGAAGTCAGAGAGGGGAAATGTTCCTTGTCAGTTTCAAGAGAAAAGTAGGCATGACTTCTCTTCACCAGAAGCTTGATCTGCTCTGACTCCCACAGGAGAGTTAGAAACCATTCTGTCCTGCTGTGGATCCCAGAGAGCTCAGTGCAAAGTGTTGGTGTGCAGCTGGGGGGTGTAGGTGACTTATACACCCTTTTTCTGGAACTGGTTTCTGGCTTGGAACCATGCTGATCAGAGGTTTCCAGTTGCTTAGTGTATTCAGTTTCCAACTGCAAACATCCGTGGGCTTGTTGTTTTGTGCTCTAATTGACAAGCTGCACAAATCATCTTTTTTAAAGCCCGTCAAAAGAAAAGTGGAAGAGAATGAGCTTAAAGAACAGAGTGGGAGAGCCACTGGATTTACCATTATAGCCTTCCTGCTATATTTAAGTATTTATTTATACATGGATGATTCATCTGCACATTTAAGGATTAAGAACCAAACAAGAGTAGGCTCTAATGAATGGATTAGAAAACCCCTAGGATGGAATTTGCTTCAGCTGCAAAAAGCTTCTGTAATTAGGCTTACCATTACAGGCAGCATAAGTGAGGAAAGGAAGACAATATTCTGGAATCCCAGATCCAGGAGTCCTGGCCATTAACCCAGTCCCTGATGCCCTCTGTTTACACCACATCTATATTATAGCACAGCTTTGTGATTTACCTTACTCCAGAGGCTTGGCCCTTACCCTTTTTCATGTTAAACTGTTTGGGCTCTGTGTGTTGAAAATCCTTATGTTCAGCCAAGCATCTTCCTACTGCTGAAGTAAATCTGGCAGAACAGGGCAATTTCTGCTTGAGTGAGGGGATTTAAAATAGTACAAATTCAACAACTTGCTGTTGTAGCTCACAAACAACAGTTAGTAGCAGATAGCAGCTCCTGAATGCTGGCAGACTGGTAAGCCTGTTTTCCAATTCCCAACTTGTCTTTTTCTCCCATACACATTTATTTTACAATTAATGCTATTTTCCATAAAGTTTAAGATTCGAAAGAACAAATAATTCTCTGTGTGCACTGAGCACAGCACAACAAGAATGTCACAAAACTGTTCTGTGAATTGGTAAAGAGCTCCACACAGAGCTGCTGTTATTAGCGGCTTGGAAATTCTGTCACAATGGGACACAAAATATTCTCTTACATTCAGAAGGACTGTGGCCCAGCATTACACAGTATACCAGAGAAGTTTAATGAAATCCAAAGTTATTTTAACAAAAGAAACAAGGACGGTCCTGTGAGGAGTGGATAGTCTAAGAATCAGTCAGTAGATGGCACTGAAGCAGTATGAGACATCTGGAGGCTACAAGAGGATTTCTCCACAAAAGCAAGGAGGAACACTCTTGATACTTCTGCAACAGCAACAGAAGTAATTGCTTTTTAAGGTTTGGGGTTTTTTTCTAAGATTTACATTACACTTGCAGTCCTTCTCAGGTGCTGTAGCTATTACACTAGCTTGGATTTGTGCACACTCAGAGTCAAATCCTCTTTGACCAGTCGCTTTGTTCTGCACACACAGTCAATGAGACCTAGCTGCTGCACTGTAAGATTCTTGCATCACTTTGCTCTCTTAATCAAGTCTGACACTTTTGCTCTGAGCAGGAATGAAATAAAAGGCCACGCACTATCAGATGGCATTGTTAGTCATGATACTTGTGGCTTCTGCCAACCATAGTTAGAAAGAGGCCGAAAGGCTGCTGGAGGTGAGCAAGTTTGAAACAAAGCCTCCAAGTTCAGGTCTACTGCTGCCCAACCTTGGGGCATTCTAAAATGCTTACAAAGTTGGACTCTAAAGAGACTTGTAGAGGTGTTTACAGTTCTCTTCAGAACCCCCTCCTTTGTCAGAGCAGGGAGAGAAATGGTTTTGCAGGCAGAGTCAGAAAGGCTGTTTCCACACTCAGCTGAAGGGTGCTGTCTCCACAGCTGAGATTTAACTGACTGTGCAAACCATCCTGGTCCACCTCAGTGTAATACAAAGCTGGTCACATTAAATTACATCCTGCAGAAAGCACTCGCAGAATTTACATACATCTATCCTTAGCTCTATCCCAACTCACTGCCTCCACAAAAGCTCACAAAGTAAGGACCTAAGCTGACAGAGTGGAGTTTTCTTCTTATATGAGGGGAGCAGAAAGTTCCCCTGAAGTGCATAGGATATCTTCTATCCATATTAGTGCTTCTCTTTTGCTTTCATGAGGATTAAACCACCACCTCAGAAAAAAGGTACAGAAAGACCTTGCAGACATCTGCCTGGCCTCTGCCTAGTAGCTTGCCTGTTACACAGATGTATCATACACAGTACCTCCAGAAGTTCTGATCTATCCTACTCATGCTCTTGAAAGCAGAACAAACGTAAGACCCCAGCATTTACGACCACCAGGGATTTTAATAATCAAAACCAAAAAGTCAGCCCTGCCAGCCTGCTGCCAAACACCAAGTAAGAACTGAAATTCAAACCCAAGGCTTTTTTCAGTGTTTGAGCTGATGCTAACAGTTGTATGTAAGCCATAAGACCATCTGTTCTGAGTAATTTTGAAATGCACTGTGCAAGCTGTACTTTACACAGACTTGCAGTAAGGAAGGCTGATCTCATCAGGACTCATAAACTAAGCAGAACCAGACCTCATTAATCCGTGGAGAGAAGACTTAGAAGAAACTCCCAGGCTAAGCTTGCCAGCCCTAGAATGATGAGTCTGCATGCAAAATAAGAATTAAAAAGACATTATTACTTGAACAAAATACCAGGCTCATCCCTGTTCGGGTCTGGGGGATTGTCTCAGTTGTTTTCATTTGTGTTTTGTTTTCGTTGTTTGTTTGTTTGTTCTTTTTCCCCCAACAGACCACTAGTAACCAGGTGAGGTGAGGGAATTCTTCTGCACTTCCAGCAGAGCTGTTTTGAGGCTAGATTTGGGTGAAAAAGCACCGTGCATCTGGTGACATTAGCCAGTTCCTCCACGCACACATAGCAGCAGAGACCAGAGCAACGGCAAGCAGCAGCAGAGAGGCCAATCTGTGGGAGATGGATAGAGCAGAGCCTGTTGCAAAAGGCTAATGCTTAGCATCTGAGTTCTGATGAAAAAAAAAAACACCTCAAACTCCTCAATTATTTAGTCAGCTGTTTTGGGATTGTTTAAGAAAAAAGAGTAACACTAAGGCTCTTTTTTAAAATTCACTTGGGTCCAGCTTCAATTTTTTAAAGCATGGGCTAGACTTTATGACTGCCCTGTTTTCAGCTGCCATAAAGGTATCTTTATTCTTAGCATTTGGTACAGTTCTATGTTTTGGAATGAGAAGAATGTTGATAACACACTGATGCTTTACTCGTTGCTGAGTAGTGTTTGCACCAAGTCAAAGAGTTTTCCCATGCTGCTCTGCCAGTGGAGGCTGAGGATGCACAAGAAAGCTAACAGGGAACACAGCCAGGAGAGCTGACCCAAACAAGGCACAGGGATATTTCACACCAAATGACATCATGCCAAGTATATAAACTAAGGGTAGTTGGCCTGGGGGGTATGCCAGCTCAGGGTGTTGGTCAGCAGCAGGCAGTGAGCAACGTACTGTGCATCACTTGTTTTGTACATTCTTTTATCATTACTTGCCCTTCATTTTGTGTCCTGCTAAACTGTCTATCCTAACACATTGGCTGTACTTTTTTTTTTTTTCCCCTAACTCTCTCCCCCATCCCAACGCAATGGAAGGGAGCAGCTGGCTGGGGTTCAACTAAGACAATGACTTGAGGTAAGCTAATTTTACAACCCCACAAACACTACAAACAGTTCAAGAATTATCCCTTTTGAGTTAGTAGTAAGAATTTTTATTTTTTTTTAATGCTTAACTGGTTACTGACAGACATTCTTCAATTCAATTCCACAAGGAATTTCATGGTCATTAAACATTTTTTGTATACTTGCATAAAGAGAGAGTCGCTGGTCCTAGTGTCTTGTCCTAGTTTCATGTTGGGTAATTACATTACCCTAGCAGTGCTCCTATTCAACTTAATCCGACTTAGATGCTATGGAATTTTGTTATACAAAATGATATATTCAGGCCTGAGAGCTGCTCTGCTCAGGAAGATGCAGTATTTTAGTATCAAGAGCAAATAGTCCTATCTTTACTAAAAGCTTTAGAATTAAGCAGGATAAAAGCGGTGTATAGAAATGCAGTGGGCATATTTCTTTTTAACACAATGCTCATAAAAAAGACTGATAGTTTGGGGTTTTAAAATTTTTTTTTCAGTCTTTAAACATTTATTTAACATCAAAGATGTACAGCAAACAGAAGTAATGCAAAAACTTTGTGTGCCTTTGTAATCATCCTCTCAAAGGCTCAGGAATTTGGCTACTGTAAATGACAGCAAAATAACAACAACAATAATAATGCTCTAATCTAAGTGTGCCTCACAAATAATTTGATACTTAGCCAATATGTGGTCAGTTCTGTCAGCCATTAAGTTGCAGTCACTTCTAACACGAAATATGTGTGCCATTTAATCATTTTCAAACACAAATTAATGCAGAAAGCAGAGTACTCTATCTGAGTGAAACGGCAGGGAGAAAACAGTTATCTGGAATGGAATTTGGCATGGACGTGAACATTAATAGCCCAGGCTCTTTCATGATAACAGAAGGTCTACCACCCAGTTTTCCACCAAGTTTAAAATAAGGTGCTTTTATGCCTGGTAAAACTGTGCTGAGACAGTACTTTACCTTTACCTGAGAAAGTACTTTATCTTTCAAGGCACTTGTTGACAGCAATGCTTTCTCAACCTGTATGCCAGCCTGCACCACAGAATCACAGAATTTCTTGGACTGGAAAAGACCTTCAAGATCATCGAGTCCAATCATGAGCTTCACACTGACAAGTCCTTAACTAAACCAAATCTAATCACTATGAATCGCTATAGTTGGAAAGGACCACCAAGATCATCCAGTCTATGTGCTCATCTTATGGAACCACATCACTGGAGGACAGCTTAGATTCAGCTGAAAGTTAAAGCACATGCTGGTTCCACAGCAATTAAACCCAGACTCCTCACTGATGTACAGCACTGTGCACACTGAAGCACACGCATCATTATAAGGCACAAAGGTATCTCAAGTGAATACAGGGAAGACAAAAAGCCCCACCAAATTAGAGAAACTGACATTGAATGAAAAAAAATACTAGAGAGTCTGTATCAGACATGGGCTTATTCTTGTTCTCACACAGATTGTGAAGCTACCTAGGGAATGACCTTCTGCCTTCAGTGAGTGCAGTGTTTCTTATATCTGCAATACTCAAACTGACCAGGACACCTGAGAACATAGAATCATACAATCAGTCAAGGTTGGAAGGGACCACAAGGATCATCTAGTTCCAACCCCCCTGACCTGCCCAGGGACACCCTACCCTAGATCTGGCTGCCCACAGCCTCATTCAGCCTGGCCCTGAACACCTCCAGGGATGTGGCCCCAACCACTCCCCTGGGCAACCCATTCCAGGGTCTCACCACTCTCATGGTAAAGAACTTCCTCCTCACATCCAATCTGAATCTCCCCACCTCCAGCTTTGCTCCATTCCCCCTAGTCCTGTCACTACCTGAGAGCCTAAAAAGTCCCTCCCCAGCTTTCTTGTAGGCCCCCTTCAGATACTGGAAGGCCACAATAAGGTCACCTGTGAGCCTCCTCTTCTCCAAACTGAACAGCCACAACTCTTTCAGTCTGTCCTCATAGCAGAGGTGCTGCAGCCCCAATCATCGTCATGGCCCTTCTCTGGACACACTCCAGCATGTCCACATCCCTCTTGTAACAGCACAGAGCTGGAACGCTGTGTCCAGTTTCATGCTCTTCAATACAAAACAAACTCCAAATAATTAAACAAAACAAACAAACAAACAAACAGCCCCAAAAAACAAAACTACAAGCCCAAAACAGTGACATCTGATGTACTGGAGTGAGCCCAGAAGAGGAATATCAAATTCTTTGGAGCAGAAGAATGGTGACATTCAAAGAGAGGCTGAGAGAATTGGGCCTGTTCAGTCTTCAACTGAGAAGATGAAAGGGAGACCTTACTGCAGTCTGCATCTACCTGATCTGAGGGCACAAAAGATAGAGCCAGAACCTTCTTGGAAAACAGGACAAGGGAAAAAAAATAGTTGAAACGTGGATTACATACTAGGAAATTGATTTTCTCCACCATGACAGTGATCAAATACTAGAACAGACTGCCCTGAAAGGTGATGGAATCTCCAATTCTGGAGGTCTTGAAGACTAGCCAGAGAGAGCCCTAAGGAATTCCTATTATAGGCAGGTATTCTACTGTACAGCTGGTCTTTTTCTCAACATGGTACAAACTAAAGAAATAAAGCACAAGAGAAACTAAGATAGATGTATCTTTCACTATCTACCAACATCATGATGACAATCTGGAGCCTGGGTGAGACTATATGGCTGCTGCCCACCAGTGATGTAAAGCTCAGCCAAGCAAGACAGATAAGGGGAGAGAGTTACAGGCTTTGCTGCTAGAGAGTCATTCACAATGTACACATCTGCAACTGAGTCATTCTGTAACTTACTAACCACAAGGAATGTTTTCTCCTCATTTCATTTGAGCAGAAAATTTTCACCTTCCTGATCTGGCCTGATTTACATTACTCACACTTTCATCATTACCTCTCAACAATAATGTTTATACAGGGAAAAAATATCCTCAGCATCTAGGAGGCTCCACCTAAAAACCTATGAATTCCAGTTCAGACATTCTCCACTCCCACACTACCACTGTATAAATCTTCACTGGAAGTAAGGACCAAGTAATAGAATTTAAAGGTGCCTCACAACCTGGATTGTCTAGAAAACACCTAAGCTTTACAATGAAGACACCATCTGTGAGTCAGTGCTCCTTTCAAACCCCAGTTAGCTTTATGGTGTCTTTTTCTCTTAGCCATTCTAAGTTACTATCCTTATACAGTGCCCATGTCCTCTCTGTTTTAACCATTCATCCACAAAATTCTCAACACATCTGTACACTCCTGCCCACATCTGTGTGTGTGAAACAAGGTGCTTCCTTAGAAACCAAAGAAAAGATTGCAAGTTACCTTCCCAACAACTTCAAACATAACAAATACAGCCCTAAACACAAAATACATTTCTTTGACCCTGCCTTCTCTAACATAAACACACAGCAGTACTACTTTGTTTTAAAAGCTGCAATACCAAACACGCAGAGCAGCAACATGAAAACTCTTTCAAAACAGAACTGTACCACAAGTTTTTTGTCCTGTCTGGGAGAAAAAGGAGAGAACAAACACATGGCAAGAATTAGCCAGTTTGCCAAACATATGACTAGAATAAACTGAAGTGTGATAAGAAGGACTTAAGGAATCTTAGAATGGTTTAGTTTGGAAAGGACCTCAAAGATTAGCTAGTTCCAACCCCCCTGTGCCATAGGCAGGGACACCTCCCACTAGACCAGGACACTCAAGACCTCATCCAGCCTGGCCTTGAACACATCCAGGGAGGGAGCAGACACAACCTCCCTGGGCAACCTCTCACCCCCCTCACTGTGAACAACTTCCTCCTAACATTCCGTTTAAACCTCCCCTCTGCCAGTTCGAACCCATTCCCCCTCGTCCTGTCATTACCAGACCTTGTGATGGAGCTCCACAGAGGAGATGGGAAGTCTTTATTTCTCCATGTGCTTGGCCAAGGGGCTACTATCTATCATTTAAAATATGCTTAAGGCTTGGGGAAAAGTTTGCTGACTTGCCAGTTTGTCTTAGAGTGTGCTCAGGCCCATTCAACTGGTGTTTTAAATACCCACTTTGTGACTCCTAAGCAAATTGTTTGGCCTCCCCTCTCTGTAATGAGAGAACATCATTCTTTGCCTTTCATTCTCTGCTCAGTTTTTGAAGATCAGTAATTAATGTTTGATAACAGTAAATGCCAGGAGGCATGCTAGACTTCAGATGTTCAGAAAAGGAAGTGCCAAATGCTCTGCAGCCCACTTGTTTTTTGTTTGTTTCTTCCTTGTTCTCACGTGAAGTGAAAAGATAGCTGGATGTGCTGGAGGTATTAGGGAAGCATATTTATTCCTTGTGTGCATCTTGGATTACGACATTCGACACTGTAAGCAGAAAAAAAGTTGCTCTGGCAGCTTACCAGCAGTTTGAATGCAAGGGTATGATGGAGGAGGTTTCTGCCATTTCCCATTTGCATCTCTCATGTGAGATCTGTCTGAAGCAAACGTCTTCAAGTACAAATCTGCTGGAATCACTCTGACTTTCCTAAATAACGATGCAAAATCGTATCAAAAGGTGCATGCATACAATACTGCATTAGTCACTCTGAACAACAGCCCTGTCCTCTCAACAGGAAGCATTAATTTCACTAAATATGTAAATCAGCAGTACCGTGCCAAGCAATTAACCAGCTGACACGAAAACACAGGAGGAAAGAAAAGGGCTTTTGATGACTAAACTTTAGAAAAATAACACAGTGCATTTATCTTGTTGGAGTAAAGCAAAAAAAAAAAAAAAACCCAAAACTCTCCACCTCTGCACTTCCTCAAAGAGAACTTCAGCTTTGAGTTAATAAAACAACATTCATGGTCCTTATCTTTTATGCCATCACCTGTGAAATTCTGGACGAAGGCTGTCATCCAACCTAAAGGCCTCCACACTGTACACATCAAAAGGACATGGAAATGGCAACACTGTGTCAAGATCATAAATAAAGTTTTGCTCACCAGAAGCGTGAAGCAGAATAACGTGGTAGTCCTGGGGAGAAGAGTAATTGCAATTATGAAACTGGCAAAGGGAGTGGAGGAAAAAAAACCACAAAGCTTCCTAAAGCAGAAGCTAAAGCTCCCTTCTTTAAATCCTGCTTTCTGCTCTTGAAGTATTAAGCCTGTAACATTTCTGGCACCAGGAGAGAGAGTGCTAATGCCTGTCTTGTCTATCAAGCCTTTCAAGAAACCCTGGTATTCTCCCCATTCCTTTGCAGGCTCTTTGGATTTAAGCCTGGATAGCTAAACTACAATGTACAGTACTCCTTTAAAAAAATAAATAAAAGGAATCACTTTCATACCCCACACTGAAACACAGCATTTGAGTGAGAGAAGTATTTTTGGCTTAAACCCAGTCCTAAATACAAGCTCACAACAGATGACAGCTTAACATTACCTAGCCACCTCTCCTAATATGAGATGTTGTACCTGTTGCTGTAATAGAGTCTCTGAATTTGAGGGCCCAGTGTTTAGCTGCCAGAAGCAGCTGAAAAAGCAGCAAACAGCTCAGATCAAGAGGAGTGCAGAAGTCAGATGAACTCCTGTAGTAGCTCTTGAAGCTGGGATAAAACACCTATTAGTACTACATCACACTTTTTCAAGGCACCCATCTTATCTTGTAAACTTGGGTTCTGAGGTGCAGTTCTGTTCTTTAATTTGTAAGAGGTGTGATTGAGGTTGGGAGAAACTTCAGCTGAACCCATACTGATATTTTCCCAAGCTAAACTGTAAGTAGCTTTTAACAGGTTCTTAAAGCTTACATTAAACCCACTCAGAACGAGTTTCTGGCACGGTCTTTTGATGCTTTCAATATTAAACAAAACCACAAAGGGACTGGAATGAAAAAGATCTTGAGCAAGCTATTTTGCCAGACCAACATATATGTATACAACAGTATTTAGAATCATTTAGCCATGATCAGGGGGCTGGAGCACCTCTCCTATGAGGACAGGCTGAAGGAGATGGGGTTGTTTAGCCTGGAGAAGACTCCAAGGAGACCTAAGAGCAGCCTTCCAGTACCTCAAGGAGGCCTACAAGAAGGATGTAGAGGGACTGTTTATAAAGGCTTGTAGTGACAGAATGAGGGGCAATGGTTTTAAATTAGAGAAGAACAGATTTAGGTTGGACATTAAGAGGAAATTCTTTATCATGAAGGTAGTGGAACAATAGAACAGGTTGCCCAAGAAGGTAGTTGGGGCCCCAGCCTTGGAGATATTCAAGGTCAGGCATGGAAGATATCCCTGCTCACTGCAGGGGTGATTGGACTAGATGACCTGTGGAAGTCTCTTCCAACCCAAATCATTCTATGATTTGCTACAGTGTATGAAAAATTAATTACAAGCTTTACCTATCCTGTGGTCCACTGAAATATCAGAGGAAAACAGCTTTTTGATCCATCAATTTTTATTTAAAATCCACATTCTGTGGTAGTCTTTCCTGACTCTCTCTATGCCTTTTGCAATCATCTTGATAACACTTGAGTTTTTTAAAAAAAACTTATCCTTTTTTATGTTATAAATCTATCCATAGTCTGGGACAGAACAGATGATCTGGAAATCACAGAACTTCAGAAGCTTGCAAATTATTTTGCAGAATTTCAGCAACAGAAACTGCCACAAGAAATTTATTTTCCATGACAGATAACTGAAAGAAGTCTATAATGATACATATTTTAAAAGAATTCTGTAGTGGCAATTACTAAATAATATTAGTTGATCAAATGACACTCCAAAGCTACCATTTATGGGTATGTTTAATTGCTCACACCTGAACACATATACGAATATCTCCCCATCCCTGCAGTTATTCAAGGCAAGGCTTGATGGGGCTCTGGCCAACTTGACCAGGTTGAGGACATCCCTGCTGACTGCACAGGGTGTTGGACTAGATGAGCCTTGGAGGTCCCTTCCAGCCCAACCCATTCTATGACTGCTTGTATTCCTCTATCTTCTGTCACACCCACACAGGTATTTTCATCCATCTGCTTCTTACAGGCACAGACATGTGCTTAGAATTCTACAAAGCTGGTAGCCTCAACAAGATTCAGGTAATAACTTCCACAAATCTGTTATGCAGTCCTAGCAATGTTTTGTCAAAATCTGTAGATGTTACTGTCTTGCTGTTAATTTACTGCGAATGGCAAAAACAGGCACTGGCTTTATGCTCTTTATACATCACAGGATCACAGGATGTCAGGTGTTGGAAGGGACCCAATGAGATCATCAAGTCCAACCCCCCTGCCAGAGCAGGACCATACAATCTAGCTCAGGTCACACAGGAACACATCCAGCCAGTCCTTGAAAGTCTGCAGAGAAACAGACTCCACAGCCTCTCTGGGGAGCCTGTGCCCCTTACAGTAAAGAAGTTCCCCCTTGTGCTGAGGTGGAACCTCCTGTGCTGCAACTTACATCCATTGCTTCTTGGCATCCCTTCTCACAGGGAGCAAGTGAGCAGAGCCTGTCCCTGCGGCTCCTGACATCCAGCTGTCAGATATTTATAAACATTTATTAAATCCCCTCTCAGTTTTCTCTTCTCCAGACTAAAAAGCCCCAGGTCCCTCAGCCTCTCCTTATCAGGCAGTGATGCAGTCCCCTAATCATCCTGGTAGCCCTCTGCTGGGCCTTCTCCAGCAGATCTCTATTCCTCTTAAACTGGGGAGCCCAAAACTCAATGCAGTACTCAATCTGTGATAATAATAATAATCCATGATAAAATTATAAATATTAGTATAACACTATAAAATGGTTAAGGTTGAACTGGAACTCTGGAGGTAATCTGGTCCAATGCCCTGGTCAAGCAGAGATATCTAGAGCCAGCTGACTGAGACGAAGTCCAGACAGCTTTCAAACATCTCCATTGATGAAGTCTCTCTGGGCAACCTCCTCCTGTGATCTGCTACCTTCACAGTAAAAAAGTGTTTTCTAATATTCATATGGAACATACACATAACAGATAGCTACAGTGAAGACGTCTGAAAGTGATCCTGCAGCTGCTGACTAAAGTACACACTGAAAATCACTAAAACATGAGAGAAAAATGCCATACCCAGACAACTGGCTCATCTCCATATCCCGACCTCTGCTTCCAGAGTGGAATCTGAAAGTTGTGAAGGGAATAAATCTGAAATGAATTCTTCTGATCAATATAGATTAGCTTCATGTTAATTGAGTAGCTCTTCGATAACCTGTTTCATCAGCTGACAGCTGTGCTGCAGAGATTTTCTCTAGTTTGTGTTTCAGGAGCATGAAGATAACTATTCTGGACCACGTACTACAATCATTCTCCTAAACTGACAGATCACAGAGAAGAATTACCCTCACTGTTCAGAGGGACATGGTGCTTCCCATAGTCCTGAATGCATCAGATAACTCAAATTTCTCATGTGGTGTGGTTTGCATGCCTCTGAACCAAACTGAGCTACAAGAGGGTTTTGGACCACATCTGAGGTTGGGCTGCAGCTGAAAGGCCTAGGACTATGTTTCACCTGTGCTGGTCTGGGGTTAAAATGTCTGCACTCATGTCTCATCTATACCAGTGTGTGACCTGAAGGCCTGGGACCACATCCCACCTACACTGCGGATTTCTCCACAGCTGCATTTAGACCACATCCCATCCACTCACCATCCTCCTATCGTTAGATATGAAAACCGCATAAAATTCTTCCAAAGGGTATTGATTCTGACTCCTGACGTAATCACAAAGTTTCCACACGTTTTCTTCACTGCAAAACACAAGAATTTGTAATTTTTTTTTCAATTCCCAACTTCACTTCCAGCGAAGCGCACGCAAGCCGAGAGGCAACGCCTGCCGCCAAATCCCCCAGCGTGAACTCCATTTGTGGCAGGAGGCCACACACCCGTTTCGGATAAGCCTCCCAGCCCAGGCACCGGCCGACACAACGCGCCGTGACCGCTTAGGGCTCTCACTGCCTCGCCGAAGAGCGGGCAACCCTTGTCACAGTGCGGAGCAGCCACCTCACGGCTCCCACCTGCCCCCACGCCGGCTCCTGCCCCCAGAGGCTCTTACCAGTAGCAGCTAGTGTAAGCACAGGCGGGCCGCGGCGGCACCGCCGCCTCATAGGCGACCGCGGGCCGCGCCATGGCTAGCGCCGGCGGGGCAGGGAAGGCGGTCGGAGCATCGCAGGAAGTGCTGAGCACGGCGGGAGCCACCGGCTACGCCTTCCCCGAGGAAGCGCAGCGGCGCAGCAGAACCGCCATCCCGGCCCGCCTCAGGCGCTTCCGGGGCACGGCCGGAGTAGCGGCCCAGAGCAGTAGACAGAGCTGCGGTCAGCGTCGCCTCGCTCGCCTACATTGCCCTAGCCGAACGGGAGAGGACAGAACTCCGCGCTGCTGCCGTGCAGGGAGCGGCGCCTTTAAGCGGCGGCGCCGGCAAACGCGGCGGTCCCGCCCCTTGCCGGCGGGAAGCGGCGGAGGGGCGGGGACAACGCTCGCCGTCCAGCCAATCCCGAGCCGGCAAATTAAGCCGCTCCAACTTTTACGCGCCAAAATATCGAAAGGTCGCAGTGCGCTGTGTATTGCTCCGCTGCCGAGGTCGGGACTAGCTGCCGCGAGGAAAGCGGGGCGGCGGAGAGCGAATCATCGGTGGAGGCGCGGGGGCTGTCGGGGCGGCAGGAAGGTGGCGGGAGCTGGGGGGGGGAGGCAGCTGAGCGGCGCGGGGCCTGTGGCGACAGCAGCGGTCGAGGTGCTTGTCCGTTCCCTCCTCCGCCATGGTGGTCCTGCGGAGCAGCACAGCCGCCCCGGCTAGCCCAGTGGCCCACGACACTCGCCGCCGGCGGCGGCGGCGACGAGCCCCTTTCGACCTCCTGGACTCCAGTTCCGAATTCATCTCCTTAGAGCCTTCCTCCCTCAGCAGCCGCCACATCTGGACGCGCTCTGGGGCCGCCTCGGCCGCCGCTAGCGCCGCGGGATCCAGGAGGACCAGAAGAGCTGGCGAAGCCGTGAGTACCGGGCGGCGGGGGAGAAGCGTCGCGGGGAGACTTGACCTCGGCTCGATGGGGCAGGCGCTGGGCTGTGGGCCGGGGAAGGCCGCCAGAGGCGGCGCGGCAGTAAAGCCGTTTTCTTGGGGACTGCCGGTGCCGGCCGGGAGCCTTTGGGAGCTGTTTGGAGGAGCCGGTAAAGCCGCCGCGAAAGTACTGGAGGTTGGTGTCACGAGGAGGGAAAAACAGGGTGAAAACTAATGATTTCGGGTAAGTGCCTGTAGCTGCTGTCGGTTGTATTGCCGCCTAAAAAGTATAAGCAGCCGGGGTCGCGTTAGGAGTCTTCTCTCGGCAGCCTGCCGGGTCCAGCTCTCTCCCTCGCCACCCGTTTCTGGTCACCCTGCAGCTAAAGGGAGGCTCGGCACAGCCTCTGGCCCGAGGGACTAGTGGCAGCGTGCCGGGAGACAGTCTCTGGGTCGCCTGCAGCCCTGTGAATGTAAACTCCCAGCACCTTAGGCTTTGGTGTGTTACCTGTGTTTCTCTTTCCCCATTTCGCTGTGGGAATGTTCAGAGAAGTGCTCGCTGTTTGGATGACAAGAAACTGCGCTGAACACACAACAGTACGCGACTTCTAACTGCGTTCTAGCTGGCCTAAAGTGCCTGTGAAATGCTCCTTAGTGAAGTGTATGCAGGTGCTCCTTAAGAGTATATAGGAGCTGTTTTGGATCCTTTAGAAATAAAAGCTCTGTTTGGAAATCGGGAGTAATTGGTACTTAAATGCATAACCTGTGGAAATCGAGAGTAATTAATGCATAACCTAAAATGGTGACAATTTTCCTTCAGGGTTTTTTTTAGTATATTTTTATTATATCCTAGTAGAAAAGAAGCAACTTGCATTATTACAAAGGTTGAGTAGTCACAGAATGCAAACTTCAAAATAATCAAGCCCGATCAAGTACACCACTAAAACGAGTCCATAAGCACTCTGTCTATATGTCTTTTAAATACCTCCAGGGATAGTGACTTCATCACCTCCCTGAGCAGCCTGTTTCAGTGCTCGAGAAGCCTTTCACTGGTACTTGGTGATCCTGAGGGTCTTTTCCAACTGGAATATTTCTGTGGTTCTGTGAAGATGTTTTTCCTAATAACCGCTCTAAACCGCTCCTGGCACAGTTTGAATCGGTTTCATCTTATCCTGTTGCTTGTTACTGGGGAAAAGAGACTGACCCCCACCTCACCACAACCTTTCAGAAAGTTTGTAGAGCGTGGCAAGATCTCTTCTCAGCCTCCTTTCCTCCAAGCTAAACAACACCAGTTATCTCATGTACAGACACAGACTGGTCCCTGGGCCCAGACCTACAGCCTCAGAGGTAGCTGGCCCCAGCCCAGTACTTGACTTAGACTCCATGGTGTCTCCCGTATCTGTCCTGGACTTGTGGCCTTTCTAGTACCCAGTTCTCAAAACTTAGGCTACTTGCCAGCTATGCTGGCTTGATGTCTATGGGTGGTGGCACAGGAGGTGTGGCCCCTTCTCTTGTCACTGGTGCTCAGACCTCTATGCCCTGGGATGCCGAGAGAAATGCTGTTAAATAAATAAGAAGACAGACAGACAGTAGCGGTCTGCATCTCCAAATGAGTCCCCTTCTAGGCAGAGACCCTCATTCAGTCTGACCCTTGTGGCCTCTCCTGTCCATGCTCATGGAGCCAGGCCTTGGACTGACCGACAGCCTTGTGAGGGTGGCTTTCTTAGATGCTAGGAAGAAATTCTATGCTGTGAGAGTGGAATAGGTCGCCCAGAGAAGTTGAAGATGAACCTTCATGGGAAGCGTTCAAGGCCAGATTGGATGGGGCTTTGAGCAGCCTGGTCTAAAGGAGTGTGTCTATGCCCACATCAGTGGGGTTGAAACTATATGATCTTTAAGGTCTCTTCCAACCCAAACTGTGCCACGATTCTATGATGATTACAGACATGCGTGTGGATTTTGTAGGATGCTCGATAAGCCATAGTTATATCTACTGTAGGAACACTACTTTGAGCACGTTTGCATATGACAGACCAATACGGAAAGTATTGCTTTAAGTCTTTTACTCCTGCAAGTGTGCACAGAACTTCGCCTTCTTCAAGTAACTGTGGAGTTCAGTCAAATTAAAAATAAGTTGAAAAGCTTTCTTTTGCAGTTTCTAAAACCTTTGAGAAGAAAAATGTTAAAGTTGACTGACAGCCCAGCCTGGCTGTCATTAAGCTATAGGTCTTGGGACATCCATCTACACTGGATCTGAGAAACACAGTAGTTTTGGGGGGTGTTATCTCTGATGCCACCATTCAAAAGCCAGGTATGGGAAGCATCTCATGAAGGCTCGTTCCGCCAGCCTGGAGAAAGCAGAAAGGGAGGTGCTCTTTAAAACAAGCAGCAAGGGAAAGCTGATTGAAATCCTCATCAAAAGGCCTGTCTTACCATGAGAAGTTGTCAAGGCTGAGGACAGGTCATTCAAGGTTGTCTGAAGAGATCATCAGGCAGTTAGGAAAGTGGCTAGGTCTGTGACTCTGGGCTGAGTCTTTAAGCTGTGGGTGGTCACAGGGCTCACATCATGGTCCTGCAACGGTCTTGCATATATATTGTTGCCCTCATGTAGTTACCTTCTTCACACTTCTGTCATCTCCATCAGCTACTAATGGAAGTAGTAGAGCAGTTGGTAGAGTTAGTGGAAGAAATGAAAGAATCCTATTCAGGTTTTGCCATTTTCCAAGTGTGATTTAGTTTGGTCTACTCTTAATGAAATTTCAGGTTGTAAACTGAACAAGCCTCCTCTCATGCCTGTCATAGCTTTCATGATCATCCTGCTTGCAGAAATACTGATGTGAACAAGATCAACAGCCATAAAAGAGTGTATCTTCAGTTCCTTTTGGTTTCCCATGGATAAATGCCATCCTCCTGAAGGACATCTTTTGAGAGTCTTTGAATGTGGTTCTAAATGGAACAGAGATAGAAGAAAAGCTCCCTTAACTGGATTTTCATTTCAGGGCACGCAAGGTCAAGCTTGAATGCTCTTCTGAACCAATCTTGAAATAAAAGCTTTGATTTTTTTTTTTTTTTCATGAAACACTGTTTATATGAAAGGCTTTGCTACAATAATTTTTTCAAAGGATATTAAACTCTTGAAAACAAGAAAAGTGCGGCAGAGAGGAGCTTTAGCTTAGAAAGCTGTCTTGTTTGTTTGCTTTCTTCCTGAGAGCTACTTCTTGGTGCAGAAGTGGTTGAAGGCTTATCTGCTGTTAGTTGCATCACCTTCAAGTCAGGAGAGTTACAGAATAAACTTGCTTAAATGAGGTTGAATTTTTTTTTTTTTTTCCTTAGGAATTTTCTCCTGGCAAAATTGAATGTTTCAATGGACACTGTTTAAGATCAACAAGAAAAAACATGCCACCCTGTTCAGACTCCAGCTTTGAAAAGAGCATGGAAATACTAAGTGAAAATGTCAATCGAAGACACTTTACAAGGTATTGTGTTTCTAGGTGTTCAATCTCTGCTCAGTTTACAGGATGAACAGCATTAAGGAAAAGCATGCACAGTGAATCAGCTCATGATAAATCTATAGCTAAAAATCTGATGAGAAATGCAAAGCGTTTACAGCAGTATCTTAGACCCAGTATCAGCCTTCTTGGTAAAAGTCTTCTGCTTGCATTAAAAAAGACCCATGGTTT
Organism: Psilopogon haemacephalus; assembly: GCA_013396835.1. NCBI lineage: Eukaryota > Metazoa > Chordata > Aves > Piciformes > Megalaimidae > Psilopogon > Psilopogon haemacephalus. The sequence continues at coordinate 81,700 of VWZI01010178.1, forward strand.
TTCCAAGTCCTTGGAGTTCGCTTCAAGGTTACTGAGGTATTGTTTGCCCTGTTGAGACTTCAAGATTAGCAAGTTTGGACATGTCTGTCCTTATGTAACTGTGTGCATAAGATACGCAGCAGACTTGAGATCTGAATCCTCCTTGTGGTCCACAGGGGTGTTTTTTGCATAACAGGGAGTGCTGGAGTGTAAACTTGGTGAAGTTTCCACCTCTTGAGAGGGAGCTAAACAATGCAATATGATAGGATACAGTAGTTCTATACAGTTATTCTAATATAGGAATTCTTCTTTCCTCTGTTCTCTTTCTTAATGTAGGCAGTTGGCAAAGCCAAAATCAGACCAAAAAAAGGAAGACTATAAAGAAGGTAAGCAGTGGAAATTCCTAAGGATGCCTTTGTAGCCTGATTTCTGGGAAGGATTGCCTTTGGCATTTTATAGTGGCCACAAAAACTTCTGAACTCATCAGTCAAAGTTATGAGAGTAGATGTCTCAAGGAAAGTGAATTTCATTTATATTTATATTTATATTTGAGGTGCAAATGAGAGGATATGCTGTTAATTCCTTTCAGGCTCAGGGAGAATGCAGTGTGAATTCCAGCCTGCTGTTAGGCACTAGAGAGCCTGTTTCTTAGCTCGAGTTTCTCTGTGACTTTGATTTCCTGGAGTCTGAGGGCATGAATTACTTAAAAATTGTTCTGCAAGGAGGAGGGAACATTGGAAGATTATATTATATATCAGTTAAAAGGCAATTCAGTCATGAGACACACAAAGCCACTGATGTGGGGAAGATGCCAATGAAGTTCAGTGGACCTTGGACCCAGATTGCTATGCTCACAAGCTCACTTGATGCTCCAAGGCTACTTATTGGCAGCTGGCAAAATGCATTAGCTCCAGGCAGGCTCTTGTCAGCTATGGGCTGAACATGGCACAGAGCCTCAAATGCACTTTGTGTGTAGTAATTCAAGTTGCAGTTGTGCAATGTAAATTATTATTTACTGAGCTCAAATTTGGTTTTATAGTTCGTGGTTATGAGATCAGAGCATGGGTATCTTTATACTGACAGAGTAGTATATCTGCTACTTCCTTCTAGTATCCCACTTAAATCTTCCCTCTGTCACTTTAAACCCATTCCCCCTCATCCTGTCATTACAAGACTTTGTGAATAGTCCCTCCCCAGCCCTCCTGTAGGCTCCCTTCAGATATTGGAAGGCTACTATAAGGTCTCCTTGAAACCTTGTCTTCTCCAGGCTGCAGAGCCCCAACTCTCTCAGCCTGTCCTCATAGCAGAGCTGCTCCAGTCCTTTGAGCATCTTCATGGCCCTTCTCTGTCTCAAAATATTTTATATATTAATGCATTTTAGTTACCAGGACCAGAGCTGAGGCAAAAGTTGCAGATCAAGTCCATGACGAAAATGGGGATTTGGAGGTCCGCCGAAGCTGCAGACTTCGACAAAGTGGTTACACCACTACAAATGAATCTGCTTTGTTTGACAAACTTATAACAAAGTAAGTGGGCATTTTTCATCACCTTGCAAAGCTACTAAAATGATCCTGATTAGCAAGTTTTGGGGCTATGACTTCCTAGGGCTTGTTGCATATCCCAGGGGCTTTTTCCTTTGCAACAGAAAAAAGATGCTGGTATTCCTGGAGGCTGGAGCTAAACATATTCATTGGTTAGGCTGAGACTACCCTGCCTGTTCTTACGTTAATGCTGGGCTGTAATTGCTCTCCACAGCAGAGTTCTACCAGAGTGAAACTGCCACCCGGCTCAGAGCTTTCAGGTTGCTGTTGGCAAATGCTGACAAGGTTCCAACTTGGGAGTTGATTGGGTGGGCTGTCCCCTTCCTCTGCCTGCATTGGTGTGTCCTACAATTATTGTTGATGTGTTGATTTATGTAAGGTGTGGGGCTTTGTACTTCACAGCCAAGCTGTTTGAAATAGATACTTGTACCTATTTTTTTTTAAATAGGAACTTGAAGCTGACTTCCAAGAGAGTGTGTGTTTGAGGATGTATTTTGAAGGTGCTTCATGTGTAAAGAATTTGGCCACAGACAATGTTTAAACTGGCCACTGGTGTTTGCATTTTGGGATTGTCAGGTGTGGAGAGGTCTTCACAACAGAACCATCCCTTTAAGTGGCTGGGTGGGTCCCTGTGTTGCTTTGTGAAACAAAATAATCCCTTTGCATTGTGACTTTTGGTAGATTTAACTTGCCCTCTAAATCAGTTTTACTTACCATCAGAAATGCCTTAATTTTTAAGTAACTTTCATGCTTAAAAGTGTTTTTTCTAATGCTAAGATACTGACAAAAATCAGATACAGCCAAATCAAAGTAATCTAGTGTTTCTGCCTGTCTGTCCATAGCTTAATTCTTTGTGAAACCCAATCTGACATTGTTTCCTGAAAGGTTTGTGAAGTGTAGCAGCAGTGGGATGGTTTTTTTTCCAACATATAGTCATGTAAATTCAACATGAAACTTTAAGAGAAGAACCAGTTGTCTGAGGGAGATGATGTACTAAAGATGACTTAATGCTATCACGCAGAGCAACTTAAGAGCTGTTAAAAACTGCCAAAATTTCTCTGTTATCTTGCTATCATCTTCAGAATCCATTTTTTCCTGACTAAACCAGATTTATTTTTTTTTCACTGTGCTCAGTGAGAGGGGGGGAAATGAACCTTTGCAAACTCTCAAATGCTTGTTCTTAAATCTCTCCATAAAAAAGTAAACGTCTGACTTAGTGTTTAAGTAGTGTTTAAAAACTTGTGCATACTATATTAAAATGTCATAGTGATTACGTGTGCTGTTTTAAATGTTGGGGTGTTTTTGTGCTTGCCTATCTTGGCTCTTACATGCCAACTCTTTTATCTTAGCACTGCAGAGGTAGTCTTGCAAAAAATGGGTGACATGGAGAAGATGCGTAGACGGCAGATGATGGAAGACCTCGGAGTGTTCCATGATGCAGAAGTAGAGACTAATTTATTTTCCTATTTCTGTATAAATACTGTATTCCACAGAGGGAAACTATTTCCTTTTAGTTCTAATATAGCCCAAATAACTTCTTCCCAAGTATATTATTTGATTTTGCTCTCTAGTTGTATTTTAGTATCTTACTGTTAGGGTCATGCTGCAGGTACACTCTTAAGGGTGGAGGAAGTACCTTCAGAGGACATGAATTACCAGTGATGTGCTGAAATCCCTGTTACATTATGCTTTCTGAATTGCCCTAGGATTTTTCAGTGGACATTGTTTGTGAGGAGCTGTTTCAGGGCTTGAGTTTTCACTTCAAATCTTATTAGATACTGCATTCCTTGATGCTTGCTTTATCTATGTTTGTTCTTGTGCCAGCCTTGCTTGTGAGCTTAAGTAGTCCTCTGTCCCTAGAGGAACTTGTATTAAAATTATATAGGGAATCATATTTCCTCTTAGTTTTCCTCTATTAAATTATATTCTTCTACTGTCCTTTTAAATGAACAGCCACTTTGATTTTTAGATATTTCCATAGTTTGTTTAGATCTGAATATTATTATTACTTTTTTTTAATGGAAACAGAATTGTTCACAGTACTTAGAATATCATGTCCAATGCCCAAATAGATTTTCTTTCTGTCTGCTGGGAATTGCTTTTCCCTGAGTTCTGCCACATTTTTTGATTATTAACTTGTGATTAATTGATACACTTGGTTTAGTATCTGGATAGATACTTAACTCTCATCTGTGTAAAACTCTGTCTTAGAGCAGAAATTCCTGTTATTAATCCTGGATGCCACAAAGATGTTCCTATTGTCTCCATGTGTACTTTAATCTTTTATGTTTGTGATGTGCCTTAATAATGTTACTATAGGCACCAAATGAGCCCCTGTAAGGTTTTCTGCATATTTGTGACTGATCTCTCTTGTTTCTTTTAATTAGGAAGACCTCAATGTGTACACCCGAGGAAAGAAAGAAATCCAAAGAGCTGAAGAAGAAATGGCTGATAATCAAGATGGTTAGTTCCCTTTAAAATTTTCTTTACTGTGCCCTATCCAAAGGCCTTGTCTTAAACAAGTGAGCTGAACTACTATTTCTCATCTATTAAAAAAAATATTTATTGCTATTGATATTACAAGCCATAGTAACAGACTCTAGAGCTGTACTGAGTTAGCTCAGAAGAGGTAATCAGACAAAACAACATCAGGGCTTTTCCAAAATTGCTTGCCAGGTAAAGGCAGCAGATGCTATCTGTATATCTTGTGTAGCTTATCTTGTATTCAGGAAGCAGTGCAACCTTTTAGGGGAAGAAAAGGGTAGTGTTTTCAAAGGAATGAAATCTGCTTCATTTTAGTGAGCAAGTAGATGAAAAGAGCATGTATGTTCTCACTTGATGTCCAGCTATTAATGTGAGAGGGTATTACTAAGGCTCTTCTAAATGATTATACTCTGGTTTTTGCATTCTTACCATCTTTAACAAAAACCCTTCAACCTACTTTGCAGAAGCTAGTGGCATAAACTGTGAGCATTTGACATTATTTTCTGATTGGGGAAGTTCAGACCTATGATTTGCCCATTGTTGCTCATGTAATCTGTGGCAGAGCTGGGACTTGAAGCTAGATTGCCATGCTTAGTCTTACCACTACAGAATATTAAAAATGTTTCCTTGAAACTCCTTCTCAAGGTAATAAGAAATTACTTTCTGAAAGCCTGAGTTTTATAGGAGCTGCATCTTGGCTAAGCAAGGTAACAGAACTGTTGTTAATCTCAAAAGAAGTCACCCAGCCATTTCAGTGAGGAGAGAACAATCTCTAGATGTATGCTTCTCTGTGTTCTATAATTTCTGGAATGTGTCTTGCATAAATTTAAGGGTCAGTGGATACAAATTACAGCACAGGAAATTCCACCTCAATATGAGGAGGAGCTTCTTTACTGTAAGGGTCATGGAGCACTGGAATAGGCTCTCCAGAGAGGTTGTGGAGTCTCCTTCTCTCAAGACTTCAAAAACCTGTCTGCATCTGCCTTTGTGTGACCTGCACTAGATTATGGTCCTGCTCTGGCAGGGGAATTGGACTCAGTGATCTCTTTGGGTCCCTTCCAACCCATAATGTTCTGTGATCCTGTGAAGGTTTTGCAGGTTTCCAGATCTGTTGTGTCGTTAACATGAAGGTAATAGTAAAACTTTCAGGCATCTGCATAGTGATCTTTTTAATGTATTGGAATTTGTATCAGTACTTAAGCAGTTTAATGTTATGTTGATCTCCAGGAGATTCATCAGAAGAAAGTGAAGAGAAAGATGATGGTGAAGACACTCAAAAGCGTTATGACCTTCGACAGAGAAAAACAGTTGAACGCTATCAGGCTCCATTGCAAAGTAGGTTATATGCCCAGTTTCTTTTAAGAGCTAATTACTTGCATATAAATGAGAGAGTGGTTTTGTTGTTTTTTTTTTTTAATTAAAATATACACATAAGCACTCAACTTATATTTACATTTCTTATTTTCATTCTGCAAGTAAATTTTATTAAATCATACGTATCCTGCACATGTTACATTTCATTGCTATTTGGCATACTTCTTGTTTTACTGAAAGTAAAAACCCTGGATGCATTCTTGAAAGAACAATAATTAAGCAGACTTAATTATCTTATTCTTGTAGTTTTCAGTTCATCTTAGAAAGCAGAACTGTGTTTCTTCACTTCTGTTGTGCACTGATACAAACTTAACACATCCCCCTCCAAATTGCTTGAAACTTACCCTGAAATTAGAGATGGGTGAAGCATATCACATTTTCCTGCCTCCTTCACTATCCCCCTTTCTCTTGAACTTGTTTGTAACATTATTCTAAATTCTGCTTTCAATAGAACCAAGACAACGTAAGATTTCTTTTTCGGGCCAGGCTTCACCTGTCAGAGAGAGGTACTCATTTAGAAGTGCTCAGTCAGGAGGCTCTTGCTGCAAAAGACCTAACAGGTTGGTGTATGGCTAGGCATAGCTCTTATTTATCAGTATTGTTGTCAGTGACATTACTGAATGTTTTTAAAGGTGTTTGGATTGATGATAACTACAGATTAAAAGTGTGATTATTGTTGGGGCAATCTGAGGGTACAAAGGAAACACTTTTTATTACCCATTAAATCTTTTGAAATACAGTGTTTGTGGTCACTGATAAGGTGATTCTAGAGATTGTAGCTACAGCTGTGTAACTGAAATTCTTCTGTTCTGGAGCTGAAGCCAGAATCTCTTTCTGAAAAGCTGTTTAATCTTGAAATTATATAAATTATTTTCCCAAAACTGAAGATATTTGACTTAAAGGGAGAGTCTGTATGGAAGTTGTAACAGATTTATTTTTACTTTTTCTAATCACTCCAGTACTGTTTCTGGTTTCTCTTTGGAGTCAGTTACTATTTCTGTATGAAAGCATCCTTAAACCAGAGAAATGCTAAATTAAATTGTAAATTATAAATGGCAATAGTAAGGACAAAGGAGTATTGGATCCTGTAAGCAATTAAAGTATGGAGAATCCTGTCTTTTGCTAGATGTGAGCATTTTGTTTAGCATCATTGAAAGCAGACAGTTATGATAGCAAGGGGTTTTGAAGCCAAATTTGATACTACTTAGTGGATACTTCTGATTTTTTTTTCACTTGTTGGTTTAAATATTTGCAGACGGAGACATGCAGTTCACAATGATTCCACATCCTCTTCCTCATCTGATGATGAACAACACTTTGAGAGGCATAGGCAGCTCAGCCATAACAGAGATTTAAGAAGGTGAATGAAACTGGAGAATAGGAGAGGGAGAAATCTGCTTGGGAGGAGGGCTTAGCATTTGCTTATCTGTGGAGTGTTAACATTCTTCATCTTGTATGCTTTCTGAATTGTGTCCATATGTAATCATATCTGTTGGTGCTGACAGTCATAACTGGGCTCTGTAAAATGGGATTTTTTTTAGAATGGATTTTTTCAGTAAGTAATTTGATTTTTAGGCAAGAATGGGGGTTGGAACACTTATATTTACTTTTTAGATGTTACATTCTATTGCTCCTGTGCTTTACAGTGGTATATTCAGAAAAAAATAAATCATAATGGAAAATGTTATAAATAGAGGAAATGACAGAGGTTTTGCTACTTAGAAAAGGCATGTTAATAACATTGTAACAAGTCAGTTTTCAGCCCAGTGTTTCTCAGATGTGTGTCTTCTGGCACCCGCTCCCGGAGTTCTTAAGAGGGACCAGCAGGGGTGAGAGCAGCCTTTGTTATGCTTACCCACACTGAAATAAGTATCCCCTTGCTCTGTAACTGTTTCAAAGTGGAGGCAAAACATCTTTGAAAGATGTCAGTGTGTTTATCACAAAATAAAAGTCAGTTCACAATCTCCACAGACAGAATACCTTGTTCAAAGCTTGCATTCTCATGTGTTGACTGGCATGGATGTTTGCTAAGAGCTGTTCCAATAATTACCTCATTCTAATGTCTAGAGTGATCATTTGAATTTATTTACTCATGGACATTAAATGCAAAACAATTTGAATGAATGCTTAACTATTTAGGAAGCTGATTGCTCGTTTACAAGGTCTTCTGCATTCACTTGCCATCACTGGAAAGGCAAAAGTTCTCTAGCTTCAGCTTACCTTAGAGCATGTCTCTTTATCCTTAATTCAAATCAGGTGTCTTCCACTCAACTTTCGTAAAGATGAGTTAAATGGAATTCACAAGGATCGTATGAAAATTGGAGCAAGTCAAGCTGATGTTGACCCAATGCAGATAGATTGTTCAGTAAGTATTTTTAGTTCACTGTGTGTGGGTGAGATGTTGCCGGTATTTGTGACAGCTTTCAGTAACGTGCTGTCTGCAGCTACCTTGGTTTACAGTTTTCACTTGAGCAATTTGAAAATTGCCTGCAATATTTCCTTTGTGCTGACATGGAATTTCTGGTGGAAGCTCATCAAACTGCAGCTTTCTTTAACACAAGAAGAACATGGAACTGTTGGAGAGAGTCCAGAGGAGGGCCACGAAGATGATCAGAGGGCTGGAGCACCTCTGCTATGAGGACAGGGTTTTCAGCCTGGAGAAGAGAAGGCTTCAAGGAGACCTTATAGTAGCCTACCAGTATCTGAAGGGGGCCTACAGGAAGGCTGGGGAGGGACTGTTCACAAGGTCTTGTAATGACAGGACGAGGGGTAATGTGTTTAAACTGGCAGAGAGGAGATTTAAACTGGATGTTAGGAGGAAGCTCTTTCCAGTGAGGGTGGTGAGACACTGGCACAAGTTGCCCAGGGAGGTTGTGGCTGCTTCCTCCCTGGAGGTGTTCAAGGCCAGGTTGCATGAGGCCTTGAGTGACCTGATCTAGTGGGAGGTGTCCCTGCCTATGGCAGGGGGTTGGAACTGGCTGATCTTTGAGGTCCCTTCCAACCTAAACCACTCTATGATTCTGTTTAATTTATCCTTAGGTACGATTTGATGGTGTGGGTGGCCTTGCTGACCACATTTCAGCTTTAAAAGAGATGGTGGTTTTTCCATTGCTTTACCCAGAAGTCTTTGAGAGATTCAAAATTCAGCCTCCAAGGTAAGAGAGATTATTTAAAGCTATAAATTCTAATTCACCTGTTTTCCAGGAGAATATTCAACTGAGGTATGAATCTGTTTCTGTGCTTCAGATCTTTCAGCAGTATTGATGGAGGTTTTTAGCAGTAAAAAGTAGTGTCTGAAAATTGGGTGGAAAGTAGAATACGTGTAAGTTCAAAGTTTTACTTTAAAAGTGTCTTTCATTTAAAAGGTGAGGTTGGGGTGCTTATGGTTTGAGTTCTATGTACAAATCAACTTGATTAGTTTAGAAGCAGGAAGAATTATCTAATGTACTTAACTATAATTTGTCCAGTAGTCCTTCTCAAGTGCTCAGGTATCAATTTTGCAATTGATAGGACTTGCAAATGGAACCTTGCAGTGTTTGTTGTGCATGGGCTGAAATAAAAGGTGCCACTTCTTACACAGCTGAATTAGTTCTGTGTTGCAAGATTCAGTTATTAGAGATGTAATTGCTAGTTTTATATAATTCAATCATGGTATATTTCAATATGACTTTAAATTCTTTGCTTTAAAAAGTGTTACAAATAATGAAAATAAACTTTTCTGTGTTTTGCTTCTTTATTCACTAAAATTGCTTTTGAAAGAGCAGTGTGTAGGCTTTTCTAGTTGGTGGCTATATTTATCTGGAAATGCAGAATACCCTCACAGCTTTAGACTTCCTCCTCATTTATCATCCCCAATGGGAAGCCAAATCCATTAACTAAAAGCTTTTTAAGGAAGAATGAAAGGCTTTATTACCAAATCTTGCCTTTTGTGAAAATAAGAGTGAATATGCAGTGTATTATTAAAAACTGAAGTGGTGATTCATAAGTTAGCCCTAAGCACTAAGATTCTGTGTTGGAGTTTGTTCTTCCAGTGTGCTGTAGCCACCCCTGTTAGTTTGTCAGCAGTTTTGGAAATGCTCTTTCGGGACACTGTGATTTTTTTTTCTCAAGATTTTGCACATTTTTGTCCATTTTGCTTCCCACTTTGGATCGCGTAGGAGCAAAAAACTTTCATCTTCTTGGAATTTTCTTCATACTTCAACAGTTACCACTGCCTTTTAGGTTAATTGTTTCGTTTAAGAGAGAAGAGTTGTGTGCATTACAGATGGGGGTTGTAATAGATACTACGCCATGATGTAAATCTTGGTTTTTTATTAACTTTTTAATTCCAGAGGCTGTCTATTCTATGGTCCACCAGGAACTGGAAAGACACTGGTTGCTCGTGCACTTGCCAATGAATGTAGACAAGGTGACAGGAGAATATCCTTTTTTATGAGAAAAGGTGCTGACTGCCTTAGTAAATGGGTGGGGGAATCTGAACGCCAGCTTCGTTTACTCTTTGATCAGGTAAGGTTGAAATTTCCTCTGTGTTCTCTCCACGTTGTAATTTTCTGTGGTCTGTATTTTTAAGAACTCTCAGTTGCTTCCCCTGAAATGAGATTGTCAGTATTCCTTTTCCAGTAGGATGTTTTTAGGGGCTTGAAATCTTGACATGGATTGGGAAAGATTACTACAATAAAGGAGAAAACCTCACGAAGAAAAGTCTAGTGACAAAAAAGGCTTCAAGAGGCAAAAGATAGTGGTTTTAGATCAGAGAGAAACAGTTGCAGACTGAAAGCGTGGTCATTTAAATTCATAATGGAAGAAGCTTGCTTCCAGAATGTGGAATTGAATTAAGCCTGTGTCTCTGTTCTCAGGGCTTGCCAAGTAGCTGTAAAAATTATCGGTGTGATTTGTTTCCTGTCACCCAATCTCAGTGGGTTGATACAGGCTGCTGTCTTCTGTTGCTTGTGCCAGTTATTCCATTAGCTCAATTAATAGCGATTCCTGATGCTAGTCTGAAAAACTTGGTTTCAGTGACTTTTCAGCCCTAATATTTTTCATGCATTTCCTTTTTCAAGTATGCCAATATACCTGTGCTTTCGTTCCAGGCCTACCGCATGCGACCTTCAATTATTTTCTTTGATGAGATAGATGGCCTTGCTCCTGTGCGGTCCAGTAAACAGGATCAAATTCACAGGTAGTACACTTTTCTGTATCTGTGTGGAAGCTCCTTCATCTCTGTGAAAAGAAGACCACAACTTCTTGAAATTTGTGGTGCTCATTTATCCTGAAAACTAACTGCTTTTGAATGCAAGACAATTTTTAAGCAGTAGTCGGAAACCGTTTGCTAAACTTGAGGTCAGCACAAGGCCTATGTTAAACTATCTAAATCTTAAAATTACGTCACTAATCAACATCCCATCAATCTCAAAGTCTTTGACACTGTCCCGCACAACATCTGGGTCTCCAAGCATGGGTTTGATGGGTGGACCACCAGATGGATAAAGAACTGGCTTGATGGCCACACGCAAAGAGTGGCTGTCAATGGGTCCATGTCCAAGTGGAGACCAGTTACAAGTGTAGTCCCTCAGGGATCAGTCCTGGGACCAGTCTTGTTCAACATCTTTGTAGGTGACATGGACAAAGGCATTGAGTGCACCCTCACCAAGTTTGCTGATGACACCAAGCTGTGTGGTGCAGCAGACACAATGGAGGGCAGGGATGGCATCCAGAGGGACCTGGACAGGCTGGAGAGGTGGGCACAAGCCAACCTCAGGAGGTTCAACAAAACCAAGTGCAAGGTTCTGCACCTGGGTTGAGGCAATGCCAAGCACAAATCCAGGCTGGGCAGTAACTGGCTGGAGAGCAGCCCTGAGGAGAGGGACTTGGGGGTGCTGGTGGAGGAGAAGCTCAACGTGAGCCAGCAGTGTGCACTTGCAGCCCAGAAGGCCAAGCAGAGCCTGGGCTGCACCAGGAGAAGTGTGGCCAGCAGGTCGAGGGAGGTGATTCTTCCCCTCTGCTCCATCCTGGTCAGACCTTACCTGGAGTACTGCATCCAGTTCTGGAGCCCCTGGGACAAGAGGGATGTGGACATGCTGGAGTGTGTCCAGAGAAGGGCCATGAGGATGCTCAGGTGACTGGAGCACCTCTGCTATGAGGACAGACTGAAAGAGTTGTGGCTGTTCAGCCTGTAGAAGAGGAGGCTCACAGGTGACCTTATTGTGGCCTTCCAGTATCTGAAGGGGGCCTACAGAAAAGCTGAGGAGGCACTTTTTAGGCTACCAGGTAGTGACAGGACTAGGGGGAATGGAGCAAAGCTGGAGGTGGGGAGATTCAGACTGGATGTGAGGAGGAAGTTCCTCAGCATGAGAGTGGTGAGACCCTGGAACAGGTTGCCCAGGGAGGTAGTTGGGGGCCCATCCCTGTAGGTGTTTAAGGCCAGGCTGGATGAGGCTGTGGGCAGCCTGATGTAGGGTAGGGTGTCCCTGGGCATGTCAGAGGGGTTGGAACTAGATGATCCTTGTGGTCCCTTCCAACCCTGACTGATTCTATGATCCTGATTAAAAGTTTGTTCCTTCTGAATGATTATTGCAGAAGGTTATGTTAGAATGTAACAAAATTTGCTTGAACGGTGAAATAAAACAGTATTTTTCTGTTAGCTCTATTGTATCAACGCTTCTGGCACTGATGGATGGCTTAGACAGCAGAGGAGAGGTTGTGGTAATTGGAGCCACCAACAGACTAGATTCCATAGATCCTGCTTTACGAAGACCTGGACGCTTCGATCGAGAGTTCCACTTCAACTTGCCAAATAAAGAGGTCAGAACTTAATGCTAAGGTGGCAAAGTCCATCTTTAATAACAAATCCACATAGTAATGCTGTATCACAGAACACTTCAAGTTGAAATCAGTATTGTGCAATTCAGAAGAGGGATATTTGTAAAGACTGTGTACTGTGGAGGGCAGATCTGGTACTGAGTGTATGTGATTAAGATGATTTCAAGAATTAGTTAATTCTGTAATTGATTTTTGATGTCGAAGTGACTAGCCCAGAAAATGAGATGCTGGTAGTCACTAAAATGTTGAAGAGTGAGTGAATGTATGAACTGGCTATAAGTTACTGTTGTCTCATCTTGGAAGTGAAAGAAATGGTGTATATTCCAAGAATTCCTTTTTGCTAACTAAACCTTCTATCAGAGCTCAAGGTGGGGAACATTTTTTTTTTTTTTTTCATTCCCAAAGTGATTTCTCTTTGGTTACTTATTTAATCCACTGAGGCACTTCTACCTTGAAGCACTCTTGTTCTCAGTTTAAAAACAGATAGTGGATGTCCCTGTGTTGGATTGTTCCTAGGCTGGGTATCCTGGAAGGAAACCTATAAGTGCTTTGGGATCTGATACTCTTACTTACCAACAGAGAGTTGGACAAAGGTGTGAAGTACACTGCATGAGATGCAAGGCTTGGGAAGCTTCTCATTCTGTGGCAATAGCTAAGCAATGGAAAAAAATAGGTGTAATAGAAACTAAAAGATACTGGGGGGAAGATAGTATGCCAAACTGGAACAATGGTTTTGTGGGTTTTCTCTGGCTTCCACTTGTATTTCTTTTATTAGGAAAGGATGAAATGCCAATTGGTTTGAAGGCGGGTGGAAGTGCACTAAACAGAATATTTAACACCAACATTTGTCTCCAGTTTTTATTTGCTTTCAGAAACAGGAGAGGAAGTGCCATGAAACAGATCTAATACATGATTCCTTACAGTGGAAGATTTCTAGAAGTCTGCTATAATTAATCTATGTAGCATGAAATAAAATCCTGCTAAGATCAGAGATGAAGATAGGCAACACTTGACATTTTTCTAGATCAGTGACAGTAGTTTGAGTCATAATTATTGTTCTTCTTTGTAGTAATTGTAGCAATTTGAAAGCTAGAACTGTTTTCCTTGAGCAAAGTGCCAGAAAAGCAAATTTGATGAACTAATGAGACTGTCACCATGAAATTTTGCTAAATTTGACAGAATTTTCTTTGATAAAAAAATCCCTGCAGATAATTATTTTTACTGCTTTCTTTTTTTTCCTTGGGATCATTAGGTCTCATACTTGTGAAACTTTTAGTGGAAACTATAAAAGCCTTTTATTTCATTGCAGACCTCCAGAAAGAGTTCAGTCTGACAAGCTGAGAACTGTGAAATTTCCTGCTTGAAAAAGCAGAGAGCATATTAACTGAACCTTGAAATACTTTAAAACTTCAGCAGATGAGAAAAGCATTTGTACTAATGTGAAGGTTTTGGGTGCCTTGTGTTGTGGCAGGTGTTTCTAAGAGGAAAGTTAGGACAAACTGAAATGTAACCATTTGGTTTACAGGCCAGAAAAGAGATTTTCAAGATCCACACACGTGATTGGACTCCTAAGCTACTGGACATGTTTCTTGATGAGGTAGCTGAAGAATGTGTTGGTGAGTGTGAAAACAAAGTCGGTGAGTTACTGCATGTGACCAAGCCCTAAGGAATCTGAGCTCTTACCAAGCAGCAGCTGAGCTCTTGTGCTTTTCTGCAAAGTGAGGCAGCTGGCACACCTCAGGAGCAAAAGTAGACACTTTTATTTTTGTGTCTCAGAACGCTGAATGGGTTTTGGGTATCTTCCTCAGGACCAAAGTTTTGAGTTTTGACTAGGAGCTACTTTGTAAGAGCCAGGCTGCGAATCATGTAACAAAACCTCTCTGCAGTGCAGCAACTTTTTACATTCTCTCTTAACCTGCTCATTTTTGGTTGCTTACAAAGTCACTTTAGAAACCTTGGCCTTGACTTCTGTGTTACCTGAGACTGACATAACATTTGATTCTTGTTTGTTTGTCTAGGATACTGTGGTGCTGATATTAAATCCCTATGTGCTGAAACTGCCCTCTGCGCTTTGCGCCGCCACTATCCTCAGATATACAAAAGTAACCAGAAACTACAGTTAGATATTGCTTCTATTAAAATAACAGCAAAGGATTTTGTCATGGCTATGCAGAAGATTGTCCCAGCTTCGCAGAGGGCTGTGGCTTCACCTGGGAGAGCACTACCAGCCAATTTAAAACCCCTCCTTGAAAACACACTAGCAAGCATTTTAGAAGCTTTGCAGAAAGTATTTCCCCATGCAGAACTTGCACTACAAAAGGACCAACAGCAAGGTATGACAATAACGTTCACTTTAAAATTTTTGCAAGAGTCAAAAGCTTTGATTTGTGCAGTAAACACAGGCAAACCTCAGCTGTGATGACAGCAGAATTTTATAATATGCATGTGTACAGTGTTGGATGGGAGCTGTGAACAACTTGCAATACAAAGTAGAGAACTATGTGTTCTCTTTGCATTTGTAGAGATGAATCTGAGGTGTATAAGGCAACTCCTTCAAAACAAATGTTGAAACTGGGGGAGAAGTGTGTTTTTGCATGAATGCTTCAAATTCCTGTCTGAAGAATGTCAGAACCACAATACAAGTGGTTTAAGCTGCACCTTGTTTTAGCTATTATGCAGTCTCTGAATTGAAATGTTTGAGGATTGTTCTGTATGCTTTCACCCGAGATCAGAATGTTTTAGTAGTGTAGCATACTTGCATTGCATATGTAAGCTCATGCCTTGACTGCATCAGCCCTATCAGATTAATTCCGTCTGTGACATAAACTCATTCCACTGCTGTCTAATGGAGATCTATAAATAGTTAGAATATCCTACAGGTTAGACTAACCTACTCTCAGCAAAGCAGGCAGTTTGTTTGCATTGGTAAAGCAGGCAGAAACCCTCCACCCAAATAAAAGCAGAGAAAGTAGAAATTTGGTAATTGCATCCCCTCTCTGTTTTCTGTCTTTGGTTATGTCCTCCTTCAGTGATCCTTGAGGAGCCTTATTAAGAAGATGTGTTGATCTGAGTATTCTGACTCACTGGTCCTAGACAGGTCCAATTCGCTTATTCCCCTACATCCAGAGCAGGGGGACCTGCTTCAGAAAGAAATGGACTTGTTGGGTTTTTCAGGTGTCTAGGAACTACAGAAGTTGTTCCTAACCATCTTTATTCTAAGGGAAACACTCCCCACCCCCACCAAGTTTTCACCAGACAGGTAATACCTTAGGCAAATCAGAGACAGTCTACTTAGAGTATAATAAAATCTTCAGAAAACAGTGTTCAGTGCATGTGCTCAAATGAAGAGATACAAGACAAGTAACTCCAGTGTTGGTTTAGAAGCTGTATTAATGTGAGAGCAAGGTATGGACTAGCCAGGGAAGTTAACAAACCTCTCTTGTCTTTCAGACAGTTTAAATCGTATTTTAAGTAATAATGGAATTGACAGTGATGAGGAATCACCATCAATCTTTGAAGATGAGTCAGCTCATAAAGAGCCTGATAGAGAAAAAGAAAAATTCCTCAATTTTAGCAGGTAAACGTTTGTTTGCATTTTGAAGGTGGGCCTGTAAGCAGTTTTGGTGTGAGGGATGGTGGATGGAGGAGTAAAATGTGTGGGGAGTCTGATTGATATTTGCAAGAAGTAAGTGTGAAGATACAGCTGAGTACTGATGGTTCTGCAGGAGCACACGGCCATAACATATCAAACTGAGTGGCCCAGCTCTCGTTTCCAAAGTCAGAATGGTCTGCAGACTGTTAGAATGTGTTGATTTAATCAGAACTATTCCTTGAAAGATTCAAGACTGGAGAAATGTGCTGCCTGTCTTTATGGATTTGTGTGGCTGTCTTTGGACCTTCTGCTTTCCCAGACTGTTAAACAAAATTAGTAGCAAATTATGTAGCAGAGATAAAGATAAATGGTGAGTTAAAACACTGTGAGAAAAACCTAAACCATGCCTGCATTTTCAACCTTTAACCTACTAATTTTATGGTAATTTTCTAGCATTTTAATGTGGACATTGTATAAGCCAGCAGCTGAAAAAATAGATTATTCTCATCACTGTTGGGTCAGTAGGTTTCTTTTCATGTTTTATTGCTTTGCTGTCCAGAAAGTCTTCTGACCTGCTGAGCTTGGTTAGGTCTTTAGGAATTCAGCCAGTGAAGGTTCAACAGTACTGTGGTGGTGTAAGATATATATCTATATATATAAAAAACAGTATAATGCTATTCACAAACTGTTCCATACTAGTAAAGCGAGATTGCTAGGAAATTAATGCACAATTCAAAGATGAAACTGAATGACTGAATAAAATAAATATAAATCTTACTTGCATTTAGTGTACTGTTATAATTTAACCAATCCAACTGTGTACTTCTTTAGATACAGCTTAAGTGTTTCAGTACCTGCTTTTTTTTTTTTTTTGCCAGAAATATTCTGCTCCTTCCTTTTCATCATCTCCAGTAATTATGGCAAATTTCAGCTGAATTTGACAGATCTGGAGATCTCAGTTATTTAAACTCAAGGCCTGTGTTCAGCTGGCAAAGAGATGTGGTGTGTGCTGAGAGACAGTGTTGTTATTCTCCCCTGTGTCAGGTTACTGACCAGTAGTGAGAGTTACTGACCAGCTGGACAGTCCCCTTGTGGGACTGAGGAGTTAAACAACAACTCAGCCATATGAATAGCAGACATGTTGGGCATTGGCAAGATTTCTTAGGGGAGGTACAGGTTAAGTTTGTAAAAACAAAATGGGCTCTGATAGTCTTCCCAATCACAAGCCAACTTCTTGTTTACTGGAGTATGTAGAGTACTTACAAAAAAAAAAAGTGTGAGTGGGGAAAAAAATCCTTCAACATCTGTGTGCTTATTCATCACTACATTTTTAAACTTGCTTTCTTGTTGTTCTAGAAATGCTTATCACCAACCAACGTCCTATAGGCCACGGTTCTTACTAGTTGGAGAGCCAGGATATGGGCAAGCTTCTCACTTGGCACCTGCAGTAATACATGCCCTGGAAAAGTTTTCAGTTTATACACTAGAGCTATCACTGCTGTTTGCTAGCACCACATCACCAGAGGAAACATGTGCACAGGTATCTTTTTTTTTTTTTCCTCTTTGATCATAGGACTGATGAATACTAGTAAATGAAGCAAAATTCACTGTTAGTGGAGGTGGCCTGGTTTGAATATGCTGTTGTGTTTACTTCTGTCTCAAAATCCACTTTTCTTCTAGATTGAATGATGCCAAATAAGGATGTTATACATGACCATATTTTTCATTCTGAATTAAATAGTGCTAGCAGTTTGGGAAGATGGGATGTGCTGCTAATTGCCCTTTTTATGGCAAGAAATCCTGACGGTCTCAGTGGCATCCAGAAAGTTGTTTTCTAGGAATCTGTTCTCCCTGTAAATGGCTCTGCATCAGCCCAACTGTATATAATACACTTTGTGGCCTTTTTTTTTTTGCATTTGTAAGGCAATCAGAATTTGAGGGGAAAAAAAGATGCTTCTTTATTTTATATAGCATATACAGCTTGCACTGCTGCAGTACATGCAGTAAGAGCTTTAAAATTCATGGAACGTGCAACATTTTTAAAGTGGTGTGTTTTAACTAGAAAATTTAAATACAAGCAGATGTAGTGCTGCTGTATGTTTTACTTTTAGGCAGGAAATCAATATTTGGCATCACTGTATTAAAATATTTTGACCTGTAGTAGCAGTGTTGGAGAGTTGTACAAGTAAGGGCAGACACATTGCAGGACTGGATACTTATTTATCTTTTTCATTTTTTTCTTTGCCATGCAATGGTTGTGTCTGCAGTGACGTGACTACCATGCCTAGTCACTGCCTGCATATGCTGTGTGCTCTTCCCATCTTGTGACAGACACTCCCCAAATCCTGATAATCTTGAAAGGGTGCATGGAGAAGTTTATCACGTGAAAGAACTGTTGCCCCTTCTTCCTCATGCATGTCCTTCTTTGTGATGGAGGCAGCATCCTTAGGCTCTTTCAAAGCATGGGATCTTGTCAACTGGATCCTTTGGTGTAGTGAGAGGCAGTAATTCACTAGTTCAGGCAGACTTAGACTGGCTGCCTCTTACAAAATGTGCTTGAAATTGTGAGTTGTAACCAGGCTTTAGTGTCAGCCTCATCTTTTCACGTAGGTCTTTGTTTGCTCAGATTATGCTCCAGACTGACTTGGATATGTGCCTGCTCGCTACTGAAAATGGTGTAGTCACAATCATGTAGTGATGCACAGGGGCTAACACATCTCGCTGAAGGGTTAGTCTTGTTTTTTTCAGGCACATCACCACGTCACCTGAGTTGTGAGGCACTTTAGGTGTTATCTTTCACCTGAGTGGTTTGAAATCATGTCCTTTTCTGTCTGTGTCAAAATGTCTATACTGGAGTCAAAGCAAAAGTTTAACTTTATTGATAAGGAGTTGGGGTTTTTTTGTTGGCTTGTTTGGATGCTTTGTCATCATGTACTCCTATTCCATAAAATAGTTTGAAACTTATTAGCCTGTTCCACATGGTTTAGTTTTCTTATCCAAGCTTTCATTTTGCCAGTTGATGCGAGAAGCTCAAAGAACAGCACCAAGTATAATTTATATCCCACATATCCATCTGTGGTGGGAGGCTGTTGGAGCTACAGTGAAAGCTACTTTTACAACACTGCTGCAGAACATTCCAACGTTTGCTCCGGTTTTGCTGCTTGCAACATCTGATATACGTCATGAAGATCTCCCAAAAGAGGTATTTCTGTTGCAGCTTTTTTTACGTTATTACATTTCTTTACATTGGCGAGGCACTGGAACAGGTTGCCCAGGGAGGTTGTGGCTGCTCCCTCCCTGGATGTGTTCAAGGACAGGCTGGATGAGGTCTTGAGTGACCTAATCTAGTGTGCGGTGTCCCTGCCTATGGCGGGGGGTTGGAACTGGGTGATCTTTAAGGTCTCTTTCAACCTAAACCATTCTATGATTGTTGTTAAAGTTTAAATCCTTTCAGCACTGGAGGGCTGTGCATTTCGAAACAAATTCATACAGTGGCTACTCAGGTACCCTAACAAGATCTATTAAAATCTGCTCAGACAAAAGAATGCTGACAGCATTTATCTGAAATCTTCTGAGTAAAGAGATTAGATTTGATCCAACTTTTTCTTTCTCACTCCTGACACACGCTTATTAGATAGATGTATAAATTTACTTCAAGCAAGAATTCGAGTGACTTCATGTCTATGGCTATGTTCTTAATCAAGAATATGTGCTTGGAATGTAAATGGAAAAAAAAAAAGATATTTTTACTGAAAAGTGAAAGGTACTTTTACTGAAAAAGTACACTGCTCACATTGTTAATGAAATATTTTAAATGCTTCAATAAAAATTTCAGTTCCCTCATGTAAGTGAAAGCTTTACAAATTAGAAAGCTAAGCTACAGCTTCCGTTTAAGTAACCTGGAAATCAGTTTTCAGTTGTATTCCTTAGGAAAATTTAGTAAGAGTACATGCTTATCTTTTTGCACATCTGAGGGCGTGCATTAAACAGAGATGATTAAAATGTAATTATGCTGCTCTGATGATTTTGTCCCAGTTACTGGGGGGAGAAAGGACTTACCTAGATGTGTTTATCATCAAATACTTTGAAGGGGCTTCACTTTCTACAGAAGTTTTTGTGCTCTCAGTAAATTCCCTCTATAGTAATTCTTGACATTTCTTATGTACGTTTTGGTAATAGAGATTGAAAAATGGATGAAAACCTCAAAGTATGCAACTTCAGGCAACTCACAGATTAATTAAAAAACAAACACAACCACACACAAACAACAACAACAACAAAAAAACACCCAAAAGCAATTAACCAACCAAACCCCAAACAAACAACAAAAACCTTACCAAAATGCCCACCTTGTCTACTGAACATTCTATAGCTGATGTCAAGATTCAAACTGAAGAAGAGCAAGGCAAGACAAATACAAAAGAAGCAGTCTTGGAGGTTGTCAATGTCCCCACTTTAACAGTGTATTATAAGATCTCCTTAGAATCATAGAATGGTTTAGGTTGGAAGAAACCTCAAAGATCATCCAGTTCCAACCCCCTGTGCCATAGGCAGGGACATCTCCCACTAGGTCAGGTCACTCNTAGCAGAGCTGCTCCAGCCCTCTGATCATCTTCGTGGCCCTCCTCTGGACCCTCTCCAACAGTTCCACATACTTCTTATGGGGAGGGCTCCAGAACTGCACACAGTACTCCAGGTGGGGTCTGATGAGAGCAGAATAAAGGGGGAGAATCACCTCCCTTGCCCTGCTGGTAATGCCTCTCTTAATGCAGCCCAGCACACAGTTGCTGTCTGGGCCACATTGTTGAATGTCAGGAGGTTGGCTCAGGCCCACCTTTCCAGCCTGTCCAGGTCCCTCTGGATGGATCCCTGCCCTCTAGCAAGTCGACTGTGCCACACAGCTTGGTGTCATCCGCAAACTTGCTGAGGGTGCTTCACTGAGCTTTAATTCTAGAGGTGTTCCGTAGAGAAGATGCTTTCATTTACTGTGCTGACTTGTGAAAATTTAGCCTCTTGAAGCCAAAAAGAGAACTTTTCACAGTTTGTCTTCTCCACATGGTTATTCAATTTAACTTAGAAAGGTACTCCTCTTTTGGAGTAGAAGATGAATTTGTGTGGCCTCACCTGAAACATCTTTTTTTCCTCATGCTTTAGATAAAAGAGTTGTTTATTAATGATGATGAAGTTTTCAAAGTTGAGGTGCCCAATAAGCAAGCAAGAGAAACGTTTTTTGAGGACTTGATTCTAAACCAAGCTGCTGAGCCTCCTGTATCAAAAAATGCAGGTGAGGATTTTCTCTTTATACAATTTGGCTGAACTGTAAGTGACTCTACAGTGATAGACTTGATAATAATGCTCTATCAACAATTTTTCTTGTATGTGAGTACTCTAAATTGACTAGAAGTTTCTGATTAAGCTTGTCAGCCACTGGAAGAGCTTCCCCTAGCACCACCACCGAAGCCTCCACAGCTGACAGAGGAAGAACTAATGCAGCTGGAGAAGCAGGAGGAGGATACGTTGTGTCAGCTTAGGATATTCTTGAGGGATGTGACTCACAGGCTGGCTGTCGACAGGCGTTTCAGGGCATTTACAAAGCCTGTTGATGGAGAGGAGGTAAATTAGCGTTGATCTGTAATACCATTTCATATGTGTGTATTCACAGTTTCCTTGTGTATTTCTCAGTGTTTGTGTGCTCTTTATAGGAAGGTTTATTTTTCGTTTTAGGACCGTACTGTAGCAGTTTTTCAGGAAGCAGGGAATTAATTTTGCCTATATTTTTGCTGACTCCTTGAGGCTCTCAGATGCCTATTATTGGCATATCCATCAAAAGTCCTGGTTTCTTCCTAAGACATCTTTGTGTAGGCATGTTGCAGCATTGAAGAGCAGAGATATTGCTTTATAATTATAAACAGTATCTATAGGTCTGGTTTAATAAAGCCTGAAGCTCTTCAACTGACTGTCAGTTTCTGTGAGAGCAAGAATAGAAGCAGCAGTCCTTAAAATAACAAATATTTAAGATTCTACTCTCTTAGAAAATCAACCATAAGGACAGTGTATTTTCTTCTTCCTCCCATACATATCTTACATCTCTTTTTCTTATGTAATTTATTAAGTGTAAGCCAAAGGCATAAACTTAGAAGGCAGCTTTAGTTTTAATCAGAATCAGTCAGGGTTGGAAGGGACCACAAGGATCAACTAGTTTCAACCCCACTGCCATGCCCAGGGACACCCTACCCTAGATTAGGCTGGCCACAGCCTCATCCAGCCTGGCTGCAAACACCCCCAGAGAAGTGGCCTCAACCACCCCCCTGGGCAACCCATTCCAGGGTCTCACCACTCTCATGCTGAACAACTTCCTCCTCACATCCAGCCTGAATCTCCCCACCTCTAGCTTTGCTCCATTCCCCCTAGTCCTGTCACTACCTGAGTGCCTAAAAAGACCCTCCCCAGCTTTTCTGTAGGCCCCCTTCAGATACTGGAAGGCCCCAATAAGGTCACTTGGGAGCCTACTCTTCTCCAGACTGAAGAGCCCCAACTCTTTCAGTCTGTCCATATAGAAGAGGTGCTCCAGCCCTCTGATTTTGATATAGCTTTGTGCTTCAGCAAAGTCCTTTTTTCCTAAGTATCCTTTTATTTATGGTTTCTGAGAGGTGAATAATGTAAACAACCATAGGTGTCCTCATTTAAACTAGTCGTTGAGCTCCTTTTATGGTCTGGATGAAAAATCAATACCTCTGGGTCCAGTTACCTCGTTCTAAAGCAGATGCCCAGATACTTCAGAGGTGCAGCTCATGCAGCCTTTTTCTCACCAACTAAAAGAATCTTGGGTGACTTTACCAAGAAAGGTGTATTTGCTGAAGCAAAGTGAAACACATCCTACTCTGGGTCTTGTTCCCATCTCATCCCTGCATGAGCTGCTAATCCTCCTGCTTCTGTTTTTCCCTTTCCTGGTCTGCCTCTTCAAAGCCAGTTGAAATAGCCCTTTTGTTTTCAAGAAACTAACAGTTTCATTTCCACGTCTTTGAATGTGTCATAAATATTTGGAGGTTTTAACAAGTCCTTTATTCGACTTTATAAAAGCAGTTAATTTTTCTGGATACTGTGTTAAATATCTGAGTATATGTATTTCATATACATCCTGGATACTGTGTTAAATATCTGAGTATATGCATTTCATATACATACTGGACACTGTGTTAAATAGCTGAGTATATGTATTTCATAATCTGTAGGTACCAGATTATAACACAGTTATTGAACACCCCATGGACCTATCGACAGTCCTCTCCAAGATTGACCTACACCAGTACCTAACTGCAGCAGATTTTCTGAAAGACATCGATCTAATCTGTAGCAATGCTTTAGAGTACAACCCAGATAAAGATCCTGGAGGTGAGGATGTGATTTTAACCCTGATTTGGAAAAAAAAAAAGATTTTAAATATCTTCTATGGACAGTAGACTTAACAATAGATTATTTTAAACATTGACAGAGAACATTTCTTACCAGATTGTAAATGTTGTATCATTAAACTACTTGGGCATGAAATGGTGATGAAAGTGTTGATAAGTAACTATTGCTTTTTGCTGTCATTAATTATTAACTTCCGTGTGGTTACGTTGAAAATATTCACTAAGGTAACTTTTCAGAACCTACCTATGAAAAGAACAAGATATTTCTGAGTAATCAAAATAAAAGACTTCATATAGTCCATTCTGACTCCAATTTCAGATCGTCAGATTAGGCACAGAGCTTGTTCTTTGAGAGATACTGCATATGCCATAGTGAGGGAAGAAATGGATGAGGAGTTTGAGCGGTGCTGCGAAGAGATTAAAGAATCTCGCAGAGAAAGAGGTATGGGGGTTGGTGCTGAGCATTTCAAGGCTTGTGTCAGGATTTGGAACCAGCAGTGCAAGACGATTCTTTGTTGTCTGTTCTTCTTTGCAAGGTTGTAGCTCTTCAAAGTATGCTCCATCTTACTACCATGTAATGCCGAAGAACAGCTCTGTTCCTGGGTGTAAGAAGACCGACCCAAAGTGTAATGAAAACACAAAGATGCCAGGAGCACCAGTAGATGCCAGTACCCCCCACTGTCAAGGCAAGTTTTATTCTGATTTTCTTGAAGAAGATAATGAAGTTACTCCTACTTCCTCTGTTCTTGGGACATAACAGGTTTCTGTGATCCCTGGCTCTTCATGCCAGAGGCATTTCATTTTTTAATTCACTCCAAAATGTGAGATAAATACAGATCATGAAATCAGTGTGGTTATGAAGTTCAAGTACAGTGGCTGGTTGGCATTGTAAGGCCCTAACCTTAATGGCCAAATTGACATCTCATGGCTCCTAAATTGCTACCTCTTGAAGTCCAAATTGTGGTTACATGGCAGTTTCTGAATACTCAATTAATTTTTTGCTACATGAAACAGTATTTTTCCCTTCCTTGCCCTCAAATATTGAACTCTATGCCACTTTTTACTATGATTTCCAATTGAAAGGGGGAAAAATACAGAGCAATAATAATAGGTACGGAAAGGAAAGCTCATTATTTCCTCACTCTCCTGTGAAAAGGGCATGAATGAACAAAGGGTCTTGGGGCTCTTTCAGTTAAAATGTATGACATGGTGTGAAGATTTGTGGTCTCACTGACACGACTGGGAATTTTGCCATTGACTTCACACATATGCTTTGTCCAGTACTCTGAATAAAAAAAAAAAAAAAATGGTGGGATTTTCTTGAAAGCAAAAATGCAAAGTTTATTTTAAATGATGTTAACTGAATCAGGAAGCATATGAAGTGTAAGTCTTTACAGGGAATTTTTTCCCCATCAAATAGTCCCTTAATACTGCCTCTAACTGCCCAATGTGTGTATAGCTTTTGAGGTTAACATCTTTGTAAGAGATTGGGAGGACTTGTCTCCAAATGCTCATCTACATTAGGTAAGACAGTAAGAAACACCTCCTAATAACCTTGCTTTGCAGTAGTACTTTCTATATAAAGTAAGAATTTTCTACTCATATGAAATCTTGATGGTTTTGTGAATGAAATTCTGTAGCTGACTTTTAAAAATCTAATAGCAAATTGACCTCGTTAACTCTGTGGGGAGACAAACAGTGGTATTTGAGCTTCTTTGATCATTTTGCTTTTATGTCAGATGAGATGAGAATGCTGGATTTTGAAGTAAGAATTATTTTCACAATGTTTCAAATTACTTTTTCTGGCATCTCTTCATAGATATGTCAAGAAGAAAGCGTAGAAAGAATAAAGTGTCTTCAAGTAATACAGCAAAAAGGAGGCATTTTCAATTCAATAAAGAAAATAAAGTTCCAGAAGACCAAAATGAAGTAGAAAGTGAGGAAGAGTCTCCAGAAAGACATGTTTCTACCATCGATCACATTGAGTCCACACAGAATTATTCTATGGAGGAAAATGAAAAAGTCCTTCAGGAGCGACAGAAAAATAGGAATGAAAATAAGTCTGGGACAGAAAATGAGAGAGGTGTTGTGGCTAAATCTGCTTCTGAAAAGAAGGCTGTCATGGTTCCTGAACATTCAAACCTGAGGCCAGAAAGTGAGACATTGCATTGCCAAATAATAGAAAGTTCTGAAGACGGAGATTCAAATGGTAAGTGAAAGATTGAGCAGGTCATGTAGATGCTTTTTCTTTCTGAAGAGTATTACACTGTTGTATTATGCTTTAGCCTTCTTTGATTCCATTTTTTTATTTCTGTTGTGACTTTCTAAAGTAAGCACAAAGTGTTTCTTGTTATGCCAAACTCTTGTTTTTCTGCAGTGTTCAGTTAAAAAAAGCTGTGCCTCAAGCAGCATGGACCCAGTCAGGTGCAGAATAGAAGAATAATGTCCTGCTGTTTGCAGTGGAAGATGCAGTTCCTAACCTAAATTGCTTTGGAGTTTTACTGTGCGGTGCTGTAATAACAACATGACTATATTTTTTTCCCCGCTTTTACCATGTTTTTGGTACCAGATGGTTGGGGTTTTTTTGTGTATGTCTGAGTTTTTAATTTTCATGGAGTAACTTTTCCAGAAAGAAAGTCAAGCATTTCCTAGTAAAACAACAGTAACAGTTTTATCCCTGTCATTGCAGGGAGGGACTGTGTCTTAGATGTGAGATACTTCACTGATACTGTGTTCCAGACAAACAGAAATCCTAACTTAAGAGATCTGTGTCATTCTAGATTCGTGGGTGCACTGCATGACTCGAGCAAGACGTTCTCGGGTAAAAGAACAACAGGAAACCTGTGTTGAGAAAGCACCAGAAAACCTAACACCATCAGTCATTGTGGATTACTTGGAGCTCAAAGTGAGTCTTCACTTCAGCTTTATCATGGAATCATAGAATGGTTTAGGTTGGAAGAGACCTCAAAGATCCTTCAGTTCCAACCCCTGCCATAGTCAGGGACACCTCCCACTAGAACAGGTCGCTCAAGACCTCATCCAGCCTGGCCTTGAACACCTCCAGGGAGGGAGCAGCCACAACCTCCCTGGGCAACCTGTTCCAGTGTCTTGTTTATATTGAAGTAGAACATTTTTTTTGCTATGTGCACAGTTGTAAATTGAGTTAGTTGTTAAGCAATGCCAATTAAAACAATATGGGAGGGATATACAACTTGTGAAATAATTCAGATTGTCATAGACAACGACTTACTGTGCTTCCACACCTGGTGCTGTGGAATGTCAGAGTGAGTTTTCATTCAAATTGTTAATTAAAAGGGCTTGTTGAATTTTAAAATAGCACATTGACAACCTGCTAGTACTGCTGGCAATGTCTTAGTAGTCTTTATGGTGGATATGAGGAATTTATTTTATTTTGGGGTTTTGCATGTTTACCTTTATTAGAAAAGGACTTTTTTTTCTAGAAGTTAATGTGTTGGAATAAAGCTCATCATGGGTAAAATACTAATATTTTTTTATACTTAATAATTTTTCAAAATGCAGCGTTAGAATTTTGCATCCAAACAGTTACAATGTTAAAAGGGATTTTCCAGTTCCTTCTAGAAGAGAAGTTGCTATCCTAGACTATAGGTGGAGAATAAGTTAAAAATGGGCCTAACTGCAGGGAGTAAAAGATACTCCTTTGCATGAATTGGAAAGAGTAGAACAAGGACCTAATCTTCAGGGGATACTGCAGTGAAGAAAATTAGGAAAATTGCTAGGTTGGAGTCTTGGAAGTTGGCCAGTGCAGAGGAGGGTTGCTGTTTACCTGCAACGATGAGAAAGGAAGTGTTCTCCCTGTGTGGGGAGATTGTGGCCAGATAGGAATCCCATTTAGTGGAGGGGTTTGTCAACACAATTCCTGTCACACTTTTAAGATATGACCTAATTTGTAAAGGTAAAACTAATGTTTTAAAGCTGGCTTCTAAAGAAGCTGATTTCAGGAGGTTTTGTTGTTCATGTCTGCTGATATATACAGAGAAGCCACATAGTTTTTTTTTGTGGAGTCAGGGTGCAAATAGCATGTGCTCTGAAATTATTTCCTGCTGGAGTACAGCCCTTATAGATGCTTCAGCTTTGACAAGAGCTACAGTTATGAAATAGTCTCTTAGAAAATGTGTTTGGAAGCTGAATGCCACTGGAACTAGCTGCTCATGCCAGAGAGCCTCTTTGGAACTCACCTGCAGTAAATAAGCCAGGTGACCCTCCAAAATGTAGCTGCTTGGTTTTGTTTGGGGTTTGTTGTTGTTGTCATTGTTCATTTACTTGCTTGGTAATAGACACAGTTAGAACTCCTCTGCTGCAAAGACAGGCTGAGGGAGCTGGAATTGTTCAGCCTGGAGAAGAGGAGGCTCTGAGTAGATCTAATAGCAGCCTTCCAGTACCTGAAGGGGCACCTACAAGAAGGATGGAGAGACACTGTTTACAAAGGCCTGCAGGGGCAATGGCTTCAAACTAGAGAAGAGTAGGTTCAGATCAGATATTAGGAACAGATTCTTTATTATGAGGGTAGTGGAACACTGGAACAGGTTGGCTGACAAGGTGGTTGGGACCCCATATCTGGAAGTATTAAAAGTAAGGTTTGACAGGGCTCTGGGCAGCCTCATCTTATTTGCAGATGCTCCTGGTTACTGCAGAGGGGCATGGACTAGTGACCTTCAGAGGTCAGTTCCAACCCAGACCATTCTATGATTCTGTGTGGCAGCAATTAGCAATAGTTTCACACAGAATTTGTCCATGTGTGTCTGTCACATCCTACCTTTTCTGTTTGCGGCAGCTGGAAGCACACTGTGGCTTTTGCACATCTTATCTGTGTATTGTATGGAATGAAGTTGGAATACTACAGTTTGGTGCTAGCTGATCTGAGGGAGGCAGAGGCAATTGTGAGGCAGTAATATTTTCATTGGTATAGCTGCTCTCTTAAGCTGCATCCTCACAGCCTTGCACAACACACATAAACTCAACAGCCCCAGCAGTGGAAGAAGACTGCTGCCACTAGCTTATCACTCTTCCTTTCCCAGAGATTATCACATTCACATCTTTGGTAACAGAAATGACTGTGTGGGAGACTGGTAATCTGCTACAGGCCAAGTCACTGTGGTAGTTTATCCACTCTTCAGTTTAAAGGTAGGAGCTAACTGATGTAGCTGCTTCCGGATCTGTTCAGACACTTGAGCAGTGTGTTCTGCCAGCAGAGTTGTAGGCACTCAGCTAGTGGGTAAAGCTGAGCACCTAAGGATGCTTGTGTTTCCAGCTGGCACAGCTCTATCTAGAAAATCTGTAGCCTGGCTTCCAAAAGATCCATTTTATGGTGCTTTGTATTGCAGCAACAGTTTCCCTTATGAAATACAACAGTGGCTATGCTGTGGCAGCAGCTCTATGTCAAAGTGGATTGTGTCATTCCCTGACATTCTGGAAGCAGCTGACTGGCAGTTGAGATCCTCGAAGTGATAGATTGGGTAGCAATAAAATATTGTCTGAAATTGAAGCCTTCCTTTTCTGTGAAGTATGAAAAATTAACTCATTTTCTCCAGTTAAATCATGTCAGATATTTTATCACTTCTGAGAAGTGTCACCGTTGTTTAACAATGTAAGTAAGCAGGATGTCACTTGTGTTGTTATTGTTTAGCTTCTGAAACCATAAAGAGTCTGTGTAAAGGATCTTGCACTATTCTAAACTTGTTTGGTTTTTGGTTTTGGTTTTTTTTTTTCTGCAGCAACTGCTGAATTTTGTCACTGTGGTATCTAGGAACTTCAATATATTGCAACTGGAAAAACTCTATGCTGTTCTTAGTCAGTGCATTTACAAACATCGGGAAGACTATGACAAAACCAAATTAGTGAAGGTAGGTACATATATATATTTTTTTTATATATATAGATGTTTCTATCACTGTTAGGCATTTGTATGTTATGTGCACATATGTTTGCACATTGACGTGGTGCTTATTAGAATTACTCTTTACTGCTTAGTTGCCTGTGTTAGAAGACTTTCAGTCTGGAAGACATTTATCTATATTGCAAAATCGCTGTTGTATTTGGCAAAATTTTTGGTGCTTTCAGCAGGAAAAGTCTTCAACTTGAAGACAATGGGTCCACCCACGCAGCCCTCTCAGAGCAGTTAACCTCTAGTCTGTCAAAACTTCTTCTCCAGAACCTTTTTAAGGGTGAGGGGGCTATGAAAGGAGAGTGCTTTTCTCAGCGTGTCACTTCCTCTTTCTCTTCTTACAGGCAGTTAGAGATGGTAATATTTGATGTAGTAACAATTCTATTCTTGAGAAGAAATAAAGTATGAAACATAATTAGAGTTTGAGACTTTGCTCCAGTCTCACCATAATCTCTTTTAATTAGCACGGCTCGAGCATTTTTAATTTCCACATAAGGGGAGATTTCTGTCTATGTCAATTTAATGATAATGAGTCAGGTTGTCTGATCTTTTCCTGTAAGAGAGGATTTATGTGGTTTTGGAACTCAGCAGGAACCTTCCAGAGGCACCTATGGTGCCAGAAAGTCAATCCCAGTATTGAATCAATTTTGATAGGCTGAATATTCAGTCTTCAGACTCAGAATCCTTGAATCTACTTGTCTGTCAGATGCCTGTGCTTGTGAATAGACAAAATTCTTCATGCCTCTCAGTCTGCCTTAAAAATGAGGAAGCCTCTTCAGCCCTGGTCGTCTTGATCTCCATCTGATAAAGAGCTAGAACAGAGGCTCAGTTCTGATTGTGCAAGTGAGGAGTATTTGGATTCAGGGAGGCCATTCCTGAGATGTGTGCCTTTCCATTTCATTCTACTGATGATCCCTCTTAGTAGAAGAAGGGACTTTTTATGTTATCTTGGGGCTTGTGACCTTTTAAGGACTTAAGTTTTAACAGAGATCTCTTACTCAGTGAGTGTACACGTTGATCACAAGCTCTTCTGTATGAAGAGATAGACTTTAACAAGTAATTAGTGAGTGCAGAAAATATTTCCAGCATTTAATTGTGGCTTTTCAGCTGTCCCCTCTTTCTTTCTAACTGTTGATACAGATCCACAGTCTCTCTAAGCTACCCTCTATTTCGGATGCATAACAATGTGTTTACAGCTAGCAGGTATAGGCATTGTGCTCTAGTGCTAGATATTACTGATAATTGTATGCATGTACAGGTCCTTCATTTTATGAAAAAACAAACAGTTCCTAAGCTTTTATTCATGCTGACTACTCCTTTGTCTATTTTTCCTATTAGGAAATGAAGAAAGAAACAACAGCCTTCAGTTACCTTCAGTGAGACTTCTCTGTAATGTTTGCTGGGGTTATTTTGGTGGTTGTTGAATGCTGTCATCTGTGTTTAATTCAGTACTATTACTTTTACATGTATAAATAAGTAAACAAATATCGTACAGTTTATTAAGAAAGCTCAAATACAGTCTTTTAACTTCCTTTTTTTTTTTTTTTGTCCTCTGTATTTTTATGTGACTTACTGCTGCGATTGCCTTTGGAATGCTGCAGATCTGAGCGTCTCCCAGATAGTTTCAGTACCTCTCTTTAAAAGAAAATGATTGAAAACTTGATAAAATTGTATCATTGTTTTCCATTCTGTGGGAACATGTTTTTCTGAAGTACGCTGTGGTGCTGCACAGTCCACTGCATCTGACAAAGGTTTTAAGCCAAATGTAATTTTGATATATATAATACAGATCAGACATTTGTTGGTTTGTTTTGTTTTTAATTATTGTTACCTTTGTTAGCACCTCAGGTGGTTTTGGTAGAGTTAACAACCTAGTGAGAATGTGGGAGAAACATTCTTTCCACAAGCATTGGAACTTTGATTGTGGCATATTTTTGCCTGTCAGAAAAACCTAACTTGGATCAAAGCAAGATTTACTACTGTAACTTTTCTAAAGTAAAGCTTATTCTTGCTTGTAATAATGACAATCTTCTTCATACACTGTTAGCTGCAGATCAGATGGCTTGTAGTCACATTGTAAATACTCTTCTACTTACCTGGAGAGAATCAGATTTATTACATACAAGTGAATATATTGTTGGTGATAAATATTATTTAAATAAAAGCAAAGCAATACCTTGGTTTGAAGATGTGTATACCTCTTCAAACCAACAGAGAAAATTTCTCTCTTAATCTGACAGTTTTTTTAAAAATAAAAATTTGGTGATAGGCAAAATTTAATTTTATAGCCATTAAAATCTTATATCACAAGGTTTGGTGATACTGAATGCTAACTGTGCAATCCATTTGTTTTGATTTCTTGCAGAGGTATTGATTTTGTTACTTTCTAGTGTGTTTGTCAAATGTGTACTATCCAATTTTTTTTCCCCTTTTGTCTGTATTGTTTGGATAATATATTTGGTTTCAATAAAAAATAAATCACCTTTTGGTGTGGGTTTTTTTTTTAATCAGACAATAGTATTCATCATTAATAACTTTATACTTAACAGTTCTTGAGATTTGCTGTTTTTACGTGAGCAGCTTCCCCCTCACTCTCAGTTGTATTGCTTATTATGCAAAAGCAAGCACGGGAGAAAGAAAAATGTATGCTGAGACTTTAAAATTTTAATGCATTACATTTGAGATGCAATAAAGGAATTAAAGTGATTTGCCCCTTAATTTGGTCTCCAGCTTGGCTGCTGTCACCTGTGTTCAATGGGAAGGTGGAGGTGGTTTGCTGACTACGTTCCCCAAGATGACTGAAAAACTGAACCAGAGTGCCAGGATAAGAAATCAGAAACGTTGCTGGTATCAAAACTTCTGATCTTCAAAGCTTTGATCAAACTTCTTCCTGTCTCTGCTCTCACCAGGATACTGTATCTATGCTGTTTTGGTTTTTTTAATTATAATTTTGTAAACCTTGATCTTCCATGACCGACGGTCGACTCATAACGGTTCCCACAAAGTCTTTAGTTTTCTTCTTCAGGGAAACAATCACCTTTTACTGTCTGCCATTTTTGTTCAGACGGCGATAAAAGAAACCCGGTGGAGAAACGCAAGATCTTTGAGAAATATAGAGCGCGAGTTAAAAAGAAGTATCGACTGAAATATCCAAGTATGTACTAAAGGAAGAGATTTCACTGTCTCCAAGTTCTGTAAGTAAACGCACAGAAAGGGGTGGGAGGCTGCATCTTTCCATCGCCGTTACTTCTACCTTCCCTCGCCCCTGGTTCGGGGTTCTTGACCCCGCGGCACTGTCCTTCCTCAGCAACAGTTCGGGGGGCCTGAGGAGACCTCGGGGCTGGCGGCGGAGACGAAGCTTTCGCGAGGGTCGAGGCGACGCTATCCTTAAAACCTATCCGGACAAGTCATGGGAGCGTCTATCGCGGAGCTGAAGTTTGTCGGCGGAGGAGCGGGCTGAGGACGCCGCTGTCACACGGGAACTCCTGGCCTGCCGCCCCCGGTTTCTCCCTGCCGCAGCCTGTGCGCGCCAGCACCTCGTCCGGCGGAAGGACGAGACAGACGGCGGTGGACCCAACACTACGACGCCGGGGAACCCCCTACTGCCGGCCGCTGCCTCGGTGGGGTCGGGTCGGGCCGCCCTCCGGCTCGTGTCCACCGTCTGACGGGCGGGGCGGCGGCGGAGCGGCTCCGCCCCCGCTCCCTACCAGGGAGGCTGAGGCACCGGCCGCCGCTGCCCGGCCTCCCCACTCACCCGCCCCGGGGCAGCGAGGCGCCGGGAGGATGCGAGTGGGCGCTACGGGCGGCGGCGAGGCAAGGGACCGGGCGGCCGGCGCCGTTGGGAGTTCCCGGCTCACCCGCCGCCCCCCCGCCCCAAAAGAAGTGCAGTA
>VWZI01010178.1:121817-237069 GCA_013396835.1 Psilopogon haemacephalus
CAGACTCCTCCTTCAGTTTCCAAGAGAACCTTAGCTACTCAGGGATAGCTTTGAATTTTAAAAGCATTTTTCTTCCAAATTATGTATTGATTGCACACAAAATAGGAGTGCTGTAATATGCAATTTAAAACAAATGCATGATGGTGCTCATTTGCTTTTAATGCTGTTTTTTTTTTTTTCCAGCAGAAAACAAAAAGTGGATTCTATTCCCATAAACTAGTCTTGCAAAATCCTTACAAACATTTATTAGTCTAGACACAAAATATTCTCACCCTGCCTCAGTTTGACGATGGAGGAAAAAAAAAAAAAAAAAGGAAAGCTAATATTGTACTTGGCTGTCAGAAAAAGGGGAAGGAAGGAAAAAAAAAAAAAAAGCTTGCCCCAGGCTAGTGAACCAGTAACATTTTGCTGGGGCTGCCTACAACAACAGATGCATCTTATTCCCGTGGGGCTTCAAGGCTTGCCTATTCTCTTAGGCTAAACTTGGACATTCATAAACATCCTCTGAGTACCACACCCCAGTCGTATCTGGAGCTCTTCTAATTTGGTTGGTTTAATAATGACACGAAACATGTTCCTCTTGTCCCTCCTTACCAAATGGCTTTACCCTCATCAGCGTCATTTAACTAATGCATTAATTCAAAAACAATCCTAATATATAGATATCAAAATGGCTTAAAATAGATGATTTAATCACAGCTTAAACTGCATATAGGGAAGACTGGTTTAAATTATTTATTCTGATCTTGATTTGCATTTATGCTTTTGATAATTTTCATAAATGGTGAATGATTCTCGTCGTTTGCAACGTGGTAGTTGGCAACATTTTGTTTTGTAAAGGGATAAATTACATTGGTGAGTGTTTATTTTATCAGTCCTTCTCAACATACACTCAGTATTAATTTTTAATTTTTGTAATTTTCTTAGAAAATACTGAATTATTAATATCTTGGGTTTCAGATAATGATTAGTTCCTGTTATTTCCAATTTATGTCAAACTACATTTGGTTGACAATTAAAATTTAATTTAAAATTCCCCTAAACAGCATAACATGTCTGTATTATTAAAGTCCTGTAAATATGTAGAATATAAAATAATGCATTTATTCAAGCATGGCTGTGGGGTGTCTTTTTTAAGACCTGTGTGTTTATGAGACAAAGTATGATACGTTTTTATAGTTCCTAATTATATTTATTGTTCCTGTGATGACATATCCCGTCCATGGCTGTTAAGATTGGTCTTGTCTGTCCTTAACTTAGTGATTCAGCTTACATTGTAAATCTGTTACACAACACTAGCAGCATTCTGGAGCCACATTTAAAAAAAAAAAAAAAAAACAAAAAACAACCCAACAACTCTAAAGTATCAGCTCCAGAGTCACTTTTTTTTTTTTTTTTACTTCCTAAGTAGGGAAGCAAATCACATGGCAAAGAAAATAAAGGACTTTTTATGCACTCTGCGTCCTTGACCTTCTCACAAAGTGGTAGCAGACCTAAGAGCCTGGAAGAGGCTTTAAGGAGGACGTGGGGCGTGAAGCAGGTGAGTCTGGGGTGTGCATACTCTCCAGAGGTTGTAAAGAGACATGTGTAAGGAGAAGACCATGTTGGCATAAGTGGTAGAGAAGGGTCTGAAAGAGTAGTTGCAGCCTTGATAATGTGTCTTCAAGTCTTCACCTTGGCTCATGCTAACCTAAGACCATGCAACAGAACTGGGATTTTTTTTTTTTTTTTTGCTTTTCAAGTGACAGTCCAAGCCCTTGTCTTTTTCTTTGTTCATAAAACAGTGGCTCATACAAATAGAATCATAGAATGGTTTAGGTTGGAAGAGACCTCAAAGATCAGACAGTTCCAACCCTCCTGTGCCATAGGCAGAGACATCTCCTACTAGAACAGGTCGCTCAAGGCCTCATCCAGCCTGGCCTTGAACACCTCCAGGGAGAGAGCAGCCACAACCTCCCTGGGCAACCTGTTCCAGTGTCTCACCACCCTCACTGGAAAGAACTTTCTCCTAACATCCCGTTTAAATCTCCCCTCCGCCAGTTTAAACCCATTCCCCCTTGTCCTGTCATAACATAACAAGACCTAGTGAATAGTCCCTCCTCAGCCCTCTTGTAGGCCTCCTTCAGATACTGGAAGGCTACTGTAGGGTCTCCTCGAAGCCTTCTTTCTCCAGGCTGAAAAGCCCCAACTCTTTTGGCCTGTCCTCATAGCAGAGCTGCTCCAGCCCTCTGATCATCTTTGTGGCCCTCCTCTGGACTCTCTCCAACAGTTCCATGTCCTTCTTGAAGTGGGGACTCCAGAACTGCACACAGTACTCCAGGTGGGGTCTGATGAGAGCAGAGTAAAGGGGGAGAATCACCTCCCTTGCCCTGAAATACTGAATTACAAATAATACAAAAAATTACAAATAATACAAAAATATAAACAATTACAAATAATACAAAAAATACTGATTAACAAATCTATTTCAAGTGTTTTGGGGTCCTTTACAAGTTACTTGAATTAGGGATCTGTATTGTGTATGCATGTCTGTGTGCATATGTGGAGCACGTAGAGAGCAATGTGCAATTAATGTCACCTGGTGAGCCCCCTGCAAGCCCTTGTTTTTAGGTTTCTTATGATCACTGAAATGAGAATTTCCTCACACATTGTTTCTATTTGGAGGATGCTTTTGTTCTCTGTTGAGTTTTGGGGACACATTCAGCTGACTCGAGCAAAATTAATAGTGAGGAGGGAGGCAAGGCGAAGAGAAGAAGCAATTGCAGAGTAAAAGCCGTATTATGTTTCGTTTTTCTGAACATCTCTGTGCCTCAGGGGTTTGACATAGGAACTTGAAATTTGGCAAGGATCTAGCCCTGAGGTCTGAGAAATGCATTCCACTGTTTAAAAAAAAAAAAAAATTGGAAGAATTGTGACTCATAATGCATCACTACCTTTTTGTATCCAAGGCAGAATTTGCAGGATGTTTTGTTACCTGCTCTTGATCATGCTTTTGTGCCTGTCAAGCACACTTGCAGGCTGCTTTAAACCACCTGTATTAAATAGATTCTGCTCCTCGATCTGCCTAGGTTTTGTTTTTTGGCATGCATCAACCTAGTCCTTAAACTGCTGCTGCATCTTGTGCTCTTGCAAATGCCACTGGCCAAGCAGGAGGTAGAAAGGCATTGGGAACTGCTAAGCCTTGAGACCTCTTCTGACTTGTTCAAGGGTAGAGCACTCCCAATACGTTTAATTGCTGTTGAGAAGATACCATTTTGCTGTGGTAAAAGGCAAATATTAATGAAAGCAGACAGCAGCCAATCTGAAATCTGGTTTCCCAATGTGAGAAGGGTACGTACGGTTAGCTGCAGTGGAGGAGGGGGAGAAGAGGAGACAATCTGTGCCGAGTTGTGTCACCTTCAGAAGCGCGGGGGTTCCTGTACAGCACGAGGGATGATTAGGGAATGAGTTGGGCTATCTGGCAAAAGAAACCATCTGTAGAACTGCTGCTCTGGTCCCTGAAGAAGCTGAAAGGTATCTGAGGACATGAACTCCAGGAAGTGAAAGGAAGGTCTTGTGCTTCCAGCTCTAGAGTAAGGCTTGGGGAATTGAGAAGTCTCTAGGAATTTTTCATCTGAGGGGGGGAAAAAAAATTAGATTGAAGTCAAAAGGAACATTTTGTGAAATTATGTCTGTGCCAGATTGTTTCATTTTAAAGGAGGAAATCCCAGGAGAATAAAACCTCATATTTTGACGTTTTAAGGAAAAACTTTTTTTTATGTGTGATCTTAAAAACGAGTAATTTTTAATGTTCTTTTGGGGTTTTAAAGTCGGAGTGGAACATTCTGGAGGTTGGATTACATGTTTATTCAACCTAAAACACACTTTAAAATCTTTTCACATCAGTAATTTATTTCTTCCTCCTTTCCTTATTCTATGCAACAGCACAGCAGGCAAAAGAAAACAGAGCTGTAACTATGCAAAACAAGTATCCCTAACTCTATTGCCATTTTATGTGGTATGTAAGTCTGATACTTGCTTTCAAGAGTAATCATGCAGAGGTGTCTGATGTTGAAAGTCCTGAGTGCTCACAATTTGAATTGAACACTTTAGGGGTCAGAAGAACACAAAACAAAGCAAAAACAACAAGACAACAAACCCTGCCTCTCTGAGGTTTAGCTGCTGAGGTAACTGGATCACATAGACAATACATGTGTATGTGGCTGAAGAACAGACTGCTGTGCCATACATGTCACAGGTACTTCTTCATCAGTGCATCTGTGATCATTAACTACTTGGCACATTCGATCAGGAGCTTCTATGGGATCAAACATAAAAAACACTTAGGTTTTTTGTTTTTGTCAAAAGCAATGACACAAGTTGCTGTGCTGACTGTAGAGGTACTTGGAGGGTATTTTGTAATAGAGAAGGGTAATCCAGACCATTTAGTAGTCAGTGGTGGCCTGAAATTCTGAAGTCTGCTTTGATGAACCTGCTTGTTATACATTAAAATGGGTAAGGATAGGAAGTAACTGAGAAGGTCTAGTCCCTGCCCTATGGCAGGCTCCCTTCAGCCCCTGCTGGGCTGCTTTGGCATCCCAGTGCTCCAGCACCCATCTGGCTTTGGCAAACCTTGAAGCTGTGTGTAGGCAGGCAGTACAGTAGCATTTGCTGCTGCCTCCCTCAATAATGCAGCAGGGACCCAAAGAATGCCCTTATCTTTGTAGCACATGTGAAGTGCTGTTGAAATCAGTTTGACAAGTTTTGCTCTTGGGTTGAATTAAAACCAGACCTCATTTTAAACCAGAATCATATGTGAATATTGCAAGGTTTAAATAGAGATTTGGCATTATTTTGGAGTCATAAGCATAATGCCCCCTGAACTTTGCAGGTAATGAACAACTAAAGAAAATGGCACTATAAAACAAAGGCCTCCACCTTTCTCACTGAGAGGCAGCACAGATGAGAGCAGGTTAGTCTGCACTGAGCTCTGTGCAGATAAGTTTTTGGTATGGATACATCTCCTCTGAATAAATTTGGATAGTTACAAGGAGGCTAAATGAAGGATCAGCAACTGCATGTTACGGATTAATGTGATGCTATAAGGAAAAGATAAGGGAATGTTTTCTGTGTTGAGAGAGATTGTAGGCAATTTGTAATTTG
Organism: Psilopogon haemacephalus; assembly: GCA_013396835.1. NCBI lineage: Eukaryota > Metazoa > Chordata > Aves > Piciformes > Megalaimidae > Psilopogon > Psilopogon haemacephalus. Next base: position 126,960 of record VWZI01010178.1, read on the forward strand.
GGTGATTTTTAGAAGCCATTTCGTTGCTTCATCTTCTCCTGAGAAACTGCATATTCTTAAAATCACATTGCTTGTGTTTGGATGTCTCTTTGGCATGATTTTTCCATACGGTGGATGGAAGTGTCATGCAGCAAACAGAGAGAAATACCTTTTCATAAGGCATCCAACCTGAACACAGAGTGAATTCTTCCAGTAATCTCATTTATTTTTCTTGACCCATCAGCTACTCCTGCCCTTCCTCCTTGGAGGCAAGAAAGAGCTGGGTAAAAAAATGTATGCTAGGAACATGTTCTTTTGAATATATCTTCTGCTGTGAACCCTTCATCTTTTCCTTCTGAAGCTATAATCAAAGGGGCAGAAGGTTTCTGCCTGCCTTCAGAAGATATTTGTATAATCGTTATCCAAATCTGTTATAGAAACAACTTTAAATGTTGAATTCCACTCTGGAGAATAAGTCATCACATAATTGTTAATGAATTTGGATTAGCTGTTTATGTCTGTTTCTAAGGAGCACAAACTTGAGCAATTGCCTGCTCAAAGATAAATACAAGATCTTGGACCTTCAAAAAGAATGCCCTTGCCCTTACTTTTTTTTGTTCCTTTACAGTGTCTGTTTCATGAATTGGTTTTGCTAGGAATGTCAGTTGTATGAAAATTCGAGGTTAAAATATGGAAGAGGATTGAATTGACAAATGTCTGGAGAGATTAAGAGGGCAACGAATTGAAAGTTGTTTTTTCTCCAGATTCTTTTATTGAAAAATGCTGCCTTTGACATAAAGCAAACACTCGGAGTATTTAATTACAAACAGAATTGAACAATGTGTAACTTCAGTGTTAACAAAGAGGGACAAAAATACAGTTCAGATAAAACTAGAAAGTCTTAATTAATATTAAGTCAGGTATTTGACATGAAGTATGTAAGGGGGAAGCCAAAGCAATCAATCTCTGAACTACATATTGATGATCTTCAGAAATTCACGGAGGATGGGGGGTAGGTCTCAGAGGAATTTACACAGGCAAACATAGTACCTTGTCTTGAACAAGGGAGAGGCATAAGCAGAGGAGGAGAACGTGAGAGGAATCACAGATCAGTTAATAGGATCTTTATTCTTAGGATGATAAAGGAAGAGTTTACCAAAAATCAGTCTGTAAGAACCTAAAGAATTGTAACAAGGTTCTTAAAAAGGTGGATTTGTCAAAACCATTCTTTGTCAAGACAGTGTGATTTCATCTGAAGTCAAGATACACAGAAATGCTCACATGGCATTCATGTGAGCAACACAGCGGAAGTGTTGTCGAGGAGCTGAAGTACAGGGGTGATGCATAATTGGTTTGATAAACTACTTGAGTGTGAGATTTCATAATCCCCTGATAAACTGAGAGAACATGTCAAGCAGGGTTCTGCAGATGGAGTAATCCCTTTAACACCAAGGAGAAGGGAATGGAGATGTCTGTAAAGTCTGTGAGGGAAAGACGGCTGGGAGAGTTTGTAAGCCTCTTGCTTTACTGATATTTTAGTGAATGTTGTTATAGGTCTTCACAGCCCTAAATAGGACTTTGAAATCACAAGTTTTTGGGTTTTGTTTTTGTTTTTTAATCTTACATAGTGTAGTCAGAAGAGCATAGGTGCAACTTCTTTTTTCTGAGGCCTGCTTATATCAGAGACATGGTGGTAAACAGTGAAGGGATGAGATAATTTTCCAGTGCACAGTGAGTGAAACCAAACCTTAGCAAGCAGATGTGATACAGAGGTTTAGCTAAAAGGCTGCAAGTGATGCAGCTGCATGTGGGCCTGTGGGTCTGTGAATGCTATTGAGTAAATGAGGGGACTGGAGAAAAACACTGAATGATTTGCAGGATGGGCTTCCCTTATGGTTAATTATCTCCAGCCTTATCTGGAGCATGCTTCAACATCGCATATTAGTTCCTTTCACTTGTGCTGTGTGTCATCCCAGAACAGGACCCTCAGCAAGTGCTCGCACTCACTCAGGTTGCCCTGCATATCCATCCTACATGCTGCGCCTGGGCATGAGGTGCTGCAGAGTTATCACAGGCACTTTTCAAACTGCAACTTCAGACAGTGAACTAGCTGCTAAGTAGCTTTTGAAAATGGGCATTTCTGGCATTTCTGAAATTTTACTTAAGATCGCAGAAAGATTAGGTAATACCACCCAGCTCTTCCCCAAGAGCATTGCTCAACGTTGAGTCTTGGCAGTTGTCTTTCTTTTGTCGAGAGCCCTCTTGCCCTACAGAGAAGCAGTGCCGTTAGTAATGCTCTACCTCATGCCCCTCAGCACAAGGAGACAAATGGATCCGTTTAGCTTTGCTTCATGGTTCTCTCACTGCAAAGATGAATGAGATGGCCTGCAATACATACTGTGGATATATATATATATGTGTATTTTAAAATAAATACCTTTTACACTTCTGTGCAGTTTTACAGACTGCCAGCATTAACTTGTGGGAGAAGGCTATCTTTCAGCTTAAGTACTATTAAATGATTGTCATCCCAGAACCATGATTATCCACAATTTATTGAGCATTGTCAGTGTCCTTAATGCTGTGTAACTGAATCCGTGGCATAAAAAAGCCTATCGTGTCAGGCTGTGCATATTGGATGTAAGCACAGAAGCAGTGCAGAGGGTGACTGTTAAAAACATTTGGGGAGGATATTTATGAAAAAGTGAGGTCAGGCACAGTTTCAGAAACAGCTTACGGAGCAGCCCTGAGCAGCAGCTGCAGGTGAACCCTTATGTCTTTCGCTTAGAGAGAAATGTGATGCTAATAATTATTTATCTTCCTTTCCACAGCATCTACCCTCCCATAATAAAATTGAAAAAAAAAACTGCCTTATACAGTGAGAAATAGTATTTTTTACCTCTTTCCCATCTCCTGTAATTGGCTTTCTTTCTTTAACAGTGTTCCTTTTCCTTTTAGGCTTTGTCATAAACAAAGCTGGCCTTCTGGTTTTACCTGTTAAATGCTGTTTCCTTTATAAACCTTCTGAAACTGTTCCTGAGTATTCCCCTTGAACTTGAGCATGTCTCCACTTTGGGAAGTAGATGATATTCCATTGTCTAAAAATCATGTACCTCTGGGGCTTCTGCCATGAAAAATCAATGTCTGATTTTGTTTCAAGAAGAAAACTATTGCAGAGTTTATAACTCTCTGCAGAAGTTTTTGCATAATTTCCAACAGACTAGTCGTGGTCCCTAGGGGATAAAATTCTCTCCAGTCTGTGCTATTTAAGATTGTATTTATTCTATTACTTGTTTGGTGGTACTCAGTATTTCTTAGAAGTGGGTAAGGAATTCTAAATAAAAAATACATCATTTTGTTTGGCTTCTGCTTGCTGTATCAGCTTTTAACACTTTTTCTCTCCAGTACACTTAACAGAATCAATCACGTCCCTGTTAATGCACAGAGGCATGAAAACAGCTTTTAGTTAATTGCCATGTGCTAGCAATCAACTTTTATCAGTTTGGAATTGGTCTTCAATTGGTGAATTACATTTGGAGAACTAGGAAGCAAAGATAGTCCTCTTTTGTCTGTCAGAGTGCCTGAAAACGGCATTGTTTTGCTAGATTTCAGACTTGGGAGAAAGACTTTGCTAATGCTTGTGCTCACATGTACAGTGCAGTAGAAAAACACTCCGAAACTGCCTTTTCCAGGACCCTTCACAGCCTGTGCTGTGAAAGAAAAAGAGCCAGCAGTGGAGAGATCATACAGGGCCTGAATTTGTGATAGAAAAGGCTTGAGCTCACAGGAAGGTTGAGAGAAACTGTCATAGCTTAGGAAAAGCAGTCCAAAGGCAAGACTGCAGATGTTATGTGGAACAATTGACCTCAGCATTGTGCCAAGAATAAGGCTTCTGAAGAAAGGGAAACAGAAAGTTACCTAGTTTACACTATCCTGTGTTTTACACCTTTTAGTGCTTTGACACAAACAAATTTCAGCCTGTAATGAATGGATTGGATTTTGTCTTTCTTAACTTAGCTTTGAGTAACTTTTTCTTGGAATGGGTCTACTGGTTTCAGGGGATGAACAGTGGCAGATTAACCCCCAAGGACCTTAAGGCAAAATATGTAGCAGAATAGACGTTAGTCTTTAAATTGAACTAATTCCACTGTCTCTTCTTTGCTACAGGTGGTGGATGTGGACTTTAAAACAGTGTGTCTCAACATTTCATCCTCAACTATCTATTTTTAATCTGATTGCACTACAAAAGAAAAGCTGCTAATGGGATAAATGTTGAGACTTTACAAGAGCTAACTTGAAGTACCGAAAGCCATTATTACTAATCAAGAAGAGCTTGAAGCTAAGTCTGTATCTGACCAGTCAGTATCATTTTCATATAACAGGCATGGCAAGTAAACGAAAATCAACAACACCATGCATGGTCTTAGCCAACGAGCAGGATCCGGATCTAGAAATGGTATCAGACTTGGAGGAAGGACCACCTGTACTCACGCCAGCAGAGAACCCTACAGCAGAGAGTGTGGCAAGTGACGAGGATGTTCATGAGTACGCAGATGCAGACAATCAGAAAAATACAAATAAAGTAGAAGGTGGTTATGAGTGTAAATACTGTACTTTTCAAACTCCAGATCTCAATATGTTTACTTTCCATGTGGACTCAGAACATCCCACCGTAGTGTTAAATTCATCCTACGTTTGTGTGGAATGCAATTTTCTTACCAAAAGATACGATGCTCTCTCAGAACATAATTCGAAGTACCACCCCGGAGAGGAAAATTTTAAATTGACCATGGTGAAACGTAATAATCAGACAGTCTTTGAACAAACAGTAAACGATCTCACTTTTGATGGGAGTTTTGTTAAAGAAGAGAATGCTGAACAGGCCGACTCTTCTGAGCCCCCCTCGTCAGCGATCTCAATTAGCAAAACTCCTATTATGAAAATGATGAAAAACAAACCCGAAACTAAACGTATTGCCGTTTTCCACAATGTAGTCGACGACATTCCTGGTGAAGCAAAGGGAACTGAAAATGAGCCAAGCTCTGAAGAAGTAGTAGAGAAGCCACCACCACCGGTTTCAGAGTCAAAAGCGAGCCAGTCGGTTGTTTGCAGCGCAGCAGACGTGGCTGCTGCAGTAGTGACTCCGGCACCAATGCTGCAGCCTGGGGTAGCACAAGTTATAACAGCTGTCGCAGCTCCGCAGAACTCAAACCTGATTCCAAAAGTCCTGATACCTGTAAACAGCATTCCAGCCTATAATACTGCTTTGGATAACAATCCTCTTCTGCTTAACACCTACAACAAATTTCCATATCCAACCATGTCAGAGATCACTGTGCTTTCCACTCAAGCTAAGTACACAGAGGAGCAGATTAAAATCTGGTTTTCTGCGCAGCGTCTGAAACATGGCGTGAGCTGGACACCAGAGGAAGTGGAGGAAGCGAGGAGGAAACAGTTTAATGGCACAGTGCATACTGTGCCACAGACCATTACGGTTATTCCAGCACACATTTCTGCTGCTAGCAATGGCTTACCTTCAATTTTACAGACATGCCAAATAGTCGGTCAGCCAGGACTTGTTCTTACTCAAGTTGCAGGTGCAAATACGTTACCAGTAACAGCCCCAATAGCTTTGACTGTAGCGGGAGTCCCAAACCAAACACAGTTACAGAAGAGTCAGATTCACACCGCCCAGCCTGTTGCAGAAACCAAGCAAGTAGCTGCTGTTCCAGCTCCTCAGCCTATCAAAAATGAATCCACGCTGATGAATCCAGATTCCTTTGGCATCCGAGCAAAAAAAACTAAAGAGCAGCTGGCAGAACTGAAAGTCAGCTACCTTAAAAATCAGTTTCCTCAAGATTCAGAAATTGTTAGACTTATGAAAATAACAGGCCTGACTAAAGGAGAGATCAAGAAGTGGTTCAGTGATACACGCTACAATCAGAGAAACTCAAAGAATAATCATGGGATTCATCTCAACAGTGATTCGTGTGCCACCATTGTTATTGATTCAAGTGATGAAATGAATGAGTCCCCAACGGGAGTCACTCCACAGAGCAAATCACTGTGGAGCGCTTTCCCGGATTTCACCCCACAGAAATTCAAAGAGAAGACTGCTGAACAGCTGCAAGTCCTCCAAACAAGTTTTCTTAACAACCCCGTCCTTACTGAGGAAGAAATGAATAGATTAAGAGCTCAAACAAAACTGACCAGGAGAGAGATTGATGCCTGGTTTACAGAAAGAAGGAAGTCAGATGTCTTGAAGGAAGAGGGAGCTGACTTAAGTGAGAGCAATGCTGGAAGCTCAAAAGAAGAGGCTGGAGAAACATCTGTGGGAGATGGAACAGCAGGAACAAAATCAGGGTGTTCCACTTCAAGCAAAGTAGGCAAAAAATCACCAGAGCAGTTGCATATGCTTAAAAGTTCTTTCGTCCGTACTCAGTGGCCATCTCCACAAGAATACAACAAGCTGGCAGAAGAAACTGGGCTCCCAAGATCAGAAATTGTGAGCTGGTTTGGAGATACTCGCTATGCCTGGAAAAATGGTGGATTGAAATGGTATTATTATTACCAGAGTGCTGGTGCAAACAGTCTGAATGGCCAGAGCTTTGCCAGAAAGAGAGGGAGAGGAAGACCAAAAGGGAGGGGGAGAGGGAGGCCTCGGGGGAGGCCTCGAGGTAACAAGAGGTTAAATTGCTGGGACAGAGGTATGTCTGTCATAAAATTCAAAACTGGAACAGCAATCCTGAAGGACTATTATATGAAGCACAAATTCCTTAATGAGCAAGACCTTGATGAACTGGTAGCCAAATCTCACATGGGATACGAGCAGGTCAGGGAGTGGTTTGCAGAAAGGCAAAGAAGATTAGAACTTGGAATAGAGCTGTTTGATGAGAATGAGGAGGAAGATGAAGTGCTGGAAGAACAGGAAGATGAGGAAGAAACGGATGATAGTGATACTTGGGAGCCTCCCAGACATGTTAAGCGTAAACTTTCAAAATCAGATTGACATGCAATTTGGGATTTGGGGGCCAGAAACCTATGAATTAGGTTTGATGTTGCAATGAAGAGCCAAATGATTTTTTTTCATGGCCTTCAGTTTAGCAAGCACCTGCTTAGCATCTTCCTGCCACCTAAAAGAACATGGGCAAGATGCTCCCTGTGCAGGCAACAATTATTTGCTTCCTTGCTGTAAGTGATGGGCATCCTCAGGCCCAGCCTAGGACATGGGGTTATAAATCAGACCCAGTTCAGCTCCTCCTCTTCCACATCACTGATGGGAAGGTTCATGTTCATCAAGTCACATGATGGCTTCTCAGTATTTAATTGCCTTATGTTGTTTAATTCCAAACAAAAAACAAACCACAGACTTTTTTTTGTTGATGTGGAAAAACATTGCCTGATCATCAAGGAGGAAAGTAGAAAAACCTAAGATTTTTTTTTGCAAATATCGCTTCACCTGAAAGGTTTCCAGGCCTGGGTTTATTTCTTAAGGAAAGAGCTCAAAAGAGAAGGGGAAAGGTGTGATGAAGGAATCAATAAGCCTAGGGGTTGAGGATTGCTTGGCTTAAGAAAAGGATGTGATATTGGCACCTTTTGCGTATCTTTAGAGTGTTTTGGGTTTACAGAACTTGTGCTGAAATGTTCCTTGTTGATAATTATGAGCTAACTGAATGAGTCTAGTGCTAGAAGATGCTTTTCTTTACATTTAATCAGCGTATCCTACATCAGTTTAAATACCTGACAAACTTGATGCAGTCAGTAGTAACACTTGTTTTTAGCCTGTGTGTTCTTTCCTTGGTTGGAAATGGTAAGAAAAGTATGTCTATTTCTAGCTAAAATGACTGATTTCTTGAAATCTTACACTGAATTTTAAGGTAAATGTGAGGTAGAAACTGCCTAGAACTTGTTCAGAGTTGCTTAGGGTTTTGTAAGAATATACAGATAGAGGCAAAAAGCATCTTTGGGTACTAGTAAGAAAGATTTCCAAGTAAGTTGTGGCAGTGACATGATGTTTAGCTCTCAAAAAAATGAAGTTACGTGACTTTTAGATGCTTAGAAATTACAAACGTGCTGGTGTTTAATGGTTCTTCAGTGATGGCCCAGTAGAATCATTTGTCCAAAAGTTTAACCTTAATTCATCCTGATTAATTGAGCTCACCACTATTCTTAGAGCTGCTGGGTGATTGCACTTCTTTTTAGAGGTCATTTGGTCTACCTGAACTGAACTCCAGAAGTAGTTTAATTAGATACAGAACATCTACATCTTGACTCAGTGTCTTCAAAACAGGGGAGAAAAAAGAAAAGAAAAGCCACTTAGTCTCAAAACCTTGAACTCAGCACACTATGTTTTAATTAACAACTTAAAAACAGACTCATGGAAGTTAACTTAGGCAGATGTCTGGCATCCTAGAGAACTGGTACTCCGAGGAAGAGTAGTTTGTATTGTAGCTACTGTCAATCTGCATTTTTTTAGGGATAAGTTACTTTATATTTAGGTGTCAAAAGATGATCACGAATTGGTGCTGCTGTCGCCAGCATTGTCTGCTTATACATTGACACTAATGGAAAGGATGCTAGCAATCTCCATTTGCACATCTGTCAGCATCTGCTCTGTAGGCTTCTGCTCTGATGACCAGTGAGAGACAGATTAGTATAAAGTGCATCCCAGTGTTGCCATTTTTTCCAAGGACTTAATTTAATTCAGAATTAGTCTTTCTTCCTCACTGTGGTAGCTGTCTAAAGACCAAGGAAGTCCTTTTAGTCATGATTCTGTGAAGCAGAGGAGATGATGTGTATGTTAGATCTGTTTTTCATACCTGATTGTGTGTGAAGGAAGGTGAAAGCAAGAAAAGGAATAACATCTGACCAAAANACCCACCTTTGTTAATTCACCTTTCTCTCTGGACATTTGCAGTTGCCCTTCTGCTCCCAGATTGAACAGGCTGCCTGAGTTGCACAAGTTCTGTGTGAAAACCATTTAACAGGGCAAGCTCTTACGACCATTTGAGAATTCTGTAAAGAAAAAGGCAGCAGCTTTCAGTGTGTGACACGAATTTGATGATGAAACTATTTCCTGGCTTCCAAGATTTAAATCGATGTGGCACAAAGTGGCCTGTGGTGCTGGAGAAGACTAGCCAGAAATCTCTCTATTTAATTTAGGGACAGGAGAGAAGCAAAACTGAGTTGTCAGCATATTCCATTGGAGTGCTTATGGCTCTGGATGTGAGGTGGTGTAAGAAAGATCAGGATCTGGGTTTTTCAGCACTGACTGCTACGTGTGGTTGGGAGTTATACTTGTTTGGCTGGTAACGTTATGGATGAGGCTGTTGGAGATGGCAGCAGGTTTTAAAAAGGCTCATGTCAGCATCAAGCTCCACTGGGAATACAGGGTCAAAATCAGTGCTTGCTGAGTGGGATGAAGCTAATAGGGATAGAGATGCTATTTTTAAGTTTCAAAAAATATTAGAGCAAATTCTTAAAATCGTTGGGAATATGCCTCTAGCAAGTAAGATCTGGAGTTGCCTTAATCCCTAAGGTTGACCCAATGCTAATATTAAAAAAAAAAACCAAAAACTACAAAACCAAAACACATAAAACTCCATCCAGGCAACCTATCCAAATAAACATCTCCTATTGTTGCTAGCAGAGACTGCATTTAGGTTAGCATTAAATCCAGCCTTCTTTAAAAGATGGGAAAGAAATGAAAGTCCAAGTTAATTATACGATTAAACTGGGAAATTTTCCATTTTGGCAGTGTTCTGTTACATAACACTCGGCTACAATGGTAGGCCTCAGCACATCTGGTCTGAAAAACACAGGAAGAGGAAATACATTGTTTATTACACTAAATATAGTTGGATTGGACATCTTCTTTTAGTAAAATGGTCAGAGAAGGCTGATGTGTACTAGGCCAGATTTTCCATTGCTGTAAATATTACAGTTCCTTGGATTCCAGTGGCTGTAACAGTGTTTACAGCCCACTGAGGAGTGTTGTCTCTCTGCAGAATATAAAATTTAAATTATAGTATGGTCTTTAGGGCGACTAATGAGAGTATGGAGTACCCACCTTTCCTTTGGCCAGCATGCACACTGCAAGCCTGTCAGCTGTGCCAAGGGTGAGAAAAATCTGGGTGAGTTCAGGCTGAAGAGAGCAGTTGTATGCATTCATTATTACTCACGATCTGTTGTTTCTGTTTGAACATACAGCATCCATTTATTACCAGCTTATTTTGTGTTTACCTGGAACAGAGAGAAACTCCTCCTGTAGGCCTCCCTCATTAAGACTGACAAGAGAAGAGCTGTCAGCATGCTGAGCTATGAATTGTGGTTGTGGCTAGTGGGAACTCAAGGCTACTAGTAACAGTGGATTAGTCCAGGTTCATCTCAGCCAGCCTTCGGCTGCTGTTCTCCTTACCAAGGTGCTTAAGGCACACTACATAGGCACCTGAGAGAAATTGAAACCGACCTCATGGTACCAGTTAGGTACAGGAAACTTCCTGAACTTGAGCACACCTGCAGGTGTCTTCATTTGTGATGATCTGAGCATCACTGTGATCATTAGAAGTGTGCCTGTGCAGCCTGGCTCCTTCTCGTAGCTTACACACACCTGCAGGGTGTTTTTAGACTTAGCTACACTGACAGTAGGGAGGAAAGGGGCAAGAACATCTGTGCTGGGTGAGGGTGCACATGAGGTTTTGCTTGTTTCCCTACTCGGAGAACTGTGTGGATGAGCCTGGATAGTTTACTGCATTTCTGTGGATCCTCACCACTTAGATTTGAGCTTGTTATGAGTCAGGCTTCAGTGGTGGTCATTGACAGTGAGAAGAAGAAAGTCTTTGATCTTGCTCAGATACTAAGTTTCAGTAGCTGGTTTGCTCTCAGTCACTGTTGAGAGCACTGTTTTAGAATTCAGTTGTGAGCACCAGTTCCTTTAGAGCCAAGGCAGAGCTTGCCTCTTTATCTGCTGTTTCTGCTGAGTACCTAATCTGATGATGCTAGTTACTGCTGTCTCTGAAATTGCACTAAAGAAAGAACAAAGATAATCCCATGCCAGACTGGAGAAAGAAAAGGGCTAAAAGAAGGCAAATGGTGTCACAACCTAGTGAGGCATCTACCATCACAGTACTATGCAGCTTCATGGCATGTTTTGCTTTTGAGTACCAAGAAAGAGCACAATTCCATCTTAAAAACAGTGCTGCCTTCCCAGTATCAGCTTCTCAGTGACCCCAAGGTTAGTGTGTTGTAAAAATAAAGTCAGACCTATTCCTCCCCAGAGGTCTGGATGAACTAACATAGTGCTGGTGTGTAAAAAGTAGGGAGGAAAAAAGGAAAATACGGAAGCCTGAGGGCTGCTTGCCCTGCAGAATTCACTTACCTGAAAGTTGTTAAGCAAAACAAGCTTCACTCTTGCTCTCCTGACAGAACAGGTCAAATATTACCATCGTTTTCAGCACATAGAAATCTCTGCTTTGTTTTGAACACAGAGGAAAGATACCTAATATGTCTTGATTAGAATTGAGTGGGGTTATCACTAATACACTGTAGTAAATGAGGCCATTCCCAGATTTTAACCTTGTTGTCCACTACCACTTTAAAGAGTGTTTTTTCAGGACATTATGTGCAGTGTGGTGGCTGACTGTAACTTTGATTATTGGGAAGGAAAATCTTGCAATATCCACGGATGACACAAAATATTTTTTTTCTAACGCATGATTTGCTGGCTTTGGGCAAAAGCCTTTTTTCTTCCCTGCTCACCAAGGAGCTATTGGGGCAGGCCCAGAAAGTATTTCTGGAGCGCACACAAAGTGATTCATGGCCTTACACAGTCTCTGTAGGCCAGAAAGCCCAAAGATGCAGATGCTCTCTTCCTCCTGTTTTCCTCTGAAATGAGAGCACAGCGGTAACTCTTGACAACTAGTCACTGACTGCTGAGTAACCAAGCTGTAGTCTGAGGTGGGGAGCACTTTCCCTTTTGCACTTAAAGGAGTACTGTGTATTCAGGCTGGATATCAGTATTTGCTTCTGTAAATATGACAATATCAGTTTGCGTCCTCCACCCGAGATCCATACCTGCCTATATTCATATCTCCCAAGGAGAGAAGATAATCCTTAAGCTTCTGCAATATCGAATATCCCTCCCCTAACCCGAACACACAAAAATAGAGTGCAATGAAACATAGCTATTTTCTTTATTTTTTTTTCTCTGAAAATTTTTTATTTTTTTTTCCTACACTTAGTAGTAATGAAAAGGTAGTATCAGTAATCAGCACTAAAACTGTTGAGAGTTGTTCATAATGCCTGGGATGATCGTGCAAGTTAGAGATGGGAAGGGCTGGGTGAGGGCTCGGTTCCCTGTGCTGAACATTGCTGGGTTACACCCTTATTCTCCATCAAGCTTGTGATATCCTAGGATAAGCAGACTTACCAGGTAGCATGATGTCAACTTACTGAGTCAAGATACTTGATGGTTGGTGATGCATTAAAATTCTGTAGAAGAGTATTTGAAAGTGAAAGTTGTAACAAAGTGGGGAAACGCCCTCAGTAGTTGCTTATACACAATAGCTCAAATATCTGTATTGATTTCCCACTTCTGGAAAGGCTTTGAAGCACAGGTGGGTTGCAGCTGGTGTTTTGAAGTTGAAGGTTGGAACTCTTGAGGGTTTTTCCTTCTTCTGCAGTGAAGAGCATCTGCACTTTTTTGATGGATATACATTGTAAAACTGACTTACACAGTGTTGTAAAATCTGGAGAGGTGACTGAGGATCCCATAGCACTTTTCATTAATTAAGGTGGCATTTGTCTGATCGCATGTTGAGGAGAACACCATGGCTAGTCAATATACCTATTGAATGCAAGCGTGTTCCTCCCACATGTCTGGAGCTGGTCAGATGAAGTGCACCCTAAACTCCATGGACTGACTGACACACAGCTTGCAGGCAGGTGCTGAAGCTACAAACATCTGAAACTGGGCAAGATGGATCTTCGCCTGGGAGTGCACTGGCAGGGTTGCAGCACTGATCCTTGTGTGGAGGTTAGCAATGGTACCTTACCTCTGCTTCCAGCAAGGCTTGTTGGGAAGTGTGAGGCCTTTTGGATTTTTGTTAGATTGTTTTTGGTTGGTGGTTTGTTGTTTTGTTTTTGTTTTATTCTAGAGCAGGTAGCACTACAGTGGTGGATAAAGTAACTGATCCTTGGTCATAGTACTATGGCATAAAAGAATGATTTGGGGTTTCTCAAGGATTTTAGAGATTAGGTTACTGTATGAACATTGGACTGCAGATAACTTAGAATGCATTAAGACACATGATGTCTGTGTCCCGGTTGAGGAAAGCATTTCCTTATGCTTACTCAGTACTAGACACCTATCAAAAACTTTCCCTACAGAATCTGCTAGAGTGACAGAAGATTCGTCCATGATACAAAGCGATCAACCACAAGAGCTCCATTACGGTTTCAAAATGTTTCCCCCCCCACCTCCAGTTCCAGCTTACAAGTGTTGCCAGTTTTTTGCATAGTTGGCTATCTGCACGTATGCTTACAGTCTGTACAGAAATGCACTAAAATGAGTTGCCCTACCTGGGAAGGCTTTATATTGTATAGAAAAAAAAAAAAAAAGTGGCACTAGGTACTGCTCTTCGTGTGCACAGGAGAGTTAACAGGTGTCAGTCTCGTTTACAGAAATGATGGCGCTTTGCAATTTTCTATAATATATTGCAATATATTTAAATGTCCTGTTTGACATGTGAAATTAAATTAATGCATTGTTATGTATTTGAAGTATGAAGAAGACGATTCACTAACGACCAGCAAGGTTTTTAGAAGGTATCCAGTATGTAGCCGTCTGTGTGATCTGTCTGGTGTTTGTGATGTTAAAGGAAGCAACAAATACTGTCACTGTTTAGAATGAAGAGTTTCTTTTGAATGATGCAATAGCTTACAGTGTCTTTCCTTTGTAGCTGCCCAGTGTGGTGAAGGGGAAGCAATTCTTGAAAAAGTTCAAGATAACTGGTTAACTGTGAATGGGCCTAATCTTTTGTGAAACCAAGAAAATTTTTGGACACACACAGGACTTGAAGGACTGGAGCTTAGTGTTGTGCCAAAGTTAAACTACTGCAGTTGGCAGAAGTTCTGCACTGTAAATAGAAGACTCATGAAAAAGACAGCTTGTAAAAACAAAAAAAAAATCAAATTTTAATACAGTACATTTTTATTCTGATACACGAAAACTTTCTCTTTTAGACCTTTTTGAAGAGGCTTCAGTGACCACTAGATTTTTGTCCTCTTATATTTTGTTTGGCCTAATATTATATGTTCTAGTAAGATGGGCTTTATTGCCTGTGTTCTTTGATATGTGATTAAGCTTATAGCTTTGAGTGACCAAACATTTTACAGAGTAAAAGTTCTTAGAAACAGTATAACGTAACTGATATTTCTGTGTCTTATTTATCAGGCTCTGCACAAACTTGGAAAGTTGTGCTGGACTTGTACAACTCCTTTTCGGCAACGCAGCATACTTCTGGATGTTACAAACCTAAAGCCTTTGTGGCAGTATGGATCTTGTCTTTGGATTTATTTTTGTTATTTTTTTGAGGCAAAGAGACGAATGGATGCTGCTGTAAAATATTTGTAATATTGCCATTATTGCTTTCTGTAGCAATTTCCTGCTTTTGCTTCAACAGATAAAGAAAATAAATCAGAGATAGAAAAATCCTAAAAGACGCTGGTAGAAGAAAGGATCATGTGGGAACTTCTGAAAATAAACTTTGTACCAAAAATTTGAAAACAAAAGTAATGGAATAAATGTCTCTTTACTGAGCGTGTGTGGTTTTAAGAGGTGATGTGGAAACCAGGAACCACGATCGTATGAAAATATCACATACCAGATCTTATCAAATGCCTTTTTTCCCTGTTACACAAAACTGAGTTTCACTGATTCCTCAGATGCATTGAATTTGGAGAACTGGCTTGGCTGAACAGCCAGCGTGAGGTCAGCTTCATGTGCGAGTCGGTACAGCTGCTTGTTGATGAACTGTTCTGCTGTGTCAGCAGGCCAGAGATGTTCATGTGATTTTTCTCATTAAGGCAGATACTCTTTATTACTGCATTTAAAATACTTGGGGTGGGAAGAGTAGGGGCAAGTAGGAATCACCTCCCCACCGAAGTCTTTGTCTGCTGGACTTGGTGTTTTGTGGATACTTTTAACATGTGCCTTCTGCTCAGAGAAGAAGGGTCTGAGACGAGCACTTCTGTGTTGTGCCCTGCTTTTCTCTGGCGAGCTGGACTTGCCATCTCTCACAGAAGCTCCCCACGGGAGGCAGTGCCACTGTCCTGAGTGGCCTGACTCATCACACCCATCTACTTCAACTGCTGCACTGCAGCTGGAAGGGCTGAGACCCAGCATCATCTACGGACATATCCCCACCTCAGAAAATTATGCTATCTGTGTTGTAGCTTACATCAGCCCTGAAAAATTACATCCCTAGATCTGAGCTATGCAGAGGCCTGGAGATGAGTACCAGTAGTCAGTACAGCTTGGTGTTTGGCCAGAAACTTCTCCGTTTGGTTAGAGGAAAAAAAAGAGGGACGGGAGGAAGCAGGGTGGTGTAAAGAATGGTAATTCAAGAATCCGTCAACTAGTGAGGGAATTATGAAAAGCCCTGGACTGTGTACACCGTCACCTCTTTTAAAAACAGTTACCTTTTTTGTTTACAGTGTTATCAGCAATTCCAGAATGCTGCAATTCAGTCGATATTTTCACAAGAAACCAGCTGGCCTCGTGGGTTGTTTCCCTTCTCCCAGCCTCCTCTTCCCAGCCCCTTCCATCTACCATTTGTTTTCATAACAATACCATCAGCTATTATTTTTAAGAACTTAAAATACCAAGCCACTTTGTGCACTGCCTTATTTTTCTTTTTTACACCATAAAGTCCCCTCCAGAATGATGTTTCTAATTACTCCCTGTGGGCTTGGTGTTGCTTTGAAGTACTGCTGGTGGTGGTCTTCAGGCTGTCTGATGGCGGTTTCTAATATTTTTGGTTAAATGGCTTTGTAAAAAAAGAAACTTTCGAGTATATGTTTCTACTGCTATAATGTTGAACTATTAGCATTGTGACTAATGCCTCTCCCATGTGTGTTTCTTTACAGGCTCAGTGCTGAGCTGATGTTCATTACCTTAAAATACTTATTTGGTAGAAGAAAGAAAAGACGGAAAAAAGGGAATGAAAGTGTGTGTGGCGCCTAGTTGATTTGTGTCTTTGGGTGAAAATAAAGGTCAGTGTTGGCAGCAATTCTCCTCTTAGTGATTTTCAGTTTTCCTAAATGAAAACCAAACAGCTTTTGCAGTGAAGCCTGTCTTAAGGGACTAACATGGAAGAGAGGTCACAGAGTACCCTCTTATACTGATGTGTTCTGAACGAAAGGACATACAGTACAAATAATATTGCAATTGTAGCTGCTCTGAATTCTGCAGGTTTTTTTCCCAGTAGCTGCCAAAGGCTCCAAGCGAAGTCCAGCAGCAAGGATTTCTGTGTAAGCATTGCACCTGATGCCCACAAATTGCAGAAACAGAGACCCATGGAAGCCCTGTGACAGAATTATCTTGTAATTTTTTTTTTAGCGACACCACAAAGTTAAAAATCTGCATTGCTGATGGTTTATGCTGTTCTTTGCTCAAAATATATTTTCACTGCAATAATTTGGGGACAGAAACAATTGTAGGCAAAGTCCATTCTTGATTTCCATATTTTGTTTACATTTCTTCATCAAGCATTGCTTTCCCTCAGCATTGCCTCAACAGTGTCTGCAGGCACTTGACACTTGTACAAATATGAAGCCATAGAAACTAAATTTAATAGCAGTTTCCACTGGTCCTTTCCAGCAGTGCAAAAGCTGTATGGGAAACAAGGTGCAGGAGAATAAACAAAGAGTTTGGTTGTTTCTCTTGTGGAGGCAACCTCCCCTGCCAACCTCCATATGGAAAAGGAGAGTAGGACTGGAAATGCCAGTGAGTTGTGAGGGTCGCTCAAGGGCAGTCCTAAAGCTCTTCAACACGGAATCTTTCTTCAACATAGCATTTTTTTTTTCCTAATTATTTAGGTTTGTTTCTCTTTGCTCCTGCAAGACATCAATATTGTAGGAAGGCAACCCATTTGAATGGATGTTACTACTGATAGAGGCCTGCAGCAGCCAAGGCTGCTGTAGGACAGGAGTTGCCATCAGTGTTACTTAGTCCTGACCAGTCCTGTAAACAGCAGTAGTGAAGTTAGAACCTAGAGGTAACAAATCCTCTCTGCTCTCTCTGGCCTGGTTTCATTATGAGTAGCAATTAAGCAACAAGCATAACTGTGGCCAGGGGAAGTTAATAAGTTTTCAGAAAAAAATGATAAAACTGAGAAAAAGGACATAGAAGGAGATGTATGAACTTCACTGCTCCAGAAAGTTTAGTCTGTTGGGTTTTTTTACAGTTAGAGCAGTAGACCGTAGATGCCAGCCTTTGCCATGACTTCTGCATCCAGGTTCTATCCACAGACCATCAAAGTACAACCTGAGTCCTTGTGCTACATGTCCGAGGGAAGCAGTTCAGACAGGTGTTTCACGCTCGCACTGGGAGTATGTCAGCTTACACAGGAAGATCACTACAGACTGAAAGAGTTGGGGCTGTTCAGTTTGGAGAAGAGGAGGCTCCCAGGTGACCTTATTGTGGCCTTCCAGTATCTGAAGGGGGCCTACAGAAAAGCTGGGGAGGGACATTTTAGGCTATCAGGTAGTGACAGGACTAGGGGGAATGGAGCAAAGCTGGAGGTGGGGAGATTCAGATTGGATGTGAGGAGGAAGTTGTTCAGCATGAGAGGTGAGGCCCTGGAACTGGTTGCCTAGGGGGTTGGTTGGGGCCACTTCCCTGGAGGTGTTTAAGGCCAGGCTGGATGAGGCTCTGTCCAGCCTAATCTAGGGTAGGGTGTCCCTGCCCATGGCAGGGAATTTGGAACTAGTTGATCCTTGTGGTCCCTTCCAACCCTGACTGATTCTATGATTCTCCCCAGCACTTGATCACCACATTGTTTCTGTCTTTTCAGAATGTTTTGTTCCTCTTTCAGCAGTATTTTGATCAAACCCAAGGGCATGCTCATTATGTTCATCGTTTGCCTTAAGGAGATGGAAAACAGTTGCATAACTGAACACATCTATCTGTGCGTAGTGCACCCTTTTGGCCAGAACACCTTTTTATTAGGTTTTGTGAGGCCATGGAGGGAAGGATTATGGTCTACTTAATATGGCTTGCCAGAGGTTTGAAAGGTTGCACTGTTTCAAGGTAGGACAGGCAAACTGTCTTCTGAAGGAGTGTGTCCTCTTCTGCCTGTCCTAGGGACCTCTAAAAAGCTTTTGATGTGTTAATACTTTTCTTGGATTCCTGTGATCCATAAACCCCTACCTCCCTACTCATTTATGTTATATCTTACTAGAACTGTGGGGTAGCTTGATAATTTACATGGTTCTACTCTTCTAGAGAGATGGGAAATCAAATGAAGATTGCCAGCCCACTGGCCTCTGGCTGGAGCAATGCTACTGTCTCCATTTCCCCGTCACCTCTTCCTGCCTGGTGTCTTGCCTGATGCACTTCTGCTTAGCTGCTTCCTCACCATGTTCTGATGTTAATGATGCCCTGGCTTCAGTGCTCTCTCCTGCATGTGAGAGTATTGGAGCACTTTTCCACTTTAGATGTAAGGAGTCATTTTAGTTCCCACATTTGCCTTTACTGACTCCTGATTCTTCCTAAGGGAAAGATAGATTTAGCAAATGTAGCTTGCTCTTGGTCACATTTGTCTGAATTGGTTTCTCAGCTACCTTGAAATGGATGACACTTATCTTGATTCTGCCAGCATTTCTTTAAAGATTTACTGAGTTTGAGACAAGTATTTTCAGGAAGTTGGGTCAGTAGCATCTGGGAGGTTTGGCTTGCAGCAGGGCTAAGGAGTGGTCAATCTTTTGTTGCCCTCAGCATGATCACTTACTCCTCACTGAGTGTAGTAGTAGGATGTGCTAGAGCTCATCTGAGCCTTACCTGCAGTTTTGTTTGTCGTAGTGATAACCTTTACATGCCCCCAGCCATAAAATGTTATTGGTATTACCCTCCCACATTAGTCATGAACAATACCCTCTCATATGTGACACTATAGAAAAAGGACAAAAGATGGCTTATTCTATTTTATTCTATTCTATTCTATTCTATTCTATTCTATTCTATTCTATTCTATTCTATTCTATTCTATTCTA
Source organism: Psilopogon haemacephalus (assembly GCA_013396835.1). Lineage (NCBI taxonomy): Eukaryota > Metazoa > Chordata > Aves > Piciformes > Megalaimidae > Psilopogon > Psilopogon haemacephalus. The sequence goes on from VWZI01010178.1 coordinate 146,211, forward strand.
TTCTATTCTATTCTATTCTGTTCTGTTCTGTTCTGTTCTATTCTCTCTGCTGTAAAGAACTTGCAACCTATATAAAAGGCAAGAGACAAGGACAGGTTGAGACACTGCTTACCTGCTGGTCTTCATGAATCTTCCTTTGAGGAATGCTGCCTGTGGGCCTTACTGCCCTCTCTTTCAGGAGGGAACTACTCTCTTGGTTTCTTCTAAGGGCAGTTCCTTTCCAGCATATTTTATTAAAGCTATGAACCATGTGAAAGCTGCATTATTCCTTGGCTGATGTGTGGGTAGAGCCTACCAAGACAGGACTCTAGCTGTCAACTGAGATTTCTTGCTCCTACTGCATGTATTGGATGGTCTCTGAAACTTTTGTGGTGTGAATTCTGGCACAAGAGTGGCAAGGCTGAGACAAGGACCCATGGAGGCTTATCAGAATACAAATAATAATGAATAATTAAAGAACCACTTGGGGAGAATTCTTCTGAATTCATTTTGCCTGAGTAGACTGAGAAGCTGGGAAAAGAAAGGCTGTCAGGTTCTAGATGTGTGCATGCCACACTGGTATTTTCTTCTCTTGGCCAAATGCCTCAGACAGCAGGGCAGCATGACATATTCCTGCCTTTGGCTTGAGCTATCTTGTCCACCCAGACTTTCTTGACTGCAAGATGAAGCCTTGACTGCAAGATGAAGCATGCTGGCTGCCCACCACTCTGTTCACCGAGGTTGAAGCTGGGTCACAGCACCTCACTGCTGGCACAGTGAGGCCAGCTCATCTGAACAGCTACAATAGCTTTGCTGATGTGCAGGAACTTGCTTGGCAACCACAACTTGCTGGAGCTCATTTGTTTTATTGGTCTGATGTTCAAGTGCTGAGCCTGTGGTTTAGGCTGGTGGTGGAGTAAGACCTTGGCTGCCTTTAAGAAGAGATTTATCTGCGGCTTTTTATCCCTGAAGCTGCCTCAGCAGCCACCGGCACTCATAAAGCTTGTGTATTTCTGAGCCCCCTCAAAGCTGCCTCTTTCAGAGGCTTTATTTTCCCCTGTGTGAAGCCAGGCTGACTGCACCACAGCAAATCATGCCATGAAGACTCAGGCTAACAGCTTTACTTAAGTGCAATGGGAATTTGTGTTCTGGCAAGCTACACTGATGACTCGGACCTTCGGGGAGAAATTGAGCAGATCTCCAGTGCTGACAAAGCACAGGGTTTTCCTAAAGTTGCGTTTTCTTATTCCTGTAACTAATACACGAGGAGCCTTTAAATGTGAGGGAAGAGAAGATGCAGGCAAGGGAGAAGAGAGGCAGTGTTACGCCTGTGACTTAGGACAAACCATGTAGTCAGCTGCTAGCCCCTGCCTGGTGCTCAGGAGTCACTGCCTCCTATCGCTGATTTACCAGACAAAGGCATTCTCTGCATTGCAACACAGAGCCTTTGCAGGACGTGTTGGTATCCTCAGGGGCAACGACGGCGAAACTGCCAGCCCTGGAGGTAGCCAAACAGCTAAATCCAAGCTGGTAGCCAAACAGCTAAATCCAAGCTGGTAGCCAAACAGCTGCTCTGGGATTTGCCCCTGGGAGTGCATTACTCTTTGTGTTTTATTTTGAACTGTGGCCATATTTCATTTTTATTACTCTTGGTTTCTTTTTCTTTCTTTCCCCCCTCCCCCCCCATCCTCTTAAGGACATCATCATCTATTCATGTCGATTGAATTAAATCAGCTGTTNTTTTCATGTTTTGCTTATTAGGCTGGTGTGTTGCTGTGTGACCAGCAGCCCTGGAGGAGTAGGGAAGGAATGCGTGTGTCCAGTGCGTGTGAGGAGAGTTGCAGATGCTCTAACTGTTCAGACACTAATGCTAACCTCTGCAGGCTGACTTTCTGTGCTCTGCCTGTGCCGCAGCAGCTCATCACGCTGCCCTGTAGGCAGGATGAAGCCAGGTGGTTTTGATGTGTACATACAAGCAGCTCTAACCATGCTGGCCTACCTTGATATTTGTACCCAAAATCACATCAAGCAAACTCCCGATTTTCTCCAGACATAATTGCTAAGCAGTTTTCCTTGTTTAGGAAGAATTGTTTGTCAAACAGCAAATTTAAAACCTCAATTTCCTGCCAAAGTTGAGTTTCTATCCAGGGATTTACAGCTGCTGATGCCACATCCAGTCCTAGCTGTGCTGGTAGGGAAGGATATTTTGAGCGTGTATCCACTTACAAAGGACAAGAAAACCCAAACCTAGAACCTGTATTTCACATGTCTGCTAGAAGGAAACCTTCAGAATTATTCCTATGAGCAGTGCTTTGGTGTTGAGTGCTGTTGTGGTGTAGACAGGTTCATTAGTCAGTTTTGAAGTCGAAGATGACCAAAGGTGACTTTTCAGCTCCCTTTTTCCAAACCTGTGTGAACAAAACGGACCTTCCTGGAGGAACAGACTGGCAAAGTGAAGAGAGGGGATGCAGCATGGCAGCACACTTAAAATGCAGCACAGTATGCATGGTAGTAGCATGAGGCAGGGCAGAAAGCTGGGGTAGCTGTAACTTCATCTCGGTGCCGTTAACGAGCAACAGCATGCCTGAGTATCTTTACATCTTGAAGAAGCTCTAGCATCAGTCTTCACTTTTGTCGTGTCCCTCATTTCTCATAGCACTGTGTGGAAGACTTTAGGAAATCCTGTCTCAAAAAGCCTGAGATTTCACGAGTTCCCCCATCTGCTTTGGGGCAAAACTCAAACGAAATGGAAAAAGTTACCGAAATTTACTCCCTCCCACCCACCCCCGCATGGGCACCGGGCCAAGATACCAACAGGACAACTCTAAACCGACGCATTTAATTTATCAAAGCTGAGAACACTTCGGTTCGAGTGTTTATTACAGCGACTTGTGACCTGCCAGAGGCAAGTCGGTGCCTCGGCGCTGCTGCCCATCGGCGAGCACAAGTCGCACCCGTTTGACCACCCACCCTTAAAACCAGCTCGAAGACCAGGAACGCGGAGCCGCAAGCTGCTCTAAAGCAAGGGCCTTGCGCTGCTCGCTGGACGGGCTCGCCTTTGGCAAGGCTCACGGCACCTGGGCTGCCGCGGCCCCCGTTTCCGACCAGGCGGTGTCCCGGCCTAGCGGCGTTCCCTGTTTGGCGGGGGAAGGCTGTTCTACCGTAGCTGCTTTACCGTAGCTGCTTCTCTACGGCCAGCCTTGGGGAAGGCTGCTCTACCGTAGCTGCTTCTCACCTTTCAGCCCCCGCGGTGGCGGAGCATACGAGACATTTAGAGTGCGCCTGCCTCAGGCGGCCGGCGGCAGCAGCAGCAGCGCCTGAGGCGCAGCGGCCAGGACTACAGCTCCCGACGGGCGGCGCGGCGCAGCCCTTCGTAGCGCTCCGCCCAAGATGGCAGCTGGCCGGCGCGTCCCCTCTCACCCCTGCCGCCCTTAGCTCCGTCCCCTTGGTGGCTGCCCTCCGCCACGCCGCCGCCCTCAGCGGACCTCCCGGAGTGGCGGTCTGACAGGGGACGTGCTGCTAGCGTACAGCGGGCACCGGTCCGAGCGGCGTGGCGGGATGGAGCCCCTGCTGGGCTGGCAGTTCGAGGACTCCCTCTTCGCCCCGAGCCGAGAGCGGGGCGCGGGCGGGCAGCCTGTGTCGTCCTGCGGCGCGAAGCTCTGCGAGCCCCTCGTGAGGAGCCGGGGGCGGCGGGAGGTGGCGGGAGCGGCCAGGGGGGCCGCATGGGTACGGCGGCCTCGGCTCCCCCTGACTGGTTTGTGCTGTGCCCGCAGTGGTTCAGCAACGAGGCGGACAGCGAGGAGGGCGCCGGGAGGCTGACGGCTGGCAAGTTCCGGGCGGACTGGGCTTACCGGCAGCGGGAGTTCGAGGTACTTAGAGCACGGCGTGAAGCCTGAGCTGCCTCGGTGGAAGTTACGGGGATACAACCTGGGCTGATTCTACAGCCCCCGGTACGCAGAGTGCGTGTGTATGAGCCACGGCCCTGGAAGTGCAGGGGTCTGCGGCGTGGTTACATCCTCCTTTATGGTTCTTCGTTTGTGCTGAAGGCATAACAGCTCCGCGGGCGGTTGTGGAGACCTGGTGAAGAGCTGTCCTGCTGGCTGAGCTGTGGGCTAACCACGATGTAGAACTGTTCTGGCAGGCTCGCCCATCCATCAGTAGTCATCATGAAGCCTGTAAACCGGCCAGAGATGCTGCGTTACAGCCGGAGCTGGTACAAATCAGGCTTGCACATCCAAGCAGTTCAGTAGTGAGCAGAGCTGGTCTTTGTGGCCAGGGAGGCCGTGGGCAGCCAGAATTAAGCATGAGGTTTTCTCTTTGTGTGGATAATGTCATGTACCACAAAGGCTGTCAAATTACTGGCGACCACCTGGCTGCCGCTCGCCGTTCTCAAGAGTTCTTTCTGCTTTCAGAGGAAAAGTGACAGTAGCTGTTGGACTCGTCATTAATTGTCCCAGCACTCTGCTGCCTCTCTTTGCTTTGGACGGCTGGTTGTGCCTTTGGGGTGCGCTTATGTTCCCCTTTTCTGTAGTTCCTGCCTGGTGTAGTCCTAGACCGTGTCCTGAGCCGTGTTTCTGATCATCCCTGCGTTCCTGCCTTTGTAGTCCTAGTTGCTGGATCTGGCTTTGTGTTGTTTGCCGGCTGAAATCAGCCACTTCGGCCTTTGTTTCTGTTGCTAGAGCTTCTTGTTCCAGGCGATGGCTTGCGTTACAGGCTCCCTGACTTCAAAGCCCTCAGACTGGTTTCTGACTCCACTCCTTTCACCTTGCCCGACAGATCTCTGCATCTCTTTGTACCTCACTTGGCACTGACTTAGGCTTTTTTTATGTCCTGTAATGACAGGACAAGGGGGAATGGGTTCAAACTGGCAGAGGGGAGATTTAAACGGGATGTTAGGAGAAAGTTCTTAACAGTGAGGGTGGCGAGGCACTGGAACAGGTTGCCCAGGGAGGTTGTGGCTGCTCCCTCCCTGGAGGTGTTCAAGGCCAGGTTGGACGAGGCCTTGAGCGACCTGTTCTAGTGGGAGGTGTCCCTGCCTATGGCAGGGGGTTGGAACTGGATGATCTTTGAGGTCTCTTCCAACCTAAACCATTCTATGATTCTATGTTCTTCCAGTGCTACTTCTGCATCGTCTAGACCTGACAGATGCTTTCCAGTCTCAGCTGAGTTGCCCCGAAGGGGTTCGTAAAAGTATGCTGAGAAGAAAGATGCCTCAGGCTGCAGTCAGACATGTCTGCTGACCCTTAGGAAGAGCAGATTGCTTCTTGCTGTGTGCTGTGGTGCCCTGTGAGGAGAGAATGACACCCCCTCAGGTCTGCTAGCAGAACAGACAGTTGCTTTCTAGCTCCTTTTTGTTGCAGTGATCCGTTTAAAAAAATGCCTAGCCTTCAGTATTCTTGCTAACCTGGATCAGTGACAGGGCTACAACTAGACTGCACATTAAATTACAGATTTGAGAGCACTGACCTTAGAAAGGGGGATGGAAATAAGTAAATGTGAGTAGTGCTCTCTTTACTTGTGAATACTTTTTTTTTTTTTACAGCAGTCTAGGCCACTTGATAGGAAACACAAGGGACAGCAGAGATCTAAGGCCATGCTTATTTTCAGGGTATGGATAATTGTAGAATCTAATTGATCCTTGCCAGGTTATGTTGCTTAGTCTCATCAAAAGGCAAAAAAGGTGCGTTCCCCAACCCTCTGATCCCTTTTTGCCAGTTGCTGCAGCACTCACTGGGCAGAGAAGAGCTCCCTCTTTTGCTTGAGAAGAAATGCGAGCCTGGCACCAGCAAAGAAAAATATTTCAGCCATTTTGTTAGGAAGTATTTAGAGTATGTTGCCTGGGAGCTCTTTTTGTAAGAAGTTTGCAAGAAATAATTAAATACTCTTTTTGGGAAATGGGAGAATTAGCACTTCTCTTTAGTCGTCTGGTCTGAGCACTTACACAAAAGGGGAGAAACTGAGATTTCAGTCTTAGCTTCGCTGAATACTTGATGTATCAAAATGTTAATTGGAGTCCTAGTGAGTGCCTTGAGCATTAAGCTACACAAGTATTGTTCATCCTTGTCTTTTTCTTTAGCCAAATTAATATTTAATTATTTCATGCAAATTAGAACCAGGAATAATGGAGATTCACCTTCCTTGCTGTATTCTCCAGTGTGCAGGAATAATGGAGATTCACCTTCCTTGCTGTATTCTCCAGTGGGCTGATTATTCATGTGAGGTTAAGTACTTGCAGGTTCAAACCTTCCCATGGAGAATGTAATGGGTTTGAAACAAGGTCCCTGAATTTTAGGATGAGTGCTTTGGTCGTAATAGTTAGCAGCTGATGGAAAGATGCCTTGTGTCACATACTGCCCAGATACATAGATGATCCTTCCTAGATCAGGCTTGGTTGGGGGAGAGGTGAACACTCCTGCCAGGACTTAAATGTGAGCTAAGGCTGAGGTTGCTCATCACTATCAAGACTTGGCTGTGTGGTACTAAAGCCTGTGTCTGCTGCTGACAGAGGTAGTAGCTGAGTCCAAAGATAGGAAAATGTGGATTTGAGCTTCTGAGTTCCCTTTGTGACTGTAGCTATAAAGAAAACATATTGTCAAGCTTGCTTTTAAATTAAAACCTCTCACTTGTTTGGCTTTTCTCTTTGTTACCACTGCTAGAAAGCCCTGGGCGAGTACTCAGACTGCTTGCTTCTTCTGCCTCCCAGTAACGTTGCAATGAGAAGAGACGTCCAAGAGGGCCAGGCTCGATGCTTATCTCATCTAGGAAGGCACAAAGAGGCTCTGGATATTGCAGAAAAGATGGTATATAGTTCAAACTTCATTTTAAGCTTTGAATGTAAAAATACTGCCAGTAGGTCTTTTGTACAGACCGTTTTTCTGAAAAAAAAATAATATCTTCGTGTGTGCAATCCTTCAGGATGTTCAGTGCTCAGCGTATTTGGTAAACAGAGGGGAACTGTCACTGCAGATATAATCACTCTGTGGAAATCAGAACACCCTGTACCACAATGAGCTCCCTGTGTAGGGAGGCTGGTAGTCGTGGAAGGGACTAAATATCATGCTCTGCCAGGCAGAATTAATGTAATGTAATAGGAATTATAAGAAAGGGGATAAATGAGTGCTTAAATCTTTCCACTGTAAAAGTGACGGTTCAGTCCTCCCTGTTATTTCCATACGCTTGCTGCCAGACTGCCACCACGAAAAGTATCTAACCACAATTTGGTTTGTTTTTCCCCATAAAGGAGAAGTCCAAAGGCTCTGAAGTCTGCTAGAATTTTACTGCTGCTGTTTATTTTACATAAAAGGTGTTTACACTATAAAGGGAAAAAAAACCTCTGAAGGCAAATAAGCGAATTACAGCATTTGGGGCCTTTTTGTTGTTCAGAGTGGGACCAGGCAACCAGAGCTTGATTGTGCATGATCTGTATCAAGCTGCATCATTTAAAATTAAGAGTATAGTTTTGTACAACTTAAAAATTACCTTTAGTGATACTCGTTTGTCATTATTCAGGGAGACGTTTTCCTAGGCTCCGAAAGGTGATCATGTTCTACTCCTGGTTTTAATCTGTTCTCTCTTGTTTGTAGAGGAACAGTGCTACTAACACAGACCACTTAACGACGGTTCTCAACCTGCAGCTTGCCGTATACCAGGGCCTGGGAAATGTAGAAAAAAAGATCACGTGTCTGCAGCAACTGATCTGCTTACATCCCTTCAACCCCTGGTACTGGAAGTTACTTGCTGAAGCTTATATGAGCCTTCTGCAGAGTTCATTTCCATCAGTCATTCCAGAAACAAATCTAAAGCAGTCTGAAGAGGTTAATGTAAGTGACACTAGTTTGAAAACATCAACCAGAAGACAGATTAACTTGCAGCCTCACAGATCAGACAGCCAGAAAGAAGGTCCTTGGTCCAGCCTTACTACAGAAACAAAGAGGGAGAATGCAGTGGCTTGTATCAGCAGCCAAGCTGTAAAAGAATTCCTCTGCACTTCAGAAGAACTGGAAAGGACAGATGAAGAGGAAGGCACAGCCTCCAAGTCCTGGGAGCAGAACATGTTGAAAGTTAGAATAAAGGCCTGTGCCTCGTTTATTAGAGCAAGGTAAATAAATCTTAGAATAATCTTAACTTATCCTAATCAATTAAACAATTAAAGTGTATTTTTCCCAGCCTTAATCTTTTCAGTTTACATTTTCAGTTGAAATGTTTGTTTCAGTGTTGGCAGTGCTAAGCTTAGAAACATCCTGCTGTTGCTTCAAAACTAAAAAGCAAAATCCACTACCATGGTAGCTGTGAACAGCCTAAATCTGAATGGAAAGAATAAACCAGTGTCATGCACTGTGAAGAAATGCAGCATCTTTTGGTGATGCTGTTAAACGAAGACGATCAGAGGGCTGGAGCACCTCTGCTATGAGGACAGGCTATGAGAGTTGGGGCTTTTCAGCCTGGAGAAGAGAAGGCTTTGAGGAGACCTTATAGTAGCCTTCCAGTATCTGAAAGGGGCCTACAGGAGGGCTGTGGAGGGACTATTCACAAGGTCCTGTTATGACAGGATGAGGAGTAATGGGTTTAAACTGCAAGAGAGGAGATTTAAACTGGATGTTAGAAGGAAGTTCTTTCCAGTGAGGGTGGTGAGACACTGGCACAGGTTGCCCAGGGAGGTTGTGGCTGCTCCCTCCCTGGAGGTGTTCAAGGCCATGTTGGACGAGACCTTGAGTGATCTGTTCTAGTGGGAGGTGTCCCTGCCTGTGGCACAGTGGGGTTGGAACTGACTGATCTTTGAGGTCCCTTCCGACCTAAACCATTCTATGATTCTTTTCAAGTAACTGTGCAAAAGAGCTTGGTCTTACAAGCTCCTGTTAACACATAGCTGTTCCCTGGTTTGGTGCTAGAGCTGCAGCAGCAGAAGTGCCCCAAAGGGAGGGCCAGCCAGTCTTCCTTCTGCATGTGCCACCTGACTTATTTGCTTGAAGCCTCATGCTTGAGCGAAAGTGTAGTTTATAATAATACCCCAATCTGCATAATGGATGAGGTTGAAAAATGAACTCTGTGACAGCTGATTGACAGGACTGCATTAAAGTGCTCTTTTCTTTTTCTTCCCTCTCTTCCTAAAAGTCTTGCACACAACAAAAATCCCCAAAACATAATCTTTCAAAGAGATAATTAGAAACTGGTTTTGTTAAAATAGTCTTGGGATTTTTTTCCCCTCTCTCTCGCCTCTTAGTATTATATTAGTCACCATTAGTGCCATTTTATGAACTTTCACAAATGTTTACAGAGACCACTTTATAACTACCCTGTTAGGGCAAGCTTAAGAAATGTAAAAGAGGATATGGTAGCTTTTAACCCTACTCAGACAAATAGTGACTTTAATTGAGAAATCAATAATTTAGTACTGATATTGAATATTAAAGCTGCATTCACAGTAAAATAATTTGTGGTGCTCATTTTGGTATGTAGGGTTCCACATCCAGATAATTATAAATTGTGGGATTTCCTTGTCTGCATAGCTTCACAAAGCCTTACTGTGGTTCTTATTTGCAGATACACTTGTCCAGGGTAAATTTCTCCCCTGCCCAGGGCTTATGCATTAAATAGATTTTCTAATATTTTCAGGTCTGTTGGATTTTAAGTGAAATGTGGATGTTGCATAAACATATATGCAGGGTGAAATGCACCTGGAAGAGGAGTGTTGGTATGGCTTTTTGTAGGTAATGATGTTGCCTACATCATGTGTTAAAGCAGCATGAATAACTGACTCTTCTAGTTTTGCCAAAGAAAAACGAGAATTAAGAAATGGGTTTGGTTAATTTTCACTGTGATTTCATTCTTTCTTACATTATAATGATGAGAGATTAGAAGTAAAAATGCTTTGCAAATTAAAAATACTTTCAATTTTTCCTTTTAATTTCCCAGCCAAGACTTTACAGATGGTTTGTTGGCTCAAACTTGAAAATTTTGATGTTTGTAATGTTTACATGAAAATCCTCATTTAAAATCTGAAGTCTTTTTTCTTCATAAAAGTAAACACCTTTATTGTAGTCCTTTATTATAGGGAGGTTATGGCTGCTGCCTCCCTGGAGGTGTTCAAGGCCAGGTTGGATGAGGCCTTGAGTGACCTGTTCCAGTGGGAGGTGTCCCTGCCTATGGCAGGGGGTTGGAACTGGATGATCTTTGAGGTCACTTCCATTCTATGATTCTACCTACTTCACTTAACTCTGCTAATGTTTGGGTTTGGGGTTTTTTTTAATGTTATTTTTGTTTATGCATAAAGCTTGAATTAAATATAGTTTCAGTGACAATATTACTAAGTCCCAGTAGTCCCTTGGTTGAACATACTTGGATGTTTCCTCTGTTTTACAGTCCTTGGAGGAGGCTCTGGAAACTGTCTCTGCTCCCTCTGGTCAAGCAGCTAGCAATGAGGTCCCTCTGTGACCTGAAGTCACACTCTGAGCACATTGTTTAACCTTCACCACATCGTGATGGTGACATCTGAGGCACTACCTTGAACACAAAACTGTGGTGAAAGATTTTAGAAAATATTCCAGAGCTGGCCTGTGTGGGCAGGCCGTTTGATACCTGTCTAAAAGTCCTCTAAATTCTGGCTTTTCAGGTTACAAAGATAAGCACCACTTTAGGCAAAAATGAGCTCTGCCTTGTTAGGTGTTAATAAGGCTGTGGGACACCTGATGTGCTGCAGTTAACGCTGGCTGGGCTGAGCTGCACTTCTGAATTGTGTGACCAATACGTGGGGAGAAAAATGTTTGCACAGGGCAAAGCAGGGAAACTTGGCATGTGGCTTCTCAAAAGTATATCTCGGTACTTCTGTCATAGCATGAATGTGCCATACCCATAGCAGACCAATAAGGATGTACACATTTCTTTGCAGGCAGCAGAAGTCAAGGGAAAGAGCAACTTTAAAGTACTTTATTTCGATTCATTTTAGGTTTGCTGACCTAACTCTTTTCCCAGCTGTGCTTTTTTCACGTTTCAGACTTTTACTTCAGCTTACCCAGTCGCAACAGTCGTCCTTTGTGCTAGAGAATAACATAAAAGGTCAAGAAGAAGTGGACGACAGAGTGGCACAACTTGGTTTCAGTGAAAACTCCTTGCTGTTGATGACCGAGGTAAGGGGTTGTTTCATTGTGTGCAAGCTCCCAGCTATGTGTAGGCTGGTTGCAAGGTTGCAGTACCCTAGCCAGTTCAGGCACAAAGACCTGTCAGCTTGGCGCTCCCCTGGGCTAATTAACTGTGGCAGGAAGCAAGGTAAATTAGCTGGGGTGGGTTGCCTTGCTCCTGTGTTATCTGGAACTCAGCAATACCCATATAGTGCCGGCTTGTGTCATGCAGGTGTGTCTCTGTTCTGCTGAGATTTTCCTTTTGGGAATGGTCAGAGCTGTTAAGTTCCTCCTGTATTTGCAGATGCATCATTGTTGTGTGTTTTTTGGGATGCAGATTTCATCTCAGGAATTCTAGGTGCCACGAAGTGAATCACGAGTATGAAACAGAAACCGAGGTTGCTTTGATGGCCACAGCAGTATTCAGCACTTCCAGAAAAATCCAGAGGCATGCTTTTTTCTGTGATTTCCTTGGTTTAAAGACTTACAAAAAAAGGAGAGCAACACTGCATGACTTTATTCATAGAGATTAAACTTCTTTTTTTTTTTTTTTTTTTTTTTTTGTGCTCTGTCCAGCCTGATCTAGGGTAGGGTGTCCCTGCCCATGGCAGGGGGGCTGGAACTTGATGATCCTTGTGGTCCCTTCCAACCCTGACTGATTCTATGATTGTATTTATCGAGTTTCTCACTTTTATCTTAAAGAACAGAAGGACACCAGCGAGATTCTAACTTTGCTGTCAGTATTGCATCCTTAAGTGGGGGAAAGCCAAGCCGCTGCCGGGTTGGCAGTCAGTCTTGTGGGATTTCATCCATAAGAGGGCAATAGTGTGCAGACCATCTCAGGGTTTGGAAAGGCTTGGGGGGGTGGAAAACTTCCTTTCTCGCTTCCCTTGGTACAGCAACCCCCAGGAGAAGATCAGGGTGTAGGTGCACTTGTAAGGTGAGAACAGAACACAGAGTTGACATTGAGATTTCCGCTGCTGGTCAGAGAGTAAAAATACAAGCGTAGCCTGAAGCTGGATGGAGTTGTGCAGTTGTGAAGCTTGGGCTCTCAGTTCTTCCAGTTTGTTTCAGAATGCAACTTGACTGTGACTTGGAAACTTCTCAGGTCGCACGTGGTTCATGCGTCAGGGACTTTTCTTGTGAAGGTCTATTATTAATGCCTTTTTTTGTTTGTTTGTTTTCTTTGCAAGTTATTTTCTCATTTCCTGTCTTCTTTCTTACTCTGCAGGTTATGGGGCAGGATCTTATACCAGAAAAACTAAAAGAGGAATTCCAGGGTGAGGTAAAATGCATAGACCCTTCAGCGCTGTCATCATTGGTAACTTCATCAGCTGCAGAATTTGAAATCAAGTGGTTTGGTAATCTCCACGATGATTTATATCACTTCGATGGACAATTCTATCCAGACACATATCTCCCACCTTCAGTAACTTAAAGGTCTTTTGTATTTGTTCTCGTATCTCCAAATGATTATAGAATGATGTATACAATAAAGTTCATATTAACTTTTGGAATGATGTATACAATAAAGGTCATATTACCTTTTTCTAAAGAAAAGAGTTATTAAATATATTTTTTAAATATATAAAAATCACTGCACTTAAACTTCTAACATTTTGCCACTGTTCACTGGTTTGCTTGTGTGTAAGATAACAAAGAAGCTGGTATAACCTCAGGTTTTCCAGTTCAGCTTTCAGAGGTAGCTTTTTATTGCAGACCTCACAGTGTTGTGCTTGAAGCCCCTGTGATGATTTTTTTTTTAGGCTTGTGATGCTGGTGGACTGTGAGGCTTCCTTTATGATGTCCAGTTTGAAAGCTTCTCGGTGTCAGATTCTATGTTGTTGCATTTAAAGCCATGGAAATAGCTATTGTATTAATTAATTTCTTAATATTTCTGGATTAATTGACATCGTAGTGATTTCCCGCTCAGCAATGAACAGCTAGAAATCTTAAATATACTTATGCTGAGGAATTGCCAATAAGAATAATTGCATGTGCTTCAGGGGGAAAAAAAAAAAAATCTAAGTGATAAATATTTAACTTGGAGCCAGAATATTTTCTTTCTTCAAAGCTAAGGGGGTTTTGCAGACAAAGAATTAGCTACAGTGTTGTCTTCGGTGTGCTTAGATGAGGGAGGAGAAAATCTGTCAGGGTTGTTTAAATGTGGTGAAGAGTGTTTAGTCAGATCGTATCCTTTGTAATACTGCAAGGAGGAAGATCTTTGCTGTGAAAACTAGCAACGTTTCTGCTTGGTGCAGCTCCTTGTTACCCTTTCGGATGATAATGACACCACTTTGCTTTACTTCCTGAAGTATGGCTGCTACTTGCTTTGGGCTTCTACAGAAAAAAGGAAGAGATTATCTTGCTTTAAATAATTTACATTCCAGACAAACACATTGTGCTCTTCTCTCATCTTTTAAACTTGTGAGCCTTGAATTCTTTGCAGCTTTTTGTAACTGTGCTCTGTAATGATGTAGTTTTAAATCCTGGTATCCTTCAGACATAATTTTCAGTGATTTGTTAATGTTTCCCCTCTCTTTCTGAAGTACTGAAGAGTGGTGAAGCTTTAAATAAGTCAAAACCGATCGGTAATTCATATATAAACACACTTTGCTACTTGGAGCTGAATTTTAAAGTTTTAAGATGCTGGTTGGGAACCTGTCACTGAGCCTTGGTATGGTAAAGTCCTCTGCTAAGCTGACTCTGAAACCTCTCTGGAAAAATGGAATATCACCTTCAGCCATGTCAAATTATCTTTTCTAGTTTGGTGACTCAATGCAATTAGACCACATCCTGGTCAGCTTGTTACGAAAGATGATGATTTGGCAAGTATACTTGGGCAAGCATTAATGCACTCACAGTGTATGACAGAATATTTGGTTCAGTCATCCGTGTGCTTTGCTAGGTGGAAATTTTTGTCTGCATGTGTATTCTGTATTCAGATGGCAGCAAAGCCTGCCTGAAGGGCTGGTCATGCTTTTAAGTCTAACTGGTGTAATAAGTTTTCATTCGAGACTGTCCATAGTGTGCTGTAAATTAATTACAATGTTGACATCAACAAAAAAGACCTAGCAAATGTGGAGAGCTTAATGCCACTTCAGTTGGTAAGAAACTGTAACAAGGGACTTCTCCCAGATTAAGAAGAAAATTAAGGTCAAGAGTAGCCACCTAAAAAGACTGTAAATATGTTTTGTCACAGCTCTTGAGCTTTTGTGGAACCAAGTCTGTATAGATATTTAATGGGAACTTGCCAAATGATTTGGCTCCACCGTTTAGAAGGTGGAAATAGCATTTGAGCTGTTTTAGAAGCAAATTAACTACTTGCCAAATGTTATTTTGTGACAGATGTCCAAAGTACACAGCAGCTAGCCAAGGTAACTTGGAAACTTTGCTGTGGGTGCAGATTCTTTGACTTGAGGTCATCTCTCAGACTGGGAACAAAATGGTTACCTCCCCAGTGGCTCCAAAGAGTGGAAGGCAAGTGGCTGTTCTTAAGGACAGGAAGTATTTTCTCCAACATAATGAGAAAGAAAAAATGTTGGCTGTAACTACTGCAAAGAAAACAACATGCATGTTGTTCTGAATGTGTCACATAGTTACTGTCCCAAATAACCAGTGTTCATTGCACTGGGGCTATGAAATAGTCCTTTGTCCTACTTGTGCCTGGCTATCTCTTCAGTTCAGCTACTTCAGCTCTGTTTTTGGCTTGCTCCTCACTTCTTTGATGTGCCACTTCTAACTCCATCCTGTACCACTAAGAGGGCTGTTCTGGGGAACACTAACTCCATCCCAGCCAGATCCAGTACTTGCATGATCTGTCCTGGCCCCCTTGCACCTACAGAATTAAAACTTGAAATACAAAGACATCTCCCAAGACCTGCAGTAGGACTTGCATGGTTGTTACCTCACCTGAACGGCTCTGCTTGCTACTAGAGGAAGCAGACCAAGCACTCTAAAAGTGACAAAGTTGCAATAAAATTGTGTATGCCTTGTGAGGTGAGTTGACCTTGGCTGGCCACCAGATGCCCACCCAGTCCACCTGCACAGCATGCAGAGGGTCAGGACACACTATACAAGGCCATACTGCTCTCACCCCTTTGATCTGTACAGGTACTCAGGACATCTGCCTCATGGCAGATGCTGTCTCTCCTGCATGACGAAAGGGAGAAAACAGCTGACACAGCTCAGGGCTTTGTAGCCCCTCAGATCTAGGGTAGGTGACAGTGGTGGTTGTTTGCAACAGTGTGCCATGGCCAGTGTTCTGGAGCAGAACACTTGCCTGCAGCGGGCCCTGCAAGACCTGAAGAGGCAATGTGGGGCCCTGGAGATGGAGAACTATTTCCTCAGAAGGAGAATCTCTCCAGAAGCACGCAAAGAGACAGAGAGGCTCCTGAAGAAAAATGCCCATCTAGCTGCTCTCACTGAGCAGCTGCATAAAAACTGCAGGCATCTGCAGAAGATCAGGCACCAGACAAATAGTCCAGTGCTACAACCTATCCAAAACTCATATGTGAGCTCAGGCTAAAGGTGTGAGGAGTTAAAAGGCACAGCTTCTGGAGATGAAGGATGGAAATGCCAGACTGGCTGGAGAAAATTCTTGCCTCCATGGGCAAATACACTGGGTAGAAAAGGTTGAGCTGAAAACATTGACCTGAAGAGGCAACTGATGCAAGTAGCAGAGGAACAAAAGCCTAACATCCAAGCTATCAGCCATCTTCAAACCTGAGTGGAAGCTGAATAGTGTAGACTGAAAGCTGTGAGAAACATGGCAGAAAGTTCTCAGGGAGAAGTAAAAACGTCCCACGGAGAAGCCAGGCAACTGTTTAGAGCCCAGGTGAGCGAACCAGAGAATTAGTTTCAGAGTTTCTCAGAGTCATCTTGAGTACAGGACAGTCCTGGCCCCTGTCTTCTTTCCGAGGAGAGCCTTGCAAGAGAGACAGAAGAACCAGCAGCAGCCAAGTTGTCATCCTGCAGGCTCTAGAACATCAACTGGGAAGGTGTCAAGCCTTCATAGCTCAGTACAACTGCGATCTTTGCGGTGTTCCCAGTGAGCAGCCTGAAAAACCTTCTAACTGTTGGACAGTCTGCTTATGTCTTTGGGCAGGTAGAAGAAGGCAGCTGGTCTGTAGGAGACCTGGCAGACAGCTTGAGAGGATTCATCTCTAATTTGCTGACGATGATTCAGATGGTGACCTGGAAAGCAAGAGCTGGAGTGATCCTTGTTATTATATTTTCGGTCTCTCACCTATTTTGGAAAAAAGATGAATAGGCTCTGGATGTGGGTGATGTTGGGGGGGGGGCTAAAAAGCATAAATAAACACAGCCTACACAAACCCAGAAGTGGATGTGTACTTAAAAGTGGTTTGGAGCTTTTTTTTTTGTTTGTTTTTTTTACCTAGACTTGGAGTATTTTGTAGAATAAAGGGATTTCTGGAGAGCAGCAGGAGTCTAGCAAAGCCTGGATGAAGCACTGGGGTGCTCTCAAGAGTAATTAGGAGCCTTTTTAGAGCTTATCCTCAGATCTGGACACAATACTGCAGGCGAGGTCTCACCAGAGCATAGCAGAGTAGCAGAATTGTCTCTCTTGACCCACTGGCATGCTTCTTTTGATGCAGCCCATGGTAGTGGTTGACTTTCTGAGCTGCAAATACATGCTGCCATCTCATGTCCAGTATCTCATCCACCAGTACGTTCAGCTGTCGTTGTGCAGGTTACTCTCAATCTTCCAGTCTGTACTGATACTGGAGATTGTCCCAGCTCAAGTGCAAAACCTTGCACTTGGCCTTGTTGAACTTCAGGGGGTTCTGTGGGCCTCCAGCTTCTGCCAGTCCCTCTTGCCAGCATCCCTTCCCTCAGGTGAATCACCTGCACCACTCAGCTTGGTGTCATCTGCAAACTTGCTGAGGGTATGTTGTATGCTAGCAGTGTTTATCTGAGCCCTTCCCTTGCTGCAGATGGATGAGGTTTGTCAGCATCTTGACATGTTCCCCTTCTTACTGAGCGATCATGCCTGTGGGGACCTGTTAGGATTTTTGGCTTAGCTCATTGCTGAAATTGCAACCTCTGATTGTTTTCCATCAGAACTGAAATTCCATTAGTTTGATATTCAAGTTCATTAGTCATCTGAACCGCCACAAGCTGTATCCCTGATCTAGGGCTGCAACCAGCTCTTGTGAACAGTGCTCTTTCTGGGTTACTTGCTTGTCCCTTACCTACTGCATTGGCTGCATTCTCCAAAACTTCCATAGGCAAGCTATCTTGCCCCATAGACATGAAGAGAAGCTCACAGGTGGATTTTATGGATCATGAGGTGAGGAAATGAAAGCTGCATAGGTAGTGGTCTAAAGACTTCTCCATGTATGCCCCTGTGTGCCACTGCCAGTTGAACCATAAGAGGATCAGGAAACCGAGCCAAATTTAGAAGTAAAAATCTTAATGAGGCTGGGGTGGGTGTGTATGTTCAATTCAGTTCTCTTGATTTCAGGAGTAATAACATGTGCTTCCTCTTCTCCTGGGCTCTGACCATATGTAAGTCGCTTAGCTTTTTGGCAGAGCACAACATGCAAAAGAATGAAGAAACAAACCAATTCTCAAAAGGATTTTAATGAAAGTCTTCTATTTATTTTGAATGGTTTCCTTATTTATATAATTAAGTGGAATTGGCATAAGAATGAAAATCAACTTTCCCTTCTTCCCAAGAAATCTGTAAAATTTTGCTATGTACAGAATTTACAATTATATGCAATAGGATATTGTTATTCCTTTGATAACACAGGTTAAAAGGTCCACACTGAAGCTACAGCAGGATGCGTCCATCCTGTACCTTTGTTGTAGCTTGAGAACCTTTCAGAGTGTTCTGTGAACTTCTTCAGTATACTTTCAAAGTGATTGCTCTTCCAAGGATGAGAAGCTTTCCTCACCTGAGGTCTTCCTGTTACATACCATTTTCATCATTCACAGCCTAAATAATTCAACTGTATTCCTTCCTGAGCAGGTGAGAAGTCAGGCAAAATGGGCCAGACATTGCAAATACGTTCAGGTTTCTGTTTTCTGTTGGAGTAGGATGAAAGATGATAGAAAGCTAGTGTAGGGAAAAAAAAAAAAGCTACTGATAAATCAATAGATGTTAGGCACCTAGGAACATCTGGATTTAGGTGAAAATCCCTTGCTTCATTAATTTTATTTTTTTGCCTTACAGAAGCCTCCTTGGTTTTCATGGATTGTCAGAAAGCTTTTCTGGTTTGGTTCAAGCTTGTGAACTTCTGTAACTCCCTCCGTACCGTGTTCAGTGGGCACTACTAACACCCAGTTTCTCTTTAAAAATTAGAAACCTTAAAGAAAGACTCTGAAATTTAAAAATAATTAAATTAACCTTCAATCAAAGGACCACTCAGAGGAGTTGGAACTTGGTTCTGGTGTGTTACTAGTAGGATGTTGTTTCTATACTCGGCTTCCTTTTCCAGTTTGAATCTACACTGCTGCTCTGCAATAAGGCAAATTGCTGGTGCCACTGTAGGTGCTGCTGGAGCAGACCCCTGTTGCTAATGAGTGGAAGTGAGCATACAGTGGCTGCAGAACATAACCTGAACTTTCAGTCTTGGCCCATGTCACGGCTAGTGGGCCCCTTCCTAGAAACCTTGCGAAGATATGTCTTAGCTGTGCACCTCAAGCAGACAAGCGGTAGATACTCTGCTTCCTCCTTAGGCCTAGAAAAGTCCTAAATCATGATTAAGGTGCGATGGCAGTTGCTGTCAGCTGCTGCCAGCATCACCTCAGCTGGGTATGCAATTAGCAGCCTTCAGTCTCCTTATGCTAGTGCATAAAATGCATAGTAATAAACTCTTGAGTTTCCCCACTTTCAGGTGCCCAGCCATATGAAGAGACATCCACCTAAATCTACTGCTACACAGATATGCTACCGAGGGCAAGTGACGGGCAGCAGCAGGGTTGCACTGTGGCCAGCATTCTGTAGATGTGTTCTTCCTGGGGTCGTGAGGCACCCGAGGTAAGTTTACATGTTAGCAGGCTAGGCTTTTTCATCTGGGGAAACAAAGCATCCATAAGCAGCAAAACAGAACAGGAGGCTTGAAACCAGCCTCGGTTTGTGTCACACACAATGTCTACATTCATCAGCACAGGAGCATTGCTAAACAGCTCCTCACTGCATTTACTGGCAATCCAAAACAAGGTGCTTATTATGTAAACAGATTAGCTTTGTGGAGGCATCTCCAGGGTGAGGTTAACCCTGTCCTGTTTGGCTCCTCTTGTCTAAGTCTGATAGGCCTGTAAACGTTCATGTTGTTGTACAGAACCGCGGAGTTATCGGCCACGTGGTGCGGCTGGTAGTAGTTAGCCTGGATGGCTGCCTGTGGTGGGGGGGGTGTGAATGAGACATAGCTGTGGAAGGAATTAACTCTGTGAAGAGGTGACTGGGGGCTGAAGTTGCTGCTGAACATGAGAGTCCTTGGGGTTTGCTTAGTCTGGTGGGTGCTACCAGTTGAGAGGCTGCTGAAGGGATCAGAAAGAGTGTTAGCACTTTCCTCGTTGCTGTCAGGGAGGCTGTGCTGAGGGGCCCAGCTCTTGCTGAACAGGAAGGGCATGGTGCGTGGTGGAGACTTTGGTCCCCTCACTGGCTTGGACAGTGCATAAAGGTGTCGGAACTCTTCGTCAAACAGCTCCACAACTTGACCCGTGAACTTGGAGAGGAGGTTGCGGTGAACCTGGCCACATAACCACGTGAAGCTAGGAGGAAGACAAGGTAAGGATTAGTCTTAACATTAGGCCATTAAGGCCCTGTGGAGATTCCCACAGGGGTGGTGCCAAAGGCAAATGTGTTTTACTGCCGAAGCTTCTTATCTAAACACAGGATGAAGTTGGTGTCGCAGTTGAATTTCAGGTCAGTTCACATCAGGGCTCTTTGACTTGTATCAAGGTTTGTTACTGCAGCTGCTTCTAAAATCTTCAAGGAACCTCGTGAAGTTATACAACCTCCTAAAGGGAGTGGTGATCTAGGTCTGCTGTGGGACAAAATGTCAGTACCTCAGGTTTGTGTGTCTGTTCCATGGAAAGAAGCTTAGACCTCTCTTGGGTTCCTGTCTTCCATGCAGAGTGCTTAAATTCAGGTATTACCATGTGCTGTCTGCACACATCTAAATGGTACCTTCCCTGCTGAATGCCATGCCAGTTGCTAACTCCTGCTGACTCGAAACTGACATTAGAAAGACCAGTGAAAAATAACCATCCTTTGTTTTCAGCGTTGGTCAAGAGAAGCACGTAAACCCCCAACCACCTTGTCTCAGAGCTCTCCACAAAACACACCACCACACCTGACAAATCTTTTTTTTCCGCACTACGGAGAAAATACAACGTTCAATATTTCCTGTAGCCTTTTCAAAATATAAAAATACCACTTTGCTATAAAATAAGGAAGGAATACCATGACATTTCTTATTCTGGCAATCCAGAGATGCCTTTGTATGCCCCGCAGCTTTGAAATGATTTTTCTTTTCTGTGCTTCCCTAATCCACTTGGCAGACATAAATCTGTGCTCTTTTACGAAACCAGGAGCCAGACTGGTTGTTGTGCTGTGCAGGCTGCCTTTTCTGAGCAGCAGCAATAAAATAAACATAGCTGAGAGAATGAAATGTAATTACTCCCAGAGCTGACTGAGGCTTGAGCTGTGCAGCAGAGGGTAGAGAGCAGAGTTGGACTTGAACCCATGGTTGCTGCTTGTTGGCAGAGCTCTGCCTGGGTTATTCCTGCGTGACTGTATTAGCTATGTGGGATGTGCTCAAGGATCGCCGCGGGCCAGTATGGCTGTAGGTGTGTGCACTTCCAGCCTTGGCATGTTTTGACAAAACTCCCATGAAACTCAGTGGGGCTGACAGCCTAAGCTGATGCTCAGGGAATAAAGACAGGTGGTTTACATCTGCCTGCTCAGAGCATTCTTGTAGAGGGTTGGGTTTGGGGCATACAGTGGGTTTATATCATCGCTTCAGGCAGTGCGCTCTACATTGTATGATTGGACGTGGAAATACACAGTCAGCCACAATACTTCTCAGCCACTTTGTTCCAGTGGTTCTAAACATGGAACAGAACCTAGGGAGTCTAGCTAAACAGCACAGCAAGCTGATTCCCGGCTGTGTGGGTTACTTCTGCTCTGCTAGCCTAACCAGAACCACCCTCCAAACCTTTGCAAGGCCTTTGTCTAACTGTGAAGGAGATGATAAGCCAGGAACAGATAGAGAAACATGCAATTAGGGGTATCTATGCTGAAGGTTACAAACTCATCAGAGGGTGGAGGTGTGGAGCATGTTTCTGCTTTATGTGCTAAAGATATAGCTACTTTATGAAAGAAAAGGTTACGCTAATAAAAGGCATTTTAAAAATCAACAAAATCAAAAGAAAAAAACTGTTGCACCCAATTTTGGTAATTTACTCTCACGTGCAACTCATCGATCTTATCTGTATCCCTTGTAAGCAGAGGAACTTGGATCCAATTAATAGCCATTCTCCACGGACTGATGGCAATTGAGTCAGCTGCAAAGCAACAAGGTGAGAGCTGCCTGGTTTCAGGCAAGCATTTGTGGACTTGGTGCAGTAAGTCACAGCAATTTACATTCTGTGCACTTTGCTGAAGAACAAAGCAGAACTCAAAAACTTAACATTGCCTTAATTCTAAGATTAAATTAATTGTTTAGCATTTAGACCCTGTTTTGTTCCTTGGGTTTTCAATTCCAACTGCTCTTTTGGGAAAGGCTCAGTTATTTTCACTGTCTGGCCAGAAGGATCATTTCTTCTACCAGGACTCTAAGAGAAGCACATAAGAAAGAAAAATCACAAGGATTTACTGCCTAGCTTGGGGATAAAGCTGGGTCACAAATTCAGCCATTAATAAATACTTCTCAGCTATCTTTCCAGGGATTTGTCTCCAAACCTAAGTCCTGTTCTGGATCCTCTCATTTATAAAATTCTAACTCAAACCCTACCTTCTCTGTCCAATCTTTATTTGCACTGGACTGTTTATTTTGTTGCTGGGTTTTTTTTTGGTTGCTGCTTTTTCCAAGTGTACCCCCTGCATTGCTGTAGCTGTAGTTCATCAGGGATATTCCCATCCCCTATGACTATGACACTACAATAACATGCAGCATAGCAAACATTTAACCTGGAACAGAAGGACTGGGTTCTTAGCTGAGCTCAGGTCTAAATTAACCCATCTGTTAGTGCTGCCTGCTGCTGGGATAACCTCTGCATGAGAAACCTGCCTCACCTGAACCAATGCTCTTGCCAAAGGACCCCAGTGTCAGATGGCTCTGAGGAGGCTGGTGGCTTTCAGAGTGGCAGCTGGGAAGGTACTGACTACCCCTGAGGATCCAGGTCTGTGCTTTCCACTGTCTTAATTTTGGCTTCTTTAGGAGCACTGAGTTCATGAACTACCTAACTACAAACTTTTTTTTTTTTTAAAGAAGAAATAACATCATTCTTATAGGATGGGGCAGTGTAACAGAGACAGCAAAACGAAGCACTGCCTCCTAACCCCACACCACAGACACTGGCAATAAAAATTGAGAAGAAAACAGTAACTTAAAGCATGCCTGGACTTGTGCAGATATGAGTGGAACAGCCTTCGGAAGCTTCTGTCTGCCCTATGTGGCAGGACCATGCTTATCCACACTGACCCAAGCAATGGCTTTTCAACGTGGTTTTAAAAAACCACTCCAGGGCAGGAGATGCCACAGACTCGGTGGTGGTTCCTTTGCCTCTAACTACTTGCCAGCTTCAGCCCTCTTTGTTGTCTTTTAGGCAAATGCATTTTGTTCCCAGCCACTCTGAGCAGAAACAGTGGGCCAGGATCCCTTTTAGAGGAGCATGCCTTGAAGGGCTGTTTTATTTCCCACCACTGTTACAATATTATGCAGAGCACAGCATTTAGGCAAAATTTGCTGTTGCATTGGTTTGTAAGTGTGCTGGTTTGAAGTTAATTGGAATATTTTAATAAGATAAATTAGGTTATAGGCTGCAGAAAGAAACTAACGGTGATATCTACTTTGTTCCTAGGTTTGCTGAGATGTACTAAAGCAATGACACAGAGATAGATAAGACAGAGTTGCTCTGATCTGAGCTCTAGCTGTTGGTTTCTCCCTCTCCTTGGCTTCTAGCTAATCCTGCTTCTAACCACCCTGGCAATCTTCCCTGTTTACCTAGCATTTAAGGTAGATTCTGAGATAAGACTGGGAGGTGAGGGGGAGGTGAAAAGGTGGTCCCCTCTAGGGGACTCTGATTTCCTGGGAGGGGTATCGTGTTTCTGTACTACCTTTTAAATGTATATACCTGTAAATATTTGTAAATATCTGCTTGTATATTGTGTTAAGCTGTAAATATAAAGCTTCATTCCTTAACTTCCAGCCAGCTGAGTCTAGTCTGGGTGAATATTCAAACATGTAGCGGGGGGCAGGTAACTCCCAAACCATCACAATAAGATTGTTTTGTATTAGTTTTAAGATCTATTCCAATTTGATTTCCAGCAAATGCACTGCTGTTTGAGCCTGTTTTACTTGCTGTTATTCTTATTTATACCTGCAGAGGTTTAGAGTTAACAGAAAATTTTCAGATTAATAAAGTGAGAGCTAGGAAGCCTACAGCAATGCAATATATTGACAGCCAGCTACATCCCAGGTGAATCTGCAAACTGATGTTGAGCAAGCTGAAGTTAAAAGAGTGCACAGATTTGTTTCTCACCACCTTCTCTGCTTACTTGCTGGACAGGGCATTACACAGCTTGACAAGGATCTTTAGGTTGGAAGATACTGCAAGAGCAGTACAGAATGACAAATCACTCTGCACAGGACTTTGAGCGTTTTTTGGGGGTATTTTGTTTTGGTCTTGGTAATTTGTTTTAGGATTGAAAACAGGAGCCAAAAGGAAGTTTCCTGGCTAAAAAAACCACCCAGATCTCATTCTGTCCCTCTTCTTCCACAACCTTCACTTCTATCTAACTGTATAAATCTGCTGTTGTGGTTGCACACATCTTTGGTAGGATAGGGGAAGTAAAACAACCCTGTAAGAAGCAGAAAACCACGGTGCAACCGGTAAGACAAAAGCAACATTGAATGTTCACTTGTTGATGTGTGATGGCTCATTTGGATACTGAATGAAAACCGGATG
The DNA here is from genome assembly GCA_013396835.1 of Psilopogon haemacephalus. NCBI lineage: Eukaryota > Metazoa > Chordata > Aves > Piciformes > Megalaimidae > Psilopogon > Psilopogon haemacephalus. Next base: position 170,471 of record VWZI01010178.1, read on the forward strand.
CAAGCTTCCCTGGACAGCTGAGCTTTACCGTTGTTACTAGAGTTATGTAACCTCCCTGGTGGCACAGTTTTATCAAACCAGAGGCATTTAAGCTTCCAAATAATAAACTAGGATTAAGAAAAACAATCTCATTATTTTCATTAAATAATCATCTTTTTTCTCCTTTTATCTGGATTTCTAGGATAACACTCGGTCATTTGTGAAATTCATCTATGTAGCCATAAGGCTTAGGGGCTTAATTTATTTGATACAAGATCAGGATCTCTTTGAAATTCCCTGACTAGAGGATCTTGGATCTTAATTAAAACCCCAGTTGTTGAGATGCTGCATCCTCTGACTGAGAGAATTAAAGGTGCACAGAAGTGGAGTGTTTCAGACATAGCTTCACTAAGGGAAAAAAGGACAAAAAAAGGAAAGGTACAAGAGTTGCATACACACACACTGCCTGGCTGTTAATGAAACACAAGAGAAAACAGCAGGTCTCTGAAGTATTTCTGTTTTACCCTTAATCACTAAACTTGTCACATAAAGAACAAATCCTCAGATAAGCTGAGTGACATATGCTACATTAAGGGATCCCAAGGGAGATGGAAATGTATCACGTCTCATGATCACAGCATCTGAGGATCCAAACAATGAGGAAAGCATAATATTAAAGCTATAGGTGTTTCTAGCTCTCTTCCAGGGGTACACTGACTATGTTCTTTTCCAAAAAATTAAATACCTTGCTCTATAAAGAACTAACATCATCTATAAGGTAAGCTAAATGGGTTATTGAAAAAATGACACATTTAAAAATATGAGAGGGGATTGGTTTTTAAAAAAGAAATAATTCTCACACATACAGAAAGTTTTCATGGCACTTTTTGGTGAAGTAATATTAAAAATAAATCATAAAAGATCACCTAGAGATGAACTGCAATGGCTTATCTCACCTGTAAGATCCAGACAGCACGTATCTCCAGTCAGAGATTAGAAATTTCTCTTGTATTTGTCCTGAAAATTTCCTGCCCGATTTGGCACAGTAAACCTCCCCACAAACACTGCGCACTGAAATATTCTGTAAGAAAAAAAAAAATAAAATGGAATGATCTTTTTAAAAAAAAAATTAAAATCAGAAGGATCAGCCCCTAGCTCTTCACTTCCCCTGTGTCTGTTACGGTTTCTTGTACTTGAAGGTTTGGGCTAGAGGGAAGCTGGTTAAGTGCCAGCTGCCACAGGGTTGCTTGTTTCAGTGGGGACATAAACCTGCATGTAAAGTCACACAGCTGGAGCTGTGCTGTGTAATTACAACTGATGTTACCCCAGCCAAAATTGGAATGAGATGTGTCCCTAGCTGAGAGCAGACTGTTAGCCACCCTAACACCCCAGCAACAATTTGCTCTGGCTGTAAGCTCTTGTTTGATAGGGACTATGGCACAATGCAGCAGGACAAAACCTGTGATCTTCCAGTCTATCTGGGCCAGCACATGTACTGCTCTCTGGTGCAGCCCAGACGAGTGCCATCCTGCAGGATCAGCCGCAAGTACACCTGAGTGCAGAAGCTGCTCACTTTGGCCCATGCAATGCTCTGCACTGTCCTTGTACCTGAGCAAGTGCATTCAGGGCAGGGCAGGCACTCAGGCCTGATTGCTCTCCATAGGCACATGTTGCAGAATCAAGGTAAATGGCATTGTTAAAGCCTGTGTATAGTAGCAGTGTACCTACAATAAATAACACACACTTCATCTTCCAAAGGAGTGGGGTTTTATCGACATGCAGTCACTGTTATGAGCACTAATTTTAGTTTCTTTAAAAATTTAGGGTGGAATTCAGCTACTGAAACGCAGGTGTATGGGGCACGTAAGATGTCCTCAGGTCTCCTGCATGCCCTTCAGCTGCCATTCCAGAAGGCTGTTGCCTCTGCAGTATCAGCCATCCCCACGAAGATGCCACAAGTGCCCTACAGTATCTCAAGCAACAACTGAAATGGTCCCTAGGAGGTTATTTTTAAGGTCAGTTCCCTCTGGCAGAGATGAAGGCAGACTAAGCTAACAGCCAGCTAAGTCTGAAGCATTATCTTTAAAACAGAGCTTTAATACAGAAACCCTCTAGTGCAAACAAAAGAGTTGTGTGCATCTGCCACCCATGACTGCCAGACTACAGCTGCTATGGATGTATTAAACAGAGGTTGTAATGCTTGCCACCTATGACTGCCAGTCCACAGCTGCTACAGAGGTATTAAACAGAGGTTGTAATGCTTGTGCTAGACAACTCTGCTAGAGGATTTAAGCCTTCTTGTAAGACTTCAGGGTCCAGATTGGTTTCATCTAAGGACCTAATGCCTTAACTTCCTGTAACACCCCTGGGAAATCGTAGGCATCTTCAAAGAGAAAAATCAGATGTGCTAATGCTACCTCTGGAAATCCCCTTTTAATTACAAGGTGGACTGGCCCTAGCATAGCCATGCTTCTAGCCCAGAGTGCCTAAAGTCAGGGAGACGAATCTGAGCCTAAGAGCTTCAGAGCTTCAGTACCTTGAAGAGATCCTCGGCAATTTGCAACTTGTCACACATCTCTGAGAAGAGATTGATATTGCCATGATCAAGCAACAAGTAGACAAACACCATACGCTTGTTAGCTGCCTCCAGGAGGTCACACAGGATCTCAGTGTCTGTGAACACATCCATCACGATAGCTAGCACCTAGGGAAAAAAAAAAAAAAAAGCAGAGGCATTAGCAGAGTCAGTTTATGTAACTGAAGGTGGTCTGTGAGGCCACTGAAATCTAGTTTTTTGTTTGTTTGTTTGTTTTGGGGTTTTTTGGGGTTTTCTTTTTTAATATTCCAACACACACAGATCTTCAGAGATGCATGTGGATATTCTGGTTTTCTCCCTAGGTGGCTGGATCAGCCACTGGTGAGACACTTTGCTTCATTGGTTTATGGGTCACGTAAAGCCAACAACATGCACTTTGGTTAAGCTCTGTTAAGCATAAAGCACAAGATGATCCATGGATTTGTAGGTGAGTTTTCAGCACTGGGGAATATATTGAAATGCTGATCAGAGAATAATAAGGATGTAGCTAAAACAAGAGACCACTGGCCATGCCAAAGAGCTGACTGGCTATTGTAAATCACATACATTTAGCAGGAGCCACTGGATGATGCTTTCTCTGTTATGATCTACACCTGGAATGGGCCTAGCTTTAAATCTTTGTTGTGGTGGTGTTGTTGAAGTGATAAACTGCAGCAGCTCCATCTCCTTGGTGTTTAACACTGATTTATAAACCGTTTCCATTTAACCACACATCCATGTTTCCTAATTTGTGTGGCAGGACAGGGTGTAAAAGTCTCAGGACTGGGTGTAAAAGCATTGACAGCTACTTAAATGCACAGCCTTCTGTGTGGATTGAGGGAACTGCAAACATGATATAAAACCACTTCTGTACTCTAGCACCTGCACTCAGTGTTGAGTGTGGCCCCATGAAGGTGCTGGTCTTCACTGATGTCTGCTACTGACCATGGAAAGGGTCATCTGCCTAGGACAATTCAGCCCAGCTAATATCTGACTTATCTTCATAAAGTGCCTGTTCCTCCACTGATCCCTTGCAACCCTTGGTAATGGCACTCAGAGGACATCATCCTCACTCAAAAGCAAACTTTACAGAAATCTCTGCAGATCTTACCAACTGCTTCCAACTTGCACCAAATCTTACTCCAAAGCCTATGTCCACACCTGCCTTCCAATGCCTGTGTCCACACCTGCCTGCAAAACTTATTCCTTTTGCCACCACTCCTACAAGACCAATCACACCCCACGTGGCCAGCATTCTGTTCAGGCAAGCCAAATTACTTGCAGAGCAGTGAGGATCCCGCACCTTTCCTCCACTGCCAAAGCACAGTGCTTCAGAAAGAGCCTCACCAGTGATAAGTAAATGGCACAGTTATGTCCAGTATCTCACTTCTGTACTTACTGTTAATTCATGTTGCCTTTTTAAATGGCATAATATGTGTCCAGCCTCAACATAGGTCCCACTCTCTCTGGCACTGCTTTTTCACCATCCATTCCCAATTTGAATTTCTGCACCTGACAGATCCCTTACTTTGCAGTACTTCTTGCTTCTTTTGCCTAAATTTCATTTTATGATTCCCATCTACTCTACAAATGGGTTAATATTACAGAACCACTCACCAGTTCTTTGCAGTTTACTATCATCCACCAAGTCATTATTGTTGTTTAAGTTGCTAATGAATATATCAAATACTAGGCTAGGCAGGATGGATCCTTAGCAGGTACTAATTAATAAATGCTGCCACTGGAAAACTGTACTCAAAAAGCAGTTGCCAAATTTATACTTTGAGTAAGTATTGCTCCAGCACCCTCTTGTAACATAAATTAGATGGTTAAGAAGGTCATGTGAAGCACGGATTTATACTACATTTCCCACTTTATCCCCTACAACTTTTCTCCTCTTGGGACAGTAAATTGGCTTGTGTTGATAGTTTACTGGAGCCTGTTTTACTGTTCCAGAGACATTTCTTCTGTTACTGTACCTTCCTGGTGCTGCCAACTTACAATGACTCAACTCTTCATTCCCCTGATATGCTGAGCACTTGCAGTGTTTGCCAGAGCAGCTGCCTACAGAGATTCTTTTCCCTCGCCACGACAATCAAGTGTTGTCAGACCCAGCAGTTGTCCTTGCAGGAGAATAATAAAGTCTGTAACTTCACTGGGCTGTGCAGGCTGTGCTGGACAGCAGGCACTGCAGCCTGGTTTTGTTCCTGACCATTCACCTGTGAAACTGCTTGTGGCATCTTAAAGTTTGTGCAAGGGGAAAAATCCCAGACAATGGTTAACACAGCCCTCAAATGTCAGGTATTATTTTTCCAGGAAAACAGGAAAGCTGCCATAACACGACAGAGGGTTTTTTTGTTCCATTCCAGCTGCTCGGCTTCTGGTTTCCCAGTATGCAGACAGCCTGACTTGCAGCTGGCACCTCGCTGCAGCCCCCGTCACTTTCTCTGTTGTCACGGGCATCATCTGCACCTTTCCCGCATGCCAGGTTACAAAGTCTCCATATGGAGCCCACATGGCATTTTTAGTGATGCTAACGATGTGTCAGAGATGAAAGATTTCCCCCCCCCCCGGAATAATTTCCTTCCTCTGGGGATGGCTGCTGGAACTCCACACACATGCTCTTCTCTGGGCTGCCCTTCACCCACGTCTCCCACCAATGCCCTAAAACAATCACTAAGGGGTCATAGCTAACTTTACAACTTAGTTCTTGTTCCTGGTGCAGTGGTGTGAACAGAGCAAACCATCCCTGCTAGTGATGCAGGAGAAGGGAGCCCAGCTGTCCTTCCTGCATTCGCTCTGCTGGGTTAATGGGAGTTTAACAGAAGAGGGAATGCTTTCCTTGTTAAGTCACAACATAAAACAATGTTGCTGTGAGGAAAAAAAAAAAAAAAGAAAAAGAAAAAGAAAAAGTAAAAGCATTCCTTGTGTTCAACGATGGGCTCTTTACAGCCCGTTTCTAGAGACCAGCTACACTGCTACATAGGGCTGACCTGGATCACGCACATTTGCCTGACCTTAAGAGTAGGAAGACAACCAAGTGCAGCGATTCTCTCCCCATACCTGAGTGGTCTTGTTGATGTACCGGCGTATGATGTCTCTGATGTTGCTGTTCTTCTCTGTTTGAAAATACACCGTGGCAGTGGATTTTTCCTTTAAATAGGGCTTCTCAGCTGTAATCCAGGTGTGCAGTAGAGCTGGCTCACTGCTATCAGACATGGTGGGGAAGTAGGTCCCCGAAGGGAGCGACATGGCATCGTTCTGCTTTGGTGCAGCCGCCCCATCGGCAGCCAGGGACTCCTGTGCATAGTAGGACTCTCTGGCGTTGTCCTTGATGTACTGAGCTTCCACCGAGGAGAGGAAATCCACCTCGCCCTCTTTGCTTAAAGTTTCGAGGTAAGAGTCTGTCCCACCATCCAAGAAGGCGTCGGTGGCCAACCTTATGCTTTCGTTGTGGCTGAAATCTGCTTTTGTCAACTTTGAGGAGTGGTTCTTGATGTCCTCCAGCCTTTTCTTTATCTTTCCCATGTGTCTGGAGTGGCTCATGGCTCTTTGTCGCAGGAGTCGATCTGCCGGGCAGGCACCATGCATATGCGAGGCACTGGCAGCGCACTCATCCTTCTTGTTTGGAGACTGCATTCTGGCGTGAAATTGCCTCGGCTGAATGAATTAACTATGAATAAAAATAAAGAGACCTTATTACCTCAGGCAAATTCACACTCCCTGATTTCGATGGTACACTTACCTTAAAACAAACATCTCTTCTCAGGTGGTGGTGTACTTCGGCGACAGGTTTCCAGATGGGACGCAAGTGCCAAGCTGATTAGATTGCTTATCTGAGAGGCACCCACCTCACCCCCAGGGCATACGAAGGATCCAAGTCCAATTACCAGGGCCCTCCGATTTGGTTGTATTTCCCTTGCTCTCGCATCCTGTGAAATGGGAGCGAGGTGCGCACTCAAGCAGAAGCAGGTAGGCTCCCGAGCATCATTGCACAATCTTCAAAACAGCTTGAGGCTTCTCTGTCTTCCCATAGTATTCGTTAGGAAGCAAAAACAAGTCTGATGTTGAACTGGGACAAAGGCATCAGCCATGTCCATAGCTTTCAGAACAGCAGAAAAGGTGATGGACACACTTGTCTGCACCTACATGCTGCCAGGCAGGCTTAAAAATAGACTTGAACTTCGTCACTGTGCCCCGTTCGTAGTATGTTGCTATTACCGCGGACGATTCACTCATTTATTTCTTTAAAGCTTTGTGACTACGCCGCCCTATTAAAAGAAAAACACCCCTTCCCAAACATCCTGAATATTATGCGGAGGGAGGGTTGTGAGCTGGCCGCAAAGCATCAGAAATACAAACACTCATCACTTGATTGTGCACATTCAGGGCTGGCTGGTTGGTTGGTTGGTTGGTTGGTTGGGGTTTGGGTTTGGTTGTGTTTTGTTTTTTTTTTTTTTTCCAGGCTGCAGCTGCTGGAGTCACGTTGCAGCTCAGCTGCTGTGTCATTAGCAGGACGGAGGTGCAGGTTCGCAGCGGGGTGAGAGGCGCAGCGCCTCCGGGGAGCCTGGCCGACTGGTATGACAGCGCGGGGGTGAGGAGAGGGAGGGTGGGAAGGCAGCCTGCCTGAGGTACGCCAGAAATACCTGCCTGCGTGCTTTTACACACACAGCCACGTGTGACATAGTTTTCTTACACAGGCTGCGGCTGCTATTGCCCTCTTGTAGCTCTATGCCGAGGCACCGGTGGTGCCACGGCTCTGGAGGGGAGTGCGGGATTGCGGGAGGCTGCCACGCTGGAGGTGTGGGTTGCTGAGGGCATCTCTGGACCTTTCTGCGCTCAGGAGCCAGACACCAGCACTACTCAGAGTGACATAGGCCCAGCTAGATTCCTAGATTCCAGGTCTGTGTCTATGTCAGATAGTTTATGGGGGGGAAATAAATAANCCCTTCCAACCTAAACCATTCTGTGATTCTGTGATTCTATGATTCTATGATTCTGTGAAAATGAAAATCAAAAGTGGTAAAATATTGAGATGAGTGCAATGGTTTGATTGATTTCTACAGAGTCAAGGTTTTTACCTCCACAATCTTCATCATTTGTGTAGAGACTGAGGACTTTATGGTCTTTGAAACTGAATGTGTGACATGTCCACTGTTGGGGACAAGTCAGCAACTCAAGGGCAAAGCTTAATTCCTAGTTTTATATATTTATATATATATATATATGTTAGGATATATATATAGATATAGATATATGTTATGATGATACATACATATATATGAAAAGAGAAGAGGTTTTGAGAGGGTTCTGATTTCAGTCCCAGTGTGATAGGAGAGCAGGAAACTCACAGAGGTGGTGGTGGAGCCTGTCCCTGAGCTGGTGTGTGTGATTTTAAAAACTATCCTGTCCCTCCCCTGACATCCGCTTGCAGCTGTCAGACGCGGCCAAAAGTCACTAATTATCTACTGACCTGTTCTGGGCAATTATGCAGAAAATGATGCTGCTTAATTAACCTGACATGCAAGATCGCGCCCTGTCAAGGCCAATCAGGGCCTCTGTGTGCCCAGAGGGCCTTCACCCCCTGTCCTGGTCGGGACCTGCGCTTTCATATCATGGTTACCCTGATCCCCCATACAATCACCTTGGTCCCCACAGGGCCACAGCAGCGCCATGTGCAGGTCACCCAAGGTTGTCATCATGAGGCTTCACAGTGTCACACCAGGGAGCTGCTGCTGTTACCGTAGGGTCCCATATGGTCAGTCCCATGTCCCACACAGCCACTGCAGAATGCCATACAGTCACTAGCTGGACCCGCATGGTCACCTTAGAGATCCGCAGTCACTACAAGGCCCCAACACCATTTTCACAGGGTCTTGCATGTTCACTCTGAGGTCCCACGTGGTCACCACAGGCCCCTCGTACGCTGCCAGCTAGGGAAGCCGGAGCAAGGGCCGTGCCGGGCCATTCCATCCTTCCCACCTCTTCGTCTCCCGCGGCGCCGGATGAAGCTGCCGGCGGGCCGAAACGGCGGCCAGGCCATTGGCAGCCCTGGTGTGGGAGGAAGCGACCCGGCTGAAGCCGAGCTGCGACACCGAGAGGCAGCGCGGGAAAGAGCCGTTCAGCCGCCTCGTTAGCGCAGTAGGTAGCGCGTCAGTCTCATAATCTGAAGGTCGTGAGTTCGATCCTCACACGGGGCAAAGGCGGGCAGCTCTTTTCTTCCCGCGGCCGGACGAGCCGCTGCGCTATTCTGCGCGCTTTGGGCCCACGGATTTCCCTTGGACGGCTCTGGCTGCAGTTCACAGCGCTTTTAAGCTGCGACTAACCACTCCAAAACTGCCCTCAAAACCAATGGCGTTGTCGTTCCTACCGTGGTTTACAAAGCTGTAGTTGCAGCAGCCGGGCCTGCAGGTCCTAGGCGTGGGGTTTACCCAAATCATTTTAGCTAAGTATTTTGCTAAATAATGCCTTCGACGGAGGCTCGTCCGCATCTCAGCTGTCTGCAAGCCCACCTCGGCACTGAGTAACGGGGAAATGGGTCCTGCTTCTAGGGGTGGGCTGCGGGGTACACGCAGGGCACAGGCTGGACAAGGAGTTCCGCAGACCCCCGCGGTGGTCAGGGACAGTGAGCGGCTATTGGGGAAGGGGAGGGCGCTGGCACCTGTCTGCTGGAAACACTTTGGTTTATGCACATTTGAAGCTGCAGTGTTACGAACCGTAGTACACGCAGGGCACAGGCTGGACAGGGAGTTCCGCAGACCCCCGCGGTGGTCAGGGACAGTGAGCGGCTGTGGGGGAATGGGAGGGCGCTGGCACCTGTCTGCTGGAAACACTTTGGTTTATGCACATTTGAAGCTGCACTGTTATGAACCCTAAGTGTGTGCACATATGGCCCAAGGTGCTAGCCAAAATCGTTCTGGGTTTATTTATTTTTTTTTTCCCTTCAGATATAGATATAATCAGATGCAAACTCCAACCCAGCCATCAGGAAAAGGCAATTTTCTCATCCACTCCTTCTGCCTCCCAGAGATGATCTTTGCCTGGGTGTGTTTTTCTCCCTTGGAAAAGGAACAATGCTTCTTCCCTGCCGCAATAAAATTTCAATGGATCCCCACTTGCTACTAGTGTGTCTATTTCTGGTTTCAGATGCAGAGGATGCTAATGTGAGGACAACCAAGTACTGCTGCACACTGAGGTAGCTCTGTAATTTAATGAGAAAGAGGGAGGCTGCTTTTAGCCCCGGGTGACTAGGAGTTGGTGTTCAGAGGTATTGCCTAGGTCTGCCCCCTGCAAGGTGCTTTGGCACCGACACAGCCCCGTGAGCAGCCCTGCTTTGATACTGCTGCCCCAAAAAGCATCAGCAAAAACGCCTTGGGAAACCAAGAAACTTAAGTGCCAGGTCCTCATCCTTTTGCACAGCCAAACGTACTCCTGTCTAAGCATCGTGTGTAGTCATTATGAATGCTACACTTTGTTTTTCATGCTGCTAGGCTGTTTTTTTACTGGCTAATGTTTTTGAGTCAAGTTGAATATGATGGGGTGTTAAAGTATGAATAAGACAAAGTAAAATAATCTGCTACTATGTATAACAACTACATGTGTCTCCAGCAACAGAAGGTCCACTGCCTCTCTGGGCCTTGTTTTCAGGGTCTGGCTCTGAATGGGAAGGGTTTTTTCCCTCCAACTGCAAATTTCCCTGCTGCAACTTGTAGAATCTGTTTACACATCACTGACAAAACAACATTTTTGCAGTAGTTTGTTTCTTCAGGTAATGGCATCCACCAAAACAAACAAAGCACACAATTATTTCAAGTGTAATCACTTAATGGTAAAAAATGAGTTTATTCTACAAGTAAAAATAGCATTATAGTTCCCAGCAAAACAATGAGAAGGTTACAAAGCACACAATTTTCTGGCTAGCATTTTGGTATTATAAAAAAAAGTATTTCCAAAAGTGTCTATAATAAACAATCTGTGATCAGTCCTATGTCACACTGTACATGTTTAGCATTTCACTGATTAGCAATTTGGAAACACAGCTGAGGTCCAGAGCAAACCATCTCAAGGTGTCCACTTTGTAGCTGGGAATGGAGGATGTTTAGTTCGAGCCTGTGAAGTAAGCTTTTGTCTGAGCCGTCTGACTTCTGCCATCAGGTCCCGCTCTTGGCATGCCAGTTCTTCTCTTCTTCTGCCTAAAGACACTTAAGAGCAAGAAATGGGGACTTTATGGTTTTATGAACTATGAATGCCTACTGGAAAACATCTCTCTCTGGCATAGAAATGAGGTATTTTATTAGTACCAGTGTACTTATTGTGGCCTTCCAGTATCTGAAGGGGGCCTACAGAAAAGCTGGGGAGGGACATTTTAGGCTCTCAGGTAGTGATAGGACTAGGGGGAATGGAGCAAAGCTGGAGGTGGGGAGATTCAGATTGGATGTGAGGAGGAAGTTCTTCAGCATGAGAGTGGTGAGGCCTTGGAATGGGTTGGCCAGGGGAGTGGTTGGGAACACATCCCTGGAGGTATTTAAGGCCAGGCTGGATGAGGCTGTGGGCAGCCTGATGTAGGGTAGGGTGTCCCTGGGCATGGTAGGGGAGTTGGAACTTGATGATCCTTGTGGTCCCTTCCAACCCTGACTGATTCTATGATTCTATAAGGCAGCCCTAAGATCTGTAAAAGCAAATTCTTTGGCACCCATGTTTTGTTACGTAAAGGTCAGATGGTGACAAGCTGCTCTGGCAGGTTCATAGATAGGTGTTTCCCATTGTGTGCAGGGTTTTGTACTTACAATGCATTAAGCACTGATGATTTTAAAATGTGCTTTTGCTGGCTGTAAGGGCTAAGGCAGTTCAGAGCAAGTAACTGCAGACTGACTCCTGACTCTAACTGTTAGTAAGATTCTGTTGAAAGACAGTTTTACATAGAATCATAGAATGGTTTAGGTTGGAAGAGACCTCAAAGATCATCCAGTTCCAACCTTCCGCCATAGGCGGGGACACCTTCCACTAGAACAGGTCACACAAGGTATCATCCAACCTGGCTTTGAACACCTCTAGGGAGGGAGCAGCCACAGCCTCCCTGGGCAACCATTTCTAGTGTCTCACCACCCTCACTGGAAAGAACTTCCTCCTAACATCCCATTCAAATCTCCCCTCTTGCAGTTTAAACCCATTTCCCCTCATTGTGTCATAACAAGACCTTGTGAATAGTGCCTCCACAGCCCTCCTGTAGGCCCCTTTCAGATACTGGAAGGCTACTATAAGATCTCCTTGAACCCCTCTCTTCTCCAGGCTGAAAAGCCCCAACTCTCTCAGCCTGTTCTCATAGCAGAGGTACTCCAGCCTTCTGATCATTTTCTCAACCCCCTCCAATCATCCATAATGATGACAACTGAAAAAGCATAGCTAAAACTATCAGGTCAGAATTGGATTAAACTAAAGTTTAATATGACTGTGTTGATAATATGATACTTCAGGCACTTCCTACCTGTGCTGCCAGTGGTAGTGAAGATATTTTTGCAGGTGTGAAATAGAATATGACAATAAACTGGTTTACTATCCACTAAACACCTACACAACTAGTAATGACTCAATCGCACAATGAGGTGTTCCAGTAAGGCTCCTGAAATGAAATGTGAAAGAAAGGATGGTCCTAACTTAGAAGTTTACCCTGTGATGATGACTCTGATGCAGACAAATCATTCAGGTAGATGTTTCCAGACCTTGGCACCTGCTGTGGTTCTACTCCACTCTGTGTACGTCTGGCCCTTAATTCACTCAGCCTCTCTGCTGAAAATGGAGAGAACAATTCTTTGTAAACTGAAAGTGTTTCGATTTGTAGTGACTTTTTCTAGCTTGAGGTGAAGCAGTTTTTTCCCTGGGAAGCAAAACTGGAACAATCACTCACTCCATCTAATGGCAAGTAACAATTTGCTCAGAATTAGAGGTCAACGTTTCTACTCTATGGGTCAAAGCTATGCATCACTGCATTTAATTTTAAGAAATTACAGTTCCACATGTGCTGTTTCTTCCTATGTAATTAATCTTCTGACAAATGGGCCACTAAGATCATGTGGAATATCACTAGTCATACTTGCAATTTTAGAAGGAGACACCCATTTTAATAATTTGCAGTTGCAAATTACTCCATATTAAAAAACATTAGGTAAATAAGGACATGGACTGAAAAATGTTTGCCCAAAGCAATACTAATCGCCTAATCTTAATAACTAATCACTAATCTTGGGTGAGCCGTGCAGAGATGGGGGGAAAAGGAGAAATATCTGCAAAAACACACAGAGAGCATGAAAAAAAACCCCAAACATTTATATTGCTGCATCTGATAGACATCAAACCAAGATTCCTTTTCAAATCTAGCCTGAGATACTGGTTTCATGAAATAATATTGCCCAAAAGTACTTATGTAAAGGATCATAAGTTTATCCCTAATATTGGACACTTTGCATTCAGTTGTTGAATGCTTCATGCCAATATTCATGTTGACATCCTCAGGAGAGAACTGCATTATCTACATGCTCACCAAAAGAGGCTTCTTTTCTTTGCAGCTTTTCAGCCAGTTTTAATGTGTCCCTCATTCTGTCTTCTAAGAAGTGCTTCCGGCGCTCATCTGCAGCAGCAGCAGCTTCCTGCTCTTCCTCCAGTTGAGCTTTTTTCTGTGTAACTCCTTCCCACTGTGCAAGAGAGATATTAAATGTGTCTTCAAGAAATGTGTTGCAAGGAAAAAAAGCAACCAGTAACTCCACCTGGATTATTACAGATTGCACTTCACCCGTAAATCAAAATAGATGTTAATGCGCCAAGTGAATGTTTCTTTTAGGAAAAGAAAAAAAAAACCACCCAGAGACAGGTAAAAGTCTTGGGTCAGAGATAAAAAAAAAAAATAGAAAGTAAGGTACAGAATTGGGAATATGCTTTCCTAGAGCTAAATTGTCCTCACCAAATTGCTCTAGTGCTTCTGGAAACTTCCAGACAAAACAGGAATGGTAATTTCTAACAAAATATTTATTTCTTCAATACCTTTCAGTTTCATGCTCTTATCACATTATGGGCAAAAGACACCTTTGTGTCAGCTTCCCTTAGAAAAAGAAATAATGCAAATACCTTCTTTTCTTCTGCTTCTCTCATAGCACTCAGCAGTTCAGCCTCTTTCACCCTGTTGTCATGCAGAGCCTTGGCTATCTCTTCATAACGCTTCTCCCGATCCTGATCGTCCCTCCTTAGTTTACGCAAGGCTTGCAGCCTCCAGTCAGCGGCAATGCATTTCTGCTCTGCTTTGGCTAAATTTTCTTCAGCCACCTAATAAAATACCTCTCTTACCAGGAATCCATTTGCTTTATTTCAAGTACACGGTATCACTATCACATGTCCCTACTGGAGCACTGCACCTGCACTGCCACTCCTCCATTCATTATGGCAAGCTGTCTCATCTTTCAGGGCTTTCTTCTGCTGCTTCTTCACCCTTCTTACCCTTTCCCTTACTGAGGGTCTTTTATTTTATTTTTTTTGTTTCTGAGTTTGTTTGTTGTCTGGGTTCTTTTTTAGTCTTTTGGAATGAAGAAACCATCAACCTCAACCCTCTCTATGATGCTGAGGATGTAATACAGGTGCAATTAACATAAGATTGATACCTGGAAGCCAATACTTCCACCCACATCCATCTGCTTCCAAAAATCCAAGGCTGCTTAAAAAAATTCAGACCCATATGTTTATTTCTAGACAAAATATAAAGGCAGATGCCAAGCATATGGACAGTGGGTTAGCTGCAACTATTTTTCCAACTGTGCAGTTAGAAGTTCTGGGCTTGAAAATCTGAACAATTCCTAATGTTAAGCCATGCACATTCATTACTGTGATCCAGAAGACTGCTTCTACAGCTGAATTTCCTGCCAAGTACTACCAACTGAAAGTTCCTTTGAGGCTTACTTTCATTTTATTACGGTTACACATAAAACGTATTCCTTTAACATAAGGATGACTTATTCTGAAAAGCATTTTTGAGTCTCATATGCCTTCTAAATTCTGAGAAGTAAAGTTGATACCCACAGCAGGCCCAGAGAACTTTAGCATTACATAGCTGTTTGGACACTTCAGAGTTTTGAAAACTTCCAGGCTTCAGACATACCATTTGGATCTATTCAGATAGGTACACATAAATTAGACTTCTTTGGAAAATATTGCCATATTAATTTGTGTTAGTTAACTGCAATTAAAATACTAATAGCTAGTACTACATGTACAAGTTAGCATACTAGCTCCCCCAAAACACATTAAGATCAAATCATCTTACTATCTGAGCTTTCTGTTTTTCTTCTCTCTCTACGTCCATCAATCGTTGAACCAGGTGATCTTCCAGATCCACTCTTCTTTGATGGGCATCCACCTCTCCTTTGATTTCCTTTGTGACTGCCTCTTGATCTTTGATTAGACGCTGCCCCAACATACAAACAAATTCTTGTTGCTAAGCTACTAACCCACATTTGTAATTTTCTCCTTAACATTTATTAAAATTTAATTAAACTAGCATTTGAATGTATCCACATATCTCCCACTTGAGTCATCAGAGTGGTCTTGCAAGTTGACACTGATGTAATTCCAATCCCTGGGTTGTAGTGGAGCATAAAAGCAGAATTCCAACTTAAATTAATTTGATTAATCAAGAAAATATTCTGCAGTTTTCTGGCATATTTTAGCTGAACTCTCAAAATGTTTCACAAATATAAATCATGTTGTGTGATACAGGGACTTAAATGAACAACACATCTGCAGCCTGAATGCACAGGTGATTTACCTAAGTAGTAGGAATTAGCAGTAGATGTAAAAATGGAATTTTAACTCCCACCATTTTTTTCACATTCATCAGGGCATATCTACATACTTTTTAGGAGGAGACATAACCCTTTGCCGAGCCTGTGGGAATCTATTGAGCTGTATCAGCAGGACACTGAAGGAAGGTTAACATACACAGCCTTCTAAGCTATAATATAGCCCCTCACTGAGGGCAGTGCAACAGTCAGTTCAGGGCACATCAGGAAAGGTTGTCTGCAGTCTCCTGTGGGCAGCCATACATGCTCAGTTAGGTAAAGAAAGAATTGCCACCTTTCTAGCCTAAAGAGGATGGTCACTGCAGAGTTACTTCCTTTCAACAACTGACTTCATGTGTACTGAAATGAGCTTAGCCTCATTTGTGTTACGTAGCCACAATACAGTTGTCTGTGTAATTAATAAACAAATAAATGCTAAAAGAAAGCCTACCTACAGCCAAAAGCTTTAAAAAGCCAAATATAGGCAGGCATGTGCTCCCAAGTATGGGTTAGCTATCTGGATGCCCACTTCTGCTTGCATTCCATCAGGTTAGCACTGAGGCAAGATGGGAACACGTAGTCATGATTTCTAAATGCTTACCTTACTATTTCTACCCAAACTGGACCTTACAAAAGCCTTCTGTTGGCAGCCTTGCTTTTCAGTTGTTTATAATAATTCATCATAAATATTTAACTTGAAATAGTATTTTTGCTTCAAACTCTTTATTGCTGAATAGTGATCTTTCTAAGTCGGCCATTTGAGAAAAGAACTGGGAATTCCCCATGAACCATCTACTCCTTGGTCAATGATGTTGTTGGTAATTAGACATTCTTTTCATCAACTGCATCAATCTGCCCTACTGTTCTCACCAGAAAACATAGATGTATCTGGATATCACAGAGGAAAAGGTGGGAATTTCTGGGATGAGTAACATATTGCTAAAGACTTATTTCTTATTCACATATTCTTTGCTTTCTCTCAACCAATGGAGCACACAGCTAAAGTGTGCAGGACCAAATGATACCTTTGAAAAGGAGAAGAATAAAATGGGAAGGGTGTGAGTATTTTCTTCCAGACAGTAGTGAGTTCTTCTAATGCTTTCAGCAATGAGGGTTTATTCTAAATAAAGGTATTGGAGAAGGGAGAAAAAGGGGGACATGCACATTTTCCTCACAAAGTCTGGTTGAATGAACACAACCAAATCTGAGAATCATTAAACATCTCTACAGTTCCCTAATAATTACCTGTTCAAAAAGCTGCCTTTGTGATTCAAGTTCCATCCATTGTACTTCTACATCTTGAAGAGTAGCAGCTGTTTCCTGCTCTCTCATGGATGCCTTGAAGAGAAGAGGAACACATAAACATAAAGGAGAAATTCTTCTCCCCTAAAACATATAAAAAAATTACAAAAACCCCCAAGAGGAATGTTCAAAACTTCAAGCCATGCCCTGCTTCTGAATTCTAATTAACTTCTTGTCACACCATGAATATCAAAATTACAGGGCAAGGTGGAGAAAAGGCACAGGAATAGTTTTGCATCCAGCCAAGCATATTAGGGAAATCTCAGGCACCAGTAGCCTGCCAGATGTATTGAATAAGGAGTCTCTGAATCCAGAGTGCTGTGGACAATGTTACACAGCTAGGGAAGTGGCCACTTTGCACCTGGCAGAACCTATGCTGAGCTAAGGAATCAGTGCCCTGATTGTAGAAACATACAGTTGTACTGCAGTCTGCAAAGTGTGGTGCTGAGACATGAGAAATAGCCCAGCAAAGACTAAATTTGTGCCTATGACTTCCAGGCACTTCAAAAGCCTCCATTCTCAGCATCTGCATGGCACAGTGCCTAAGGTAGGAACAAGGAAGCAGAGCCAGGCCTGCCCAGAGGCTTCTGCAGAGCCTCTCAATCAATGGAAGAATTAATTTGCAACCTGAACATCGAGCTCTCAGACAGCTCAGAATTCACAAGTCCTTTAAGAAGTATTTTTCAACACTGCCAATATACAGATTAATCTGGCTTTTCTCAGGAATGTCACCACTTGAAGCAAGCCAGTGGAAGATAGTAAGTGTCAAATAAATCTGTTAAATTATGCATTCACCACTTAAAGCAGTCCCTCTAATGATAAATACACCTCTGGGCTCGCAAGCTGCAGTACATCAGATGAAATTTTACTTATGCATTTTTTTCCTTGTTTTCCCTTGTTTGTCTTCACTAATAAAGCTTCAGGGGGAAAAAACTGCTTGAGCAATACTCAGCCTTTCTTGCAATTTCATCATCAAGGCGTTTCAGTTCCATTTGGCGCTGATCTTGCTGGTACTTCAGAAAACGCCGCCTTGAAGCCTCGAGAAATTGTAGTTCTTTAATTTTCAGTTCTCTTCTTGCAGCAGCTAATCTTCAAAGTCAAGACAAACAGAAACAAGGGAACTTGTATATACAAGAGATCAATACCAAAGAGCACAAACTTGCGCTGCAGTTATCTATTAACC
This sequence comes from Psilopogon haemacephalus, assembly GCA_013396835.1. NCBI lineage: Eukaryota > Metazoa > Chordata > Aves > Piciformes > Megalaimidae > Psilopogon > Psilopogon haemacephalus. The sequence continues at coordinate 188,328 of VWZI01010178.1, forward strand.
ACTCTGATCTAATCTCTAACTTAAAAACCTTAGGGCAGTTGCTTTCATTCTTGTATAGTTTGCATTAAATCCACAGACACACAAGCATCCTCAAATGGCAACGAACCCCAATGAATCTTTGGAGTCCTGTGCTCTGTTTCTGTTCTGCTTTAATAGTTTACTATTTTAATTTATCAATTTACTATTTCAATCGTTCGGAACTGGAAATTGTTCCTTTGAATAACTGTCAATGCCCTGGTACCTCTTTCTGCACAAAATCAGTCTTAAGTTTATGTGGAAAATACCAAACTCTTTCAATGAACTAAACCACAAACTCAAGAATTAGTTTGCAAAGACAGGCTTACTGCTCTCTTTTTCTAAAAACCCAGCTTGCTCTGGAGGTTACAGAGATATAAGAGAAGATGTGGCATGTGGTTCACTGGTGGACTTGGTAGCATTACCAGCTGTCTTGATGATCCTAAGGGTCTTTTTCCAACTTCAATGATTCTATGATTATTTGCAGTTGATGTCAAAAACTAAGGAGATGTTGAAATTGTCTTAAACCTTCTTGGCTCCAAAACGTACAAAGTAATGGTTCAGCTTCAGTACTATCACAACTCGTTGCTCAGCAACTGATAGACAAAGTAGTTGTTTGTTTTTTTCCCTAATATCACTAGAAATACAGGAATGTGCCATGACTGATACTGCAGTGAATCTCATATTTGCAGTGTGAGTCTGCCTGCAGTACAATTCTGAAGTCTTAGCATGCAAACACACAGCAGTTTACTGCTTGAAGAGCCTTCACAATCCAAAGAGATCAGACAAAAAGCTGGGAGCTGAGATAAAAATATGAAGTGACTTGGCCTGTAATCTGTTGTATTCCCTCAGACAAGGAGTAATACAACCTAGATAATTTAATCCCCGCACCAAACTCTGACCCACCAGACCAAACTGTTTCCCCACATTACAATTTATACAAATTTGTGGTCATTGCTCCCTTACTCATGGTTAAATATGTAACAGCAGGACACAGCAGTCAGGCCTCTAATGCTTCTTATATTGTAATACCTCTGCCTCTGCTCTGCCAGTTTATCTTCTTCTTCCAGCAGCATTTTTCGCCTCTGTTCTTCAGCTTCTTGAAGTAATTCCTGCTTCCGATACCAGGCTTCATCTTCTGCTTTCCGTTCCTGTGCTTTAGCTTCCAGTTCATGTGCTATTTGTCTAGGTAGGGGGGGAAACATGTTAACAGTTGGAGCCAAGCAGCAAGACACGACTTGGTTACTTAGAAACTGATGGCTATATTAGCAAAGAGCTTCTGAAATGCACTGTCAGGAAAGGGTATGGCATCCCTTTTATGTACTGATAAAGTACACGAGAAAGAGCTGCAACACTGACACAGGGCATTTCAGATGAGTGCAGGTATCTTCCTCCTCACATTCTTGAAAAAGCCCTTGTTTCTAAAGGGGCCTCAGCATCATGGTACATATGATTTCAATGAGCTGAGAGCTCCTGGCCCTCCACAAAGTTGGACACCAGAAGGTCAGCAGAGGTTTCGGCTCTGACTTACAAGCTTTCGGGTTTGAAGGTTTGTGGCCCAATATTTTCTGGCAATTAACAAGCATTTTTTTTGTTTGAGACAAAACTACCAATTTAACTTAAAAGTGTGTCAAACCTAATTTTTGGCAGCTATTTAAGGTCATCTTCTTGAATTTTCTCATGTGTCTTCTCCACCATACACGTTAGAACAGAAAATAACACAGGAAGGACATGGAACTGCTGGAGAGAGTCCAGAGGAGGGCCACAAAGATGATCAGAGGGCTGGAGCACCTCTGCTATGAGGACAGGCTGAGAGAGTTGGGGCTTTTGAGCCTGGAGAAGAGAAGGCTTCGAGGAGACCTGATAGTAACCTTCCAGTATCTGAAGGGGGCCTACAGGAAGGCTGGGGAGGGACTGTTCACAAGGTCTTGTAATGACAGGACGAGGGGGAATGGGTTCAAACTGGCAGAGGGGAGATTTGAATGGGATGTTAGGAAGAAATTCTTCACAGTGAGGGTGGTGAGACACTGGAACAGGTTGCCCAGGGAGGTTGTGTCTGCTCCCTCCCTGGATGTGTTCAAGGCCAGGCTGGATGAGGTCTTGAGCGACCTGATCTAGTGGGAGGTGTCCCTGCCTATGGCACAGGGGGGTTGGAACTGGATGGTCTTTTCCAACCTAAACCATTCTATGATTCTATGAAAATAACAACTGTGCCAACCTCTCCCTCCCAGTTTGATGCTGTCTTCACCTTTCCCATCAATACCTCTCTCGCAAGTATTCGATTTCCTCCTGTCTGATCCTCTCCCGTTCCTGAGTTTGATAATCCACAACGAACTTGGGATACTTGTTAAATACAGGGTACTGTCCTTTTGTAAGTGGCACGAAGTCATCAAGCATCCGTTGTGGATGGATATCTAGTGGTGTAGCCTCCATAAGATGATAAGCTTTCTTAATCACAGCGTCAATGTCCAGGTTGTTATGATGGTGAAAGAAATACTGTAAGAGACAGGCTTTCATTTACATTTTACACAAGATTAAGCAAGTTTTTAATGTACTTAGTTGGGAATTGTTAGGTAAATTAGCAAGTCTACATTCCAAAAAGTGGATTTTAAAAGGGATTACTAAACTAGTCCTACAGATTAGTAAAATATTACCAGAGCAACTGATTCGACCCAAACGTCTTCAAGTTACAAAAGTATGTTCTGGTTCTGTCTCTTCAAATGGCAGTTGTGTAAGGGACCTGGAAAACTAGGTGGGAATTTAGTGTTCAACTTCCTGCACAGACACTCCTACCACTGGATAAACTTCCCTTGACTTCTGATGTTCAAACATCAAGCTTGGAGTTTCCTCTTCTTGAAAGACCTTTCTGTTAAGTATCATATTCACCAAGACACTCTTTACATTGGTTGTTATTAAATGTAGCAATAACATTGTCTGCTTGGTGTCTGTCAGATTGACTGCTTACAAACACATTTTCAATGTGGAACTCTTATTTGCCCACAGAGATGTTTTCATGTAAGAAAAACCTTCTCCTCCCCTGGAAGGCTAAACATAAGGAAATATCTGAATTTAGCTTCAGAGAACATCAAATAATAGTGCCTAACTTTGTATATCTGAAAGCAGAATAATGAAACAACATGGCAGAATGACTGGATCTTGTCTCCACAGGCAGAAGTACCTGTTAGATCCTCAAAAAAGACGCAGAACTATTTTGTGGTAGATGAACTACTGACATTTACAAAATAATTTTTAGAGGCATAGGGGTTTTTTTTAGAGAAAGCTTATGAAAGCCTTTAAACATCTGGTATAAAACTGCAGGAAACTGCTCAATATTTTACTTATTGTGTATTTGGCAGGTACTAGATGATGTTCAGAAATATGCAATAATATATGAATGTGGAAACATCTTCTAAACCCCTCAAGTAACAGATACAATGTTTTATACTTCTCTGTAGGGACGTTTTCATATGACTGTGTTCAATATGAAGGTGTTTACCTCGAAATCCACTGTTTTATTACAGTGAAGCAAGGGAGCTCTGGAACATATAATATAGGCAACAACAATCATCAGAAAGTACGAAGGATGGTTGGAAAAGATGTTGTCAAAGACTTTCAGCCATTCTTCTCTTGTTAGAACCTCAGAGAACAATGTTTCCAGAAGAGGCCATGCATAAACCTATATTATTTAGGAAAATAGACAAAATATAATCCATTATTATAAATTTACCATGCCTTTTAAAGAAATAAGACATTTTCTTGCTTTATACCAAGAGTCTATTGATTTTTGAGGGAATAAAGAACTAACCAGAATAAGTTAAGTTTTATCAATCACTATTAACATATAAAATACATATGGGGTGATTGTAAATATTTTTTTATTTCACTTGATGTCTGAATCTTCTGGTTAGACTTGTGAAACTAAAATTATCCCTAAACAGGGATTACAAAATGAAGTCATGACACCTATGACCCTCCAGACAGTACATTTATAATTTGATTAATGGATTTTCAAGCAATGTGGACTTGAAAGCAAAGGACTTGTAACAACTACAGTAGCATGTATGTAAGATTTATGATTATGGAGATGGAAAAGGTGCAGAGAAGCAACGATACATTCTTTACTCTCCCATATCATTCACTGCTATTTAATGAAAACTCCCTCAAAGAAGAATTATGTCAAAATAAAAGACTAGTGCACCATCATTCACTGCAGTGACATTTTATATACAAAAGGTGGCTAGAACATTACCTGTGAAGTCACACTGTATTTTATTAAATGCTCAAGTAGTTCTTTGTCATGATGTGCCAAAACATTTTCCATCATACTAAGAACATTAACTGGAGGATTTGGAAAATACTCAAACCAGTGCTGACAAAAATTTACTGAAAGAGAAAAAAAAAAAGACAAACCACAATGAAATCCACTGCAATCTAGTGACAGACTCTTGACAACCTTAAGGTTTGGTTACAAAGCCTATGAATTTAACAAGTGGCTTTAGCAGCAAAATCTATTTTAGATATTCCTAATTCTCCTCCTTCTGAGCATTTATTCCTAAACCATCCTCACAGTACACTGCTCCTCCAGCTGCATTGGCGTAAATGTTTGTGTCAGTACACTGTGAACCAGACTTAGGGACCAGACTAGCTCAAAAATAAAAGAAGTCTGTGTGCTGTAGGACTAAGTGGTTGGAGACAGATGGGAATACTTAACCTGGTATTTCTGTCTCCGGAAACTACAGCCTGTATCAAGTAATTTTTAACACAGCAAGAATAAGTTCTGCAAACTTGGGTACTTATTTACTAACAGCATGTGTTTGTGAAATGGGCATGGATGCTTGGCAGCACAGACTTCTTCTACAGACTTAGCAGCAGCTGTAACAATTAATTGAAGTGTAGAGCACTTTGATTCAGAATGTTTCTTCAGAAGACAGCCATAGCCAGCTTTGAGCTGAACGTCTAATTTTGAGTCACCACATGCTCAGGTCAACTAAACACAGTAAAAACCTTAAAAGAGATCGTTCCTTTTTGACTTGTAGTGGCTGAGGATGCATGTGCCTGTGACCAGTTTTCCCCAGTCTGAGAGACTTCAGTAGTTACAATTACGCTAGATACGTTTGGTTTTGCCTATTAGACTTTACAAATAGTGTTAAACTGCAAACTCCTTGTTAAAAACACTGCAAAAGGAAGTCGAATATCTTGTTTTATTTGTGAGTAAGACTTGTGACTATTTTTCCCCATTCGGAGAGACTTCAGTAGTTGCAATTATGCTAGATACATTTGGTTTTCCTGATTAGACTTTACAAATAGTGTTAAACTGCAAGCTCTTTGCTGAAAACACCGGGCGAAAGGAAGTCAAATATCTTGTTTTATTTGCCAATAAGATTTTCAACTATTTTACCCTACTCTGAGAGACTTCAGTAGTTACAATCATGCTAGATACACTTGGTTTGGCTGATTAGACTTTGTACAAATAGTGTTAAACTGCAAACTCTTTGCTGAAAACACTGTGAAAAGAAGTCAAGTATCTTGTTTTATTTGCCAGTAAGATTTGTGGCTATATTTTCCCCAGTCTGAGAGACTTCAGTAGTTACAATTATGCTAGATACACTTGGTTTTGCTGATTAGACTTTACAAATAGTGTTAAACTGCAAACTCTTTGCTAAAAACACTGCAAAAAGAAGTCGAATATCTTGTTTTATTTGCAAGTAAGATTGTGTTTTAAGCATACAGTAGCTATATATTAATTCCCAGTTACACCTGTAACAGGGAGCCTGGTGACCTCTTAGGAAATACCTCATTCATTTCAACAGGAAAGGCTTTTTTTTTGGCATGGGAAAGCTTAAACAAGTTGTAGCATATCCAGGTTTTAAAAATCATTGCTTACCTACTACTGTAGCAACAACTTCAAAGCAGATCAACTGGTTGTTTTGGAATAATTTTACAAATGGGAATGCTAGCAAAGGAATATAAGGCGTCTCAGCAAAGATAGAAGACCAGTGAGCTAGAGCTGATAAGGTCCTGTATGCAAAGGCAAATGAAGCAATAGAAAACGTTGATCCAATACCACAGGAAAATACAATAGGCATTTCAGAACCACAACAGAAAACGCTTGCAAACTTCAAAATAGCTGCAGGATTAGAAGAGTTACAAAACCAAAACTGCATGAGGGCACTACTATCTCATTTCAGAATTTCTCTTGCAGCTGATTCCAGCTATCGGATACATTTCATATTACTATATGAACATTTTAAAAATTAGAAGATAAATATCAACACATATATTTTACCTCTGTAAAACTCTCAGCAGTTTCCTGCTTTTGATGGGGTACTCTTTTTGGATATTCACAAATGCACTGTGTGTACCCTTATCTATTAGGCTGCTGAAGGCTAAGTGGTTTTCCGGAAGCTGTAATAAGGAACGCCAAACAAACATCCTGCAATTAAAACGCAGGCTTAGTCAAGCTACTTCTCTTTCAGGGGCCAGTAAACACAAACCATTTCATTTTGTGCAAGCATGAACATGCACACAAACATACCTGTACTTTGCTGGATATTCTCCAAATCCTTTCAACAAGGCCCGCAGACGTTCCTTGTTTAACCCACCCGGCAACTCGTTCTATAGAATAGGGGACCAACAACAAATGTAAGCATTTATCTCTCATAATTTCTTTCTTTGCACTCTAGACTGATGACAGCAGCTAAATACTGAAGTTCCTAACATCTGACAACAGTAAAATAATGTGCAGTGCTGTTACATAATCGTTGGTATTTCAACAACAACAAAAGATAATTCAAAAGCTCATTCATCTTCTACTGAACTCAAAGAACAGTTTGAGTTCAGTCAGCAGCAGAGCAGACCCCAACTGACTATAACTATATATTATTAAATAATAGACATGGTCAAAGCATAAAGGATACTGACAGATCGTGTTGTGATCAGTGTTAGAGGACCATAATACAAGCATAGATATAGATGTGTGCATATATATGTCTGTACACACGGATATGTATAAGATGCAAGATAAAGACGAGAGAAAGAAGATGGCATAGTGATGGCAGAAAAGAAATATCACAGTGATGCATCTTATAAGTAAATAAAATAGAAAAACTGCTTTTAGGCAGATATTTCAAATGCCAGTTTGGTAGCAGGGAAGTAGATCTGATCTAGCAATGTCCAAACATGTGACAAGTTGCTTGAGCAAATTCAGAGGTAGCCCAAGCTGGAGGCAGCTCTGACTGTGTCATGTAATACAGGATCACAGGATGTCAGGGGTTGGAAGGGACCCAAAGAAGATCATCAAATCCAACCCCCCTGCCATAGCAGGACCGTACTATCTAGCTCAGGTTACGGAGAAACGCATCCAGACAGGCCTTGAAAGTCTCCAGAGAAGGAGACTCCCGAATCTCTCTGGGGAGCCTGTTCAAGGAGAATGAACTAAACAGAGTGAGAGGAAATGACACTAAACTCCCTCCAATCCCTTTCCTGCTCAAACATCAAACTGAATCAGTACTTGAACTTAATCTTAAAAGTAAGTGCCTGATTTTTTTTTTTTGCAATGAAATTTGAATGCTAAAGACCGTGGAACAAAATATTTACAACTTCTTCCTACCTCTTTATTTTCAAGTGACGTGTTTGCTTGCACTTTTAGTAATCTGGTTTGAATTTTGGTTCCTTTGGATTTCCAAGGCTGCTCTGACCTTCCTGAAGTCACTCTCATTGCCAGTTTATTTGCCCCTGGTGTGCACTTGGACCAGTCTTCTACTACTTTGAACGTGGGTGGCAGAAGCTAATATTAAGTAAAAAGAATGCAGTTAACATCTTGTAAGAGATTAAATAAGACTATAATTTGAGGTTTATTTTATATGCCCTATTTCTGAGCTTGATATCCATAGCAAATAGAAACATTTATGCTATAAATAAATATATATGGACTGCATACTCCTAAATAATTATGCCACTGAATAGAACTGCTATAATAAACTAGAAAGGCTGTAAGAAGGTTCCAGACCAACTCAAACACCATCTTCTTCCCTTGTTTATCAAACACTAAAATATACTTGGCACAGTATATATGTGTATAATGTACTGTCCAGGTTATTTACTTCAGCATGTCTCATAATGCCACTGAAATATTTTGCATTTCTATAGCACCAGTTAAAAAGAATACAAAAGACCTTTTACAAACTTTAATTAGTCCTCAGTGTCAGGGAGGTATTAACTCGTTGGAGATTGGGAAAGCAAGAAGCAAAGTGGACAACCCAGTTCAAGTCAAACCGGCAACAAAAGTGCAGATGGAATGTATGTGTGACACCTTTACACATCCTTCCTCAGCTCCAACTCAGTCATTATCTGAAGCTGGTTACTGTTTACTTCAAAGACATGGTGATTAAAGATACATGGAATTCTGGATTTAGAAATCTGACTCCCATTAATAAATTAATAAAATAAGAACTAGTATTTAGAATGTTTGATATTTAGGAAGGATTAGGAGTATGATTGCGCCACAGTGATGGATGCTGGCAGCCAATAACACAGTAAGGTGAATAAAATCACAGTTAGAAAAACATCATTCATCCCTGCAGTTAAAGAGACCATCAGCTGCAAAACATTTCCTGTAGGAAACGGGGCAGAACCAGCAAAATTAGGCTGTTTCCATCTCCCCCAAATTTCATTACAAAAATAAGCTGGTCTGTACATATTGCTATAAAACAAATACCATCTCCTGCTCCTCCCAACATCAGAAACACAGTGATAAATATACTTAATACCCATCACATTACCTGTCAGGCATACAACTGTCAGTTGTACAGTTCCCTACGAATGGAACTATAACAACTTTACTTGTAATGTTAAATATGGCATTCCAACTTGTCTGCAAACTACTGCTGACACAAAAGTTCTGTAGACAACTATCAACTTTAATGGGATTTATTGCAGGCTTAGGAAACGTAAAATACTCTACCTTATTTCCTTCTTGAGTCAAAGCTTGGACACTGTATAAATTAAGGCTACCATTTTCCATTACTGATGCAATATATCGTCCATTGGGGCTAATTGCTGCTGTACTAATTCCCTCTTCGTGACTACCAATGTCAAATAGAAGTTTGCACGTTTCTATGTTGATAAATCTCATGATGTTATCTTGACTTAACACTCCAAGAACCTGTGAGTTAAAAGGATGCATCAGTTAATACTGTCAATGTAAACCAAAGAGGAATAACCCAATTCAGCAATGACATGCCATTGAGCTAAAAGAGCAATTAACCAAACATTTAGCACGGCAACATTCCTTTTGAGTGGAATGGGCTCATACCCCCAGTCTCCCACAAAAGCCTTCAGGCATATGTGTTGAATCAACCAAGCAACCAACAAACCACTCCAGTCTTAAGCTCTGTTAAAAAACTGACCTGATTGGAGCCTCCATCAAAGGTGTCAGGGAGGAATTCCAGATGACGGACAGCTCGGACTTTTGGAGGCATCTGGATTATTCTCATCAGCTGCTTTGATTCCAAGCACCACAAGTGAAGATGATTTGATTTTCCACCAGCTACAAAAATTCGGCCATCCCTGCATCACAGATGAGGTAAAGTTTCCATCAAAATCCTATAACCTAAGTTAGTATTAGCTAAATAGGGAGAGATTGTACATTTCCTTTTATCCCCTCAAATAACTTTGGAATTTGCCATTATTCCTGTTGCACTCTCCTGAAAGGACAAAGTAACTTCTAAATAATGAAATTTGCTTCTGTAAAAGACATTTTAAACCTTATTTTGGGGGTCATTAACAATCACCTTACTTTATTTCAACTGCTATGGGACTGTAATGGATCCTGCAACTGATCCTCGCTGAAAGTATCAGCCACAACAGAGTTCAGAAGCTTATCATGTTATACAGCTCAGTACTTCCATAACCCATTACAAATAAAGAAAGAAAACCTGCATTAAATCTACAATTTTTGTGGTCTTCAGAACGGTTAAAAAAACAAATTTACCTGGTAACTGCAAAGACTCTATAAAGTAATACAGAACCTTCTACAGGAGTTGGCAACTGGTATTTACAGTGAAGAGTATCAAATTCCCATGCAAAAACAGAATTATCTTTGAAACAGCTGATGATGGTGTTACTCAATGGAAGAAAAAAAACCTGAAAGAATATGGAAAAGAAAAACGATGGACTGTGTTGTCAAGGAAGCAACCTTTAAACTGGGCCAAAGTGCATGGCAAAATAAAACACAGCAAGAAACCATGACAGCATAGCTATTTACTGTAACTATGCCATGCAGCTGCACTGCAAGGCTTAGATCCCACAAGCAGCAGGACTCCTTCCTGTTACAGCCCAGGCAGGCTCACTCCCCCTTGTGCTGGTTCAGGATTTGTACTCTCTGCTAAGCTGGTTTGACTCACTGAAATGACACAAGTCTTTATCTCTGCTATTTTGATGACTGTTAAACCACCTTGTGAAGGTTTCTGATGAGTGTCAGAGAGGACATGACATACACAGGGGGAACATGAACCCAGGAGGAAGAAGGGGTGGAAGACATGAACTGGAGCTGCTCAGACAGCAACTGTTTGTCACATCTTCTAAAAACTAACTCCAGCATTCAAACAGTACCAAGAACCTCCAATGGCACTCTAGGAAGCATTCATCTTTAGACTTAAACTCCATATTTTTATGTACAAATATTACAAGGGAATATAAAGTTCAGCAATGTATACTCCAATGTATTTTCCAACTATGAAATGCAGGATGAATGAAGATAAAATCGTTCATCCTTAAACTCTGCATTTTTATGTACAACTATCACAAGTAAATAAAAAATTTAGCAATGTATTTCCAACTATGAAATGCAGATTTTACTCTGAGGATGAATGAAGATAAAATTGTTCATCCTCAAACTCTGTATTTTTATGTACAACTATCACAAGTAAATACAAAATTTAGCAATGTATTTCCAACTACAAAATGCAGATTTTACTCTGAGGATGAATGAAGATAAACATAAAACAACAGAGTTTAAGGATAAATAATTTTAACTACCACAAGTAAATACAAAATAGCAATGTATTTCCAACTACGAAATGCAGATTGTACTGTGAGGATGAATGAAGATAAAATCATTCATCCTTAAACTCCGTATTGTTATGTACAACTATCACAAGTAAACAGGAAATTTAGCAATGTATATCCAACTACGAAATGCAGATGTTACTGTGAGGATGAATGAAGATAAAATCATTCATCCTTGAACTCCATATTTTTATGTGCAACTATCACAAGTAAACACGAAATTTAGCAATGGATATCCAACTATGAAATGCAGATTTTACTGTGAGGATGAATGAAGATAAAATCATTCATCCTTCAACTCCGTATCTTTCTGTTCAGCTATCACAAGTAAATACAAAATTTAGCAATGTATTTCCAACTATGAAATGCAGATTTTACTCTGAGGGTGCATGAAGATAAAACAAAAAACCTTGTAACTGTATTTTTTAAATTATTTTGTGCATGTGTAATCTTCTCCAAGAAGAAAACAATTTGGATTATTTACATTTTTGGATGTCTTTAGATGCATTCTTGCTTAATGATGAATTATTGGTTTAGATCAGAAGTTCTATTTTGGCGGCAGCAGCATATGCAGGTTCAGCAAGTTGCCTGTACCAATAATTTTGGAGCTTAAACTGAAAATGTCTCCTAGTATCTGAACACTGGAGGGACTACCTGAAGTACTCACTGTCTGAGATTAACAGTCAGTGTTAACAAAGTTGAGAGTTTTGGTCTGAAAAATCTCTTGGGGCCTTGAAAATCTGTAAATCTGGATGAGATTCATCTTGCTGAGTGTTAGCAGCTAAAAGTTGGATGTTCAGGCCAATTTAATTACTTGATAGTGTGCAAAAGTTACCTGTGGGGAAAGAGTCACCTCACCTACCAAAGTCATTTGCCTTCAGACAGACTGAGCTGCTTTTCTTCATTCAGAAACCCTGAGGAAATCTAGACAATGACTTGAGAGCAGATGCCTATCATGCAGAGAGATGAAGTGTAAATTTTACTAAACTGGAGCACTGAACAGTTCCTCATTTTCTGCTTTGCCCTAAAAAATACCACAATGGTCACAAGCAGCTGGTGAATAAGCAGTGATGCTTTGAAAACAGTCATTATAGATGTCTTAGTTCTTTTCTCATTTATTTTTCATCTGCTAGTCTCACAGTGTGCAGCTCAGTCTGTCTTTTTAAGCTAGCTTTGCTCCATACTAGCTTAAAAGAAGGTGTATGTTGGAGTTCAAATGGGCTTAAGTAAAGAGGCACCAGAAAGTACACCACAGAGATTGGTGTGACACTACTACAAACAGCTCAGACAGCAAGCAAGAATCCAGCCTCAGACAGTGAATGTCAGGGCTGTGGTTTAATAAAGCACTTGTCTGTACATCTCAGATCATGGAATTCTCTCTGTTCTAAAGACAGGAAACCAAAATCCAGATAGATTTGATTATTTGCACAAAATCCTATCGGAAATGGCAGAGCCAAACCAAAAATGCAGGCTCTTGATTTCCAGACAGTGATTTATTCATTCAACCATAGTCACTACTGTTTGGATTTAAAGGTTGCTTCCATACTGTAACGTCCTGATCCTACCAAATTCCACTTAATTAATAAGAAGCCATTAATGCACAGTCTACACAAAGAAAGATGCTGAGCAGCTGACAAATCTAGTTCACTAAAGAAACGCAGCCATCGCTGGAAGGAAAACATCATCATTATTTGAGCAACATGCACTACACAACAGTTTTAATAAAACAAACAAACATTTATGCATCACCTTCCAAAGTAATTGCTAGGTGACTATTTCAAGCTGACAAAATTCCTGCCTGACCTAGAACATGGTGAAGACACCCAAATGAGTAGCCTTATTCTCTGTAAAATCAGCACAGCTTTCCAGTGACCAGCCTGATGAAAACTTCAGTTTGAAATGGTGTTTGTAAGACTATTCACTGCAGGGCACCATGTGTGCAAGCTGTGGCCAGGCACTGCATCAATACATTCTGTAGTACTTATGCCAAAATTTGACATTAGGTGGCACAGGCAGACTTGTTTCAAACCATGTAACACCTATTTAAACCACTCCCTGACACAAACGTGTCATCCTTCTCATCCCCTGTGTTGTTCCAGTCTAAGTGCCAGAAAAGCAGCAATTTCATTTTGCTGAGTTACTTCTCAGCTTACCATGTATAGAAAGAGAAGCAGCGTTGGAACAGGCAGATGAACAGGGTAGGTGGTGACTATCTGAAGCTACCATTATGACAACAAAGCTGTTTTTCTAACAACACCCTAAACTTAAAGTACCATTCACACTGAAATTGATCTCCAGAGGTCCCCTGAGCTAACGTTCAGGTTAAACAAAGGTCTAGAAGATGGCTCTGACTTGTAAGGAAAATTTGCTTAATAAAGGTCGTATCTAACCAAGTTTTGAGTATCTCTAAATACAAAAGCTCCTTAAAAAGTTCTCAGCAGCTCTCTTCAACTATTGAGTCACGATTCCAGTGGTCTGGATGATGTGACAGGAGGACAGTTAAGGAGATATGCCCAAAGAACAGTGGAGAGATTCAGCTGCATTAAAAAAAAATTACTTTCAAGTATTGTGATTTTAACTTATGGCATTACTCCTACTGAGGTATTCTTGCTCACCCTTCACTAACTGCTCTTTACTCACCTTCTGTATACCCACAGACTGGCGAACGTTCAGCTTTCTTTTTCTTTGAAAGGTGTCCAAGTCCCACAGTTGTGCTGTATCAGCGGATGTAGTGATGGCATACCTGCCTGAGCCATGGACAGAGATGGATGACACTGAAGAATCATGTCCCCTCATCCAACTAACTAGCTCTTTGGTTTCTGCAGGAGATGATGAAAAGATTGAAAAGGATGCTGTGAAAGAGACTTTTAAGCACGCCCAGTATATCACCATTCATCCCAACAGACATGAAAACAAAGGTAGCAGTCTTTATATAGCTATTATACTTTAAAGAACCATAACCATCTGTTCATCTCCAAGTAACAAATTCCCTAGGTTCTTCTTGGCTCTACACAGAGGGTTAGCTTGTACAGACTTGCTTAATCTAACCTAAGAATTAATCTTCAAAAGTCATGAACATTGTGATCAATTAAGTTCAGCACGCCTCACAGGCTAATTAAATTAGCCAATGTGAACATCTGCAGCAATTGCTAGAAGTTGAGACTGAATGTGCCAGTTAGAATTCTCCACTTGTTTTTACTTGTGGGCAATATCTATGAATGATTATGCAGCTATTTACAGGTGTAAGGAAGAAAGGCTGAATGACACCAGGCTATGACTATAGAAAGGCACAGTCAGAAAGCACTCCTCATTAATTTTTTTTTAGAGCCCAAAACATTTTTATGCTGTGTATTGCATACCAAGGAAATGGTTCCTCTGATTACATTGTCTCCCTTATGACTGCATGACCACTAATCCCTCAGTAACCAAAATGTATTTGTGGCAATTACACTATTTACATTGGTCAGTTGGCCTGACAGCCCATGGGGTGGTTCCAGCTGACCTACTGCTGTGGCATCAAATATGAGAAATGGCTATAAAGCAGCTCGTAAAGCCTGGCAGTCAAAATTTCTGCTGTGCTTACTGACAACTGAGTGCAAAAGCTGTTGCCACTTGGGAGGATGACACAGAATTACAGAGTGTGGCTTCTAAAGAAGGGGATGCAGCATTACCTAATAAACCTCTAAGGACAGTTCATCCACTACTGACTTATGTGAATGACATTTATATTTTAAAACATTCTTCAGTGTGGCTTGGCATCTGGAAACAGCACCATATAAACATGAAAGACTCCATGGAACAATTAAGATTTGTAACAAGTGCATCCAAAAGCTGTTTGGTCTTACCTTGGTTGAAAGGAGAAGAAAAAGCATAGAGGATTTCAGACCTCAACCCTGACTCCTCCTCTATTTTGTGAAAGATTAACTAATAATATAAAATTCAAACTCTAGAACTGCAGGTGAGTGATTGCTATGGCTTAAAAAAAACACATTTAAATCCAGATGATATGAAATGTCACAACTGCACTTTTTGATAGGTTAAGATTGATTTATGAAGAATGAACTGTCAATGCCTTTCACCACTTAACTCCAAATCAAGACAGAGACACACAGCTGGCCTGTGAAGTCAATTTTAAATACCACTTTTGAACAAGGATGAAAATGTACTTGCACGCTCAGAAGCAATGACAATCTTTTTAGTGTATACTGGCACTTAACTCAAATATTTCACTATCAACAGTTAATAACTGGTTCAGTTGCAAACCAACATACTGTGAGCCGATTTTGGTTTGATTTTACATAGAGCACCTCACTCTAAGCAAACAGAATTGCTTTAAAACAAGGTAACATACATAATTCTGTGCCAGACTTCAGTTAAACAGCTGCCTGCGTGACTTAGTGGGAGAAAAAACTGTGACGATGCAAAGTTTCATTTCCCCACAAGACTATAACCCACCTGGGCACAAACTCTTAAGGGCAGATACCATGAAATACACAGGAAGATTTCCATTAAAAGGATTTTCTTTTTAAAGTTAAAAGTAAAGTTACATAGCTTTTCATTGCAACCCAGAAAGCAAGCCTTTAAATTTCTCCTTACCTGTATCAAAGCACTTAACAGAATAGTCTGCCAAAGCCACAAGGAATTCCGTCCTTCTGCGGAGATTAAATGCCAAAGCAGTGCAAGCCTGCATTGTGCGCTGAACAAGGTTGAACCTATTTAAAAAGTCACAGAATCCCAGAACAGTTTAGGTTGGAAAAGACCTCAAAGCTCAGCCAGTCCCAACCCCATAGGCAGGGACACCTCCTACTAGAACAGGTTGCTCAAGGCCTCATTCAACCTGGCCTTGAACACAATTTGGGTAGGAAGCATCCACAACCTCCCTGGGCAACCTGTTCCAGGTTCTCCTTGTGTTAAGAAACTTTGGTTCCTCATGTCAAGCAAGTTTCAATATATTTCACTGAGAAAAAAACAAAAAAAACCCCAAAAAAGCTCAGTAGAAGAGAGCAAATGAACTATATCTGGGAACAAATAAATTATATCTGGGAACAAATAAATTATATGTGGGAGCAAATAAATGATAAGAAATCTTAAAAAAGAGTGCTAAAATTTTAAGACTCAGGAGTGTAAAAAAGGACAGATTAATGCATCTCTACAAGTGTGCAGCTCTAGTTTATTGTAATACATGGCTCATATTAATTGATTGGTACTGTCCAAAGAATAACCAACCGTGGTAGTATTTAATTTCTATTAAATTGCTGTCCTTTCAGTTTAGAGCTGCAAGCTTCTGATCTTTCCAAGCAGCTAAACTAACGAAATAATATCTAAGGAGCCACATTGTAGTTTCAGCTCTGAACAAATCACTGTTCCCACATTCATGGAAAACTGAGGGTTAAACCCAGACCTGTGGCATGCTGTCCAGGCAAGTTCCATACCCCTGCATGTTACGGATATCAAGACAAATATTCTTGATACAAATATTCTATGATTCTTACCTGTTTCTATTCAAGTCAAAAACATATATATTGCCTTGGTGGTCTCCAGCAAGTAGAGAATCTCCAGAGCTGTCAAAAGCCACATTCAGAAAATGTATGGTCTTTGAATGGTATCCTTTGACACTGTGAATTATGTTTACTATAACTCTGTAAAGAAACCAAGCAAAACAAGCATGCTTAGAATGATTTTATTATCATGGATTTCTCCAGCTCCTAGAATGAAAATGCTCTTAGCTTATTTTACAATTCTAATCATTCAAAGTGTACTATGAAAAAAAATCTTCTTCCATAAAAATCAAGTATTTCTAATATACAAAACCAAAGGAAGTAATTTACTATATTGGAAGGTAGTTAGGGGAACATAAAGCAGACAGGGGAAAACCACCATTCACAACCCTTTAATGCAGATTTTCATTTGTTATTAATGCATAACGCTAACGTGTACACTGGTGTATCATCTACCAATGCATCTGAAAGCCCAGTTCAGCACTCAGAACAGAACTTTGCTCTTTGTTATCCTGGCTAAGAAACATGCTAGAAAATGGTGAAACTAGGAATTACTGTAAGGAACAACTTTGCTCTTTGTTATCCTGGCTAAGAAACACACTAGAAAATGGTGAAACTATCAATTACTGTAAGGAACCACTAGGATTAGAGGTAGAGGGAAATCAGTTTTAATACTGCTTCTTTCTGCAGTCTTCAGAAGTATAAAGAAAGTTATTTTTACCATTATTCACCTGAGATAGTATGGAACACAAGTTGCTGTTTCTTCACATTCTATCTTTGTACTGGGCTGTAAGCATAAAATGGAGCCAAATGCAAAACTAAAACCCATGTGCAGGCTATGTTCCAAGAGGAATTTTTTTTTCAGGAGGCAGGACATTAAGCTTTGAGGGATCTGCTACTCCTGGACTTTTTGGCTAACACTGAATCACAGAACCATAGAATGTGTCAGAAGGGACCTCCAGAGATCATCGACACCTGCAGAGAAGGACCACTTAGGGCAGGTCACACAGGAGCGTCTGACACACTGGAACATGCTGAGTGAATCAATTGTCTTTTACCATCATTTAGATGTAAATTCAGAGTCATATCTAAAAGTGGACAGACTATTGCTAGGCTGATTAAAGACTGCAGGGCGCCTGCAGACTACTGTGATCATGGCTATATAATACGCTGATAGCTACTCAAGACACCACCTTCTAAGAGAGCAGAACATGCAACTCTGCACTTGTATGCAGTTGTAAATGTATGAGTCCATCAGGTCTAGGAAACTTCTCCTCCCCCTCTACTCTGCCTTGGTGAGACCACGCCTGGAATACTGTGCCCAGTTTTGGGATCTCCAATTAAAGACAGACAGGGATTTTCTGGAGAGAGCCCAACAGAGAGCTACGAGGATGCTTGTGGGACCTGATCATCTCTCCTATGAAGAAAGACTGAAAGATCTGTGGCTGTTTAGTCTGTAGAAAAGAAGGCTGAGAGGGGATCTTATCAATGTCTATAAATATCTGATGAAGATATGGCAAGATGAAGGTGCCAGTCTCTTTTTAGTGGTGCCCAGTGACAGGACAAGGAACAATGGGTACAAGCTAGAACACAGGAGGCTCCAGCTCAACATGAGAAGACATGATGAGGGTGTCAGAGTACTAGAACAGGCTGCCCAAAGAGGTTGTGGAGTCTCCTTCTCTGAACACTTTCAAAACCCTGGATGCACTCCTGTGTGGCCTGCCCTAGGTTTTCACATGGAGGTTGGACTCAATGATCTCTGAAGGTCCCTTCCAACCCCTAACATTCTGTGATTGGAAGACAAGGAAGGGCCATGCAGCTGTGGCACAGGCTAGAGACAAAAAAAAACTATTTGCACCTGATTCTGTTAAGCTTGTTCTTATCTGTAATAAGAAAGGGAAGGGCCATAAAAATGAAACTATGAAACTTAAAAGCTATTTTACATTATAATTAAAACTCAGAGATGTTCGAGCCTTTAATGCCATTAAGAAAACCCACCAGCAAAGGGTTGCTTCTGATTGTGAACACACCCTGAAGTGCAAGCATTTATCAGCATAGTTAGTGTTTTCCAGGACTTCCTCGACGCTGCTCCCTGCCTTTCATGAGTTCCTCTGCCACTAAACTAACCCTATTTAATAGAACTGCATCTAGATCCTCCAGACACCGCAGAGCAGCATTCATACTGCTGCTCCTCAGCTTGGGACCGACAGCTTTTCCGCAGTATTTCATACTTTAACTAAGCTCTGGGAGTTCACTCATGTCATTTTGCTCAGCACGTTTAAACCTCCAAAACTACATTGAGAGGACCGTCCAGCTACGTTGTGAACGCCTCTGAGCACGGAGGTTTCACAGCCTCCTTGGGGACCTGCACCACCTTTAGTAGCAATGTTCCTCCCCATTATCTAACAAGGCAACCCTGGGCTGTACGTCCAGTCCGCAGAAGCTGGCAGGTGAGCTCTGGCTGGCCCTGCGCACGCCGCACCCTCCCCTCGGGATGCCCACACTGTTTTGGCCTCTTCTCCGCGGCGCAACGCTTGGGACGGTCACGGCTGCCGTCGGCTCAGCACTGCGCCCCGGCTGCTCCCCGCCGCCCCTGCCCCTGGCCGTTACCCCCGCGGTGCCGCCGGGCCGGGCTTGCGGTGCCAGATGGGACCCTCCTGCCGGCCGCCCACGTCGGAACTCTCCATCCTCGGCGTGATGCTCCCGCGCTCGCCGCCTCCCTTTGGGACTCCTCCAACGGCCGCCGCGGCAGGGGACGCCGCACGTATGGTACGACCCGCTCCCCCTTCACCCACGGAGAGCAACAGAAAGGAGACGGACACAACCACCCCAGCTCACCGAGAAGTTGGACCGTCCGGCAGCCCCTGCGCCTGCCGGGAGTTGTAGTTTTCCTGTCGGGCGTCACGCCGGGTCCGGGGCGGGAATCGGGGAGCAGAGCGCGGCTAGCGACGCGTAATAAAGTGACAGAGGATGGTGGTAAATAGCTGCTTTTCGAACTGGCAACGTGTCTGTCACAAGTGGCCTTCCCCAGGGACCAATGCTGCGTGCAGTGCTGTTGAGTGTCTTTGTAAGCGATCTGAATAAGGGGATCGAGTGTACCCTGGTGAAATTTGCTGGTGATACTGAACCGAGTGAGGAAGTGGACGCTTTGGAAGAGAGGACTACCCTGCAAGAACAGGGTAGGCTGGAAGAGTGGGCTAAAAGAACCTTATGAAGTTCAACAAGGACAAGTGTAAGGTCTTGCACTTGGGAAAAAAAAAAATCTAGGATCCACCCAGCTGGGAGGCAGTTCTGTGAAAGGGGACCTGGGGCTCCTGGTGAACAAGCAGCTCAATAATGAGCGAGTAGAGGCGAAGCAAGCCAGCAGGATGCTGGGTTGCAGCAGCCAGGCATCACCAGCAGAGAGAAAACAGTCATCATCCCACTCCACCTGGAATGCTGTGATCGGCTTTCATCCCAGCTGTGCAAAATGATGTGGACAGGTGGGAGAGGGTCCGGAGAAGGGCCACAAAGGACCGAGAAGCTGCCGTGTGAGGAAAGGCTGAGAGAACTGGGATTGTTCAGCCTGCAGAATAAAAGATTTGGACATAACTTTCTTCCTATGTTCCAGTATTTAGACGGCAGCTGCAGAGGAGATGGAGACTCCCTTTTTACAAGGAGTCACATAGGAAAGATGAGGGGTAGTGGATGTGAGTTACTCCTGAAGAGATTCCTATTGGACACAGGAGATTTTTCACAGGGAGAACACTCAGGGAAGTGAGGGATTTCCCAACATTTAGCTGGACAGGGTGCAGCTGTCTAGATGGTGCTCTGGTCAAGAATGGTTGGACCACACGAGCCTTGAGGTCCCTTCCAGAAATATGTCTGCAGCTTACTGCTAAAAAGCAGCAGGACAGTCAATACTTTTGGGGGGGCTTTCACGCCTGGGAGAGTTACTGTCGCTTCACTCTGATTTTCAACGCCCTCGCATTAGTACATAGAACTCCGGGGGAGGGAGCCCACTCACTACAGGTGCAGTTTGGGGGATAGCAGCAGCGGCGGGAGCGGCATCGCCGTCACCCAGCAACAGCGTGTGGCTGAGCCCCGCCCGTGCAGACAGGACTTCCGCCGCTCCTGCTGCTCCGGTACCGGGGAGGCGGGGCCGGAAGTAGCGGCGGCTCTGCCGAATTCGGCGGCGCCACGTCTGGCTTAGGGCTTCCCTCCCTGCCTGGGGCAGTGGCGGGAGCAGTGCGGACAGATATTTGCTAGGCTCTCGGCGAGGCCTCGGCGGCGACCGGGCGCGATAGCGGCGACATGTCGGACCTTGGGGACTGGTTCCGGAGCATCCCACTCATCACCCGTTACTGGTTCGCCGGCTCCATCGCGGTGCCGTTGATCGGCAAGCTGGGCCTCGTCAGCCCCGTCTACCTCTTCCTCTGGCCCGACGCCTTCATCAACCGCTTCCAGGTACGGGCCGCACTACCGATCCCGGCGTGCCCTGCGGTGGCCGGACATAGGAGACCCCATCTCGGGGCGCGCTTGGCATGCTGGGAGTTGTAGTGAGTGGGCGGCCGTGCTTCGGGGCCAGAGGCAGCGGCTGGGCCTGGCCCCCTCCCCTGGTCTCCGTGGCTGCCTTAGGAGGGCATCGCGCTGCCAGGTAGCCCGTCGGAGTGACCCGGATCACCTCCAGCAGGAAGCCGGGCCTGCCTTCCTGCTTAGCCTGTAGAAGGCCGGCCAGCTCGGTCCCGGGTTTAGGCCTTGAGCTTCCCACCAGAGTGACACAGGCTGTAGTGCCTGGCCCTGCCAGGCCCCTGGGGGAAGCAGGGAGGGCTGTGGCCCGCGATAGGCTCTGAGTTTGGTTTGTCTCTCGTTCTGGTGCCTTTTTTTGGCCTAAGCATTTTTTAGGAATTGTTCTGGCTGGCGGTAGTTGTTACGGCAGGGCACTCTGTAGTCGTAAAACCTGTGGCTGTGACTTCGGGTGATTTGTCCGGCTTCTGTTGTGTATCTGTGTGGGCGTGACTTTGGGAACAGGGCTTGCAGGCAGGTGTGCAACCACCCTGAACTGTTCTGGAGATAAGATAGTAAGTGCATTTCTTCTCCAGCCTTGCTTGGAATTGGACAAAGCTTGTGTTCGGTATTGTCAGCTAATGTGCCTAGGTGTGGTTGGCTCACAACCCAATTCCCGAAGTTTCAGGTGTACAGTGTTAGCAAAATCAAAAGTAGTCACGAACTGGACACAGTCTTTTCCTTTCATTGGGAGGTTATGGTGTGCATTTGTGTATGGGGAGATCACCCACTGGGTGAACTGAAAATGAAAGTGAAGGAAAAGGTCCCAACTTTTAAAAATATAACCTTTTCTGTAGTTCATTTCATTTATTGTGCCTAAAATTTAGTAGCTTAAATCACTGTTTTCCTCTAGTTGTTATTTGTTCTGAAGTTGTGGTATATGAGATCCCTATACCCTTATTTGGAGTGTTGCTGCTTAAAGAGCTGGTGCATACATGGCCAGACATTTTATGTCCTTGCTATACTCTGCCATGGAGTTGGCTGTGCACAATATTGATAGCTTGAGACTCTAAAGCAGGTGCCCAGAGCTGTGCGTGCTGTCTGGAACTGTACACTAAAGGCTGTTTGAATTCCTCGGCCTACGTGCAACGGCTAAGAATGGGTTCTGTATGGAAGCTTTTAAAACAGAGTAGTGTCATTGCAAGCATATCCCTTTGACGCTGCAATAGAGACTCATTTCTGCAAAGATGAGATGGAATTGATCTGGGAAGTTGTATGTGATTCTCTTGTAATCTTAACAGCTTTTCTTATCAGGTTAAAACACCAGAGTAAAAGCTGCTGAGTGGAATCAAAACACTCAGTTCCTTGTACACTAGATAAATGTGTCTTTCTCTTTTGATGTGGACAGATCTGGCGGCCGATAACTGCAACTTTCTTCTTCCCAGTGGGACCCGGAACAGGATTTCTCTACTTGGTGAATTTGTATTTCTTGTATCAATATTCATCACGATTAGAAACAGGTACATTATCCATTAAATTTTATGCACATACCGAGCTCTGCCTGGAGCTGATAGAGCTTCTGTTGGGAATGGGGTTGTGGCTGATTCAGACAAAGTTGTGAGAAAGACAGCTCACCTCTGTTGATCAATAGGAAATTGCTCTGAAAACTGATTTTTCAGTAGCTGGCTTCTTCCATTTGACAGGGAGCTTGTTCATGTGGAATCTCAACTTGCTACTTCTTGCAACAGGAGGGTCTGGTGCTTTTAATTGTTGGATTTCAGGAAATGAGGGATAGAAATTAAAAGATTATGCTAACCTCTGTTTTCTTGTGTCTGAAGTCCTTTAGCGTGGAAGAATGAGGACAGGCTGAGGGAACTGGGATTATTTGACTTGGAGAAGAGAAGGCTGCAGACAGACCTACTAGCAGCCTTTATCTGAAGGAGACATACAAGAAGGCTGGAGAGGGACTATTTTCAGAGGCCTGTAGTGATAGGATGAGCAGCAATGGTTTTAAATTAGAGAAGAGTACATTTGGATTGGATGCTAAGAACAAGTCTTGTGACAGAGAAGAGTTCCCTGGTGAGCATGTCTTCCAGAGAAAATGGTGGAAACATTTTTGAGTTGTAAGAAGAGGGAAAGGGAGGAGTGGTGCCAGGTTGTCTGATTGTTTTCTTAGTGAAAGTAAATAGTAGTTTAATAGCGAGAAGTGGTTCCTCCTTCTCTTTGAGCCATTCTGCAGTAGCTTATGAGCACAAGAGTACTGGCAGTTAGGACATTCTACTGTGAAAGTCTGTATGTAGTCAGATTGATAAATGCAAATTATAAAACATCTCTGTTTGTACATACACTTACCAGATGCTCTAGTTGTCTGTGCTGTGGCAAAAGTCTCATGGGAGAAAGTCAGTTCTTCCAACAGTAAATTTATGTTTCAACTGTAAAGCGCATCTGGATGGTTTAACTGGCAAGTCAACTGTGTGGCTTGAATCAGTGTATTTTTTTTCCATATTACAGTCATTTTAGTGGCTATAAATTAAGTTCTTGGTTAGGTTGATATTTCTTCTCTAGAAAGAAATTTTGAATCCTTCTGGAAGTGGGAGGTGTAGAAGTGGCTGTTTGCAGGTGGAAGTCAGTGGATGACTATGCCTCCTTTTGTGAAACTGAAGAAGTGAAACTTCTATTTTTAGGGTTGTATGTGAGTTTGAGCATATGCTGGTGTATGCAGACTGGTGTTGCATGATAGCTTCAAATTCAGCTGTCAAAGGAGGCTGTGATTTTGTTTTGTTTCTGTTGGAAGAGAGCATAACAAATATCAACAGAGAAAACAGAATGTGCAGAGTTGACTCCCCAGCAGTACAGATGACGGGTTGATGAGTCTGCAGCTCTTCCCCAATGACTGAGCCCTACTGAAGGACTCAGTGGATTAGAGTTCATCTTGGTCCTGTGCTGAGCTTTTTTCTTAAGATATTTATTGGAAAGTCAACTTAAATAGTTTGTCTAATATTCCTAATTGTGCAAGGTTAGTCAACTTAATTTTAAAATTTATTTCTATTTGTTGTGTGGCAACAGTAAGGAGATATGTCTAGTTTATGTAGTTCTCCAACCTTAAAACTTTCCCAAAGATTTACCCCTCCCCATGGGTAACTTGCATGGCTGAACTTTGTTATTTTACATCTGTTATTTAAAATACCAATTTTATTTTGCACAGTCTGAGTTAACTCTAGCTAGCTTTTTAGACTAACACTTACAAGTAGATTTTCTTTCTTTAAATTATTGGAGACAAATGTTAAGTAGTTGTAGGAAGCCAAATAGTGCTAACATGAAGCAGTGGCCTTCTTTCTAGGGAATTAGATGTTTAATTTTTATCACATAATTCAGTTTGTTCATGGGGCAGTGTTTGTCCCTGCATGATTTGAGTCTGGTTCAACAGTATTCTCAGGCTTTATTTGCCTGTTTGGGGCAGCACAGTAGTTAAGGTGAGTCTTACTCAGGTGCTGAGGTCTTTGCCAGCCTTTTATTGCAGTTTGCGAGAGTGAGAGCTTTCAACCTTCATGTTTGCAAGGAGTTGTTAGGGGTTTTGGTCTGAAGATGATTTCACTCAGTATGTCCTGAAATAAATTGATATTTGAAATGGGAATTGAGGCAAGCAGCTCAGCTTAGGAGAAGGAACAGAACGTGCTGTACACCTGTACCCTCCTTGTCATGTATGTTAATTTTTCTGGAGCGTAAAAAGTTTTGTGTCTCTTGAGTCTGAGTAGATGATGCAAAAAGGATGCAATTTGCCTAAGCAGGGTCTGGTTTTCACATGACTTAATCATTAAACTTGATGTTGCTGCTTTTGCTATGCAAGTATATTTCCTTATTGTGTGCTTCTTATTGGCAGCTTCTTATGAAGGTTGGGGTCCAATTCTAATTAAGTCTTGTGACGTTAAACCCACTTACCTCCGGAGTTAGTGCATTCTTTTATAAGTAGAACTGCTGTGTGAGCACTTAATGCAGTAGGCTGAATGTCTTATTTTTGGTCCTCTTGTAAGGCCATTTAAAAATCAGAAACTGCAGACAGCATGTGGGGTAATTGTTAATAATTAAGCTTTTCTTAGACGACTCAACAAAAATGTCTTAATTTCTTACCAAGGTTTCAGTACTGTTCCTAACAATTCTTTTCATTTCTAGGGGCTTTTGATGGAAGGCCTGCAGATTACATGTTTATGCTCCTGTTTAACTGGATCTGCATTGTTGTATCCTTTTGTTCATCACCAGACTTTCACAATATTTTGGTTCTTCTGTTTCTGCCTGAAATATATTAAAAGACTAGATTTTAGCAACTAACAATTTTTAAATGCAGCAGATGTGCACAGGTGAACTGTTAATTTTCCTGGAAATAGATACAGGGAGAATACTAATAAAACATGCTAACAGAAGGGACTAGAGTTCTGCTTATGTGAAGCTCAGCTTATGCTGCATGAACTACCATGGTGTTGCCTAGATGACTTCACTTAACCTCTTCTATGGATTGCTGCATGTGCTCAGAGTGACTTCAGTGTGGTTAAGCTGCCATTCTGTCTGATCTCTGACGTTCCTGGAGCTGGAAATTCTGGGAAGTTCTGGGATATCTCAGAGAGAGATTTTTCTGCCTGCTGTATATAAGTCAGATGAGTCTATGAAAGCAGTATTATGGTATCTGCACAGAGTCATCTTCCTGAAGAAGCCAGGTATTTTGTTTTAGCAGTGTTGGGTAACAGTTTTTCCATTATCTATGGTGTTCTACCTGAATTTCCTTTAGATCTTGATGTGATGCAAAACTAGGAGTAGCTGTTGGCAAACCAGACAGTCGTGCTGTCATTCAGAGAGGTCTTAAGAGGCTGGAGAAATGTGCTGGCCAGAAATCTTATGACTCTTAGCAAAGCAAAGTGCAGAAACCTGCTCCTGAGGAGGATGAGCCTCAGGCACCAGGACAGGCTGGGGACTGACTGACTGCAAAGTGCCTTGGCAGAAATGGTCCTGGGGTCCTTTTGGAAACCGAGTTGTCCATAAGCCAGTGCTGTACCTATGTGGCAAAGGTGACCACCACTCTCCTGGGCTGCATTAGGCAGAACATTGCCAGCAGATTGAGGCAGGTGATTACTTCTCTCTGCTCAGCCCTTGTGAGAAATAGGGGTTGGGCTGCATCCAGTTTCAGTGTACAAGAGACATGGACATCCAGGAGTTTAATCATCTTCATGACCCTTCATTGGACTTAAGGGTTGGAGCATCTGTCACATGAGGAGAGGCTGATGGAGCTGGGACTGTGCAGCATGAAGAATGGGAGAACTGTCTTATCAGTGTGGATCAGTAGCTGAGAGGGGAGGGAGTAAATAAAATTGTGACTTCTGTTAGTGATGCTCAGTGGTGTGATAAGGGAGAACAGAAATTAAATGAAACACAGAACATTCAGTTTAAATGTAAGAAAGACCTTTTTAATGGTCAAATGCTGACATAGGTTGCCAGGAGAGGTTGTCCTCCATCCTTGGAGATGAGTTCTGTCTGTGCTGTTGCTACCACCTTGGAGCAATTTGTACAGCATGTGGGAAAGAGAGAGAGATGACATCAGCATGAGGCAGATCCATCCAGGAAAGCTAGTGTAAATACTGTCACTCTTATCAATAGATTAATTTATCTCTAGCCACGTTACATTTTATGGAGGGATTTGCTATTCCTCCTAGTCTTTGGAGCCACAGCAGTAACTAGGAAAACAGTGTGGATTTACTTATGTTGTTGAGAAAACCATCAGCTTCATTGTAGCTGCAGGTTGTTGACTATGAGCTATTAGATGGCTCTGATTGTGATTTGGCTTTCAAACTGGTGGTTTAAAAAATTCCAGTTGCTTGTTCCTTCTATGATGTAAGCAGCAAACGGGATGCATGATCTGGAAAAATGCTTGGTGGCAATCATGAATGTTAAAAGCATTCTAATCACAGCAGAGTTCTTCAGCAATTGTTTCTACTCAACAGTTACTATAGCAAGTAGATCATTCAGGTTCCAAAGTAGAGCAGTATTAAAAGCCTGCATTGATGCCCTTCAAGAAATTATTTCCTGTGACTCAGTGAGAGTCTATTGATTTTTTTTTTTTTTGTGATCTGCTATTTCAAACCAACATTTTAGTCTTAAAAAAAAAACTAATGGAAGAATCCATCTGTTAAACTTGTACCATGCTTTTATGCAAGGACTGGTTACTTTGTTGGGGAGGGAAGACCAGAGCTTCTGTCACCCCTTGGGGTAACACCTTGAGGTGGTAGCTTGAAAGGCTACTGAAAAGCAGTTACTGAAACCAAGTGTTTAAGTCTCTAGATCACTGGAAGTTTTTCATTTTCCAGTGGTTAACTTAATGCTACCCAGGAACATTGCTTTAATTTTAAACATTAAAGGCCTTTGCAGGTGTATTTGGGGGGTGTGTAGCTTCTTATCATTCCAGTCTGTCAGGTTTTGCTGCATTTTCCTTAATGGCTCAATGACAGATAACTGGCTTGGCAATGGATATGCAGGTAAGTGCTGAGCACTTTCTTAAATAATCAACTTGTGGAACTTTCTGACTGTTTAATGATTTTATCATTGGTGTTATCAGCATAACTGCACAACAAAGTTAACCTGGGGTTGTTTAGTTTGTACCAAAATGGACTGCTATATGTTAGTTTGGGTTAGCCTCTGCTAATAAACCTGGATCTGACTTTGTCACTTGTAACGTAGTTAGGGTGTCAGGGAATGAAAACTGTCTCTTTGTGCAATCAGGAAGTGTCCAGCCTTTTACTTAAAATGGACACAAGATGTCACTTGTGTACTGTTTCTTCTGATTAATGTGGTTCTGCAGTCTTTATCTAAAAACAATTCTTGGGTTCATTAGTCTTCTCAAATTACTTGCCAGCAGAAGGTCTTTCTGAGAAAAAAATGCAGCTTCATATTCAGACCAGAACTGTAAAGTGGAAAAGTTCTCAGAAGAATGACTAAAATAGTGATCTAAAGAACCAATTTCAATAACGTAGTTCTTATCTCCCTTAGATATTACAGGGGGTAATAGGGGAATGTGTTTTGGACACAGCAGAGTACAAGATAACTGCATGTCATCAGCCTGCCTCTGTTCTTCTCTCCTTGTCTCATTCTGTCCCTATCACCCAAAGCATGTACCAGTATCTCAAATATTCTGTACAATGTTATCTTAGCATTTATTTATTACTTATCAGGCTCCCCTGGTAAACAAAAATGGTGATCATGCATCCGCAGTCAGAATTGAAGTGTGTTAAGAGCTGCCCATTACTTTGCATTCAGAGTTCTTTTTTGGCATGAAGATGTCACACTTCAAAAGTGTGCTGAAGTCACTTATCTATTATGTGAATTTTTGAGACATCATTGATTTGCTTAGGCCTAAGTGAGTATGTTTGGGTTAGTGTCCTGGGTTGTGAATGGAAATGATTGTGGCACAAGTATGTTGCTAAAATCTGCTGTAGATGTGCTTACCAAGCGAAATGATAGCAGAGGAGTTTGTCACAGCTGCTCTTTCATTTGGTACAAGTTGGAGCCTTTTGCTTACAAAAGAGTATCACCAAGTAGATGACACTGCTTACCTTTCTTAGTAGCTTTTAAGCAGATCAATACTAGAAGATGGCAAAGATTTGGGGACATGCTTTAAAGATTTTGCTTACAAGCCATTTTAGAAACTTACAGCTCCTGCTGCCTGTTTTAAGTTTCTCTGTGAAAGTGCTGGTAACGTTTTGCCTTTTTTTGAACATTGCAGTTGCTGATGATTCCACTCATCATGTCAGTACTTTATGTGTGGGCCCAGCTGAACAGAGACATGATTGTGTCATTTTGGTTTGGAACAAGATTTAAGGTATGCCACACAGGGTACTGGAAAGGTTTGTGCTCAGAAGATGCATGGCAAGGGTTAAGGGGTAAAGCATAGGTATTTTGTCCTGTTAAATGTCCCATGCTTTCACATAGCTATATACTCCTTGAGATGCAGCATTTGTTATGTTCTGTGAAGCGTCACCTAGTGTGGCTTTATTGGAAAGATGTTCTTGGCAACTGAGATTCATTGGTCTGAAAAGAGGAAAGAAATCCCAATAGATTTACCCTTTAAAAAGCTAAATGTAGTGACTCCATAGTGACAAAATGTTGATATTTTAAATCATTCTTTCTTGTGCAGCCTCATCTGTTTCTGCCTGATCTTGTAGTGAAAACTCTTGATCATTGTTTCCACACCTTTTCAAAATCAGGCATACTAGGGCTTTGTTTCAGGTGTAAGCTTGCTGTAGAACAGAGAGTGTAAAAGATACATTTATTTGCAATGCTTAAATGAGTGTTATTTGTCTAAAAATGTTAGTGGTCACTCAGCTTGGGGTATCCTACCTTGGTGGGTAGAGTCTGATTAAGTTAATTTGTGTAGTGCCTAAAACATTGAGATTATAATCCTGCTTATTAATGCAGTAGCAAGTTGAGCAGCTTTACATCCTTAACTTGTCCTTACAACTTCTCTCTACACTACATTCTTTTTCAGGCTTGTTACCTTCCATGGGTTATTCTGGGATTCAACTACATCATTGGTGGATCGTATGTATTTACTTACTTGGCAGATTTGAAGTTAGAAATGTTTTTCAGCTGTCAGATTTACCACTGGATTTAGAAGCAATAGTAAAACAAGAGGCTGTATAATCTGACTGATAATGTTCAGTGTCACAGGGTGGTCACTTCAGATAAAAGCAGAGAGATGTGCACATGAGAACTAGAGAATGGAGGTGAGGGGAAAGGAGTAAGAATTTGGTTTCTTTTCTAGTGATCTGTGTATTAGGCCTTTCCCTTACTAACAGAGTACTGTACAGTAAAGAAAGGTGTTATCCTAGTTCTTATTACTGATTTTTTGAAACAAATTTAGTTTGGTTCTGATAGTATTGTTACTACTTACCCTCTCAGCCCTGCCCCAAATGACTGTTTTTGAGCTTGTGAAACAAGGAAAACTGTCAACAGCAAGTCCACAGAGTGCCACATTAGCACTTGGCGAATTTGGTGGTCTGTGCTGGGTTTCTCTGACTAAACCCCATGATGCAGAGATGCCCTCTGCATGTGGTCTTTCTCATTGGTGCCTTGCATTGGTTGGGGCCTCTTGGTGCCGCTGTAACACAGTCAGTGACCATAACAATTATGTGGTTGATTTATGAAAGGAGGAGCTAGTACAGCCAAACCAAATTCCCTCTCCTGGCTGTGCCTCCCACTGACTCATCTGTCACTTGAGAGCTGCGTGCTGTTAGATACCTGCTGTTTCTATGCATGACAGAAGATACTCAAGGGGCTCCATTCAGCAGTGGTTTTTGCAAAACTGGGAACAAAACAGCTCAGTACAGCAGGAGCCAGGGTGTCCAGTGAAAACAGCAGTAACTTCTCGAGCTCCACAAACTGTTATTTTAGACCCTAATAGCTGTACGGTCCAATTCCCTGATGTAAACAAGTATTTAATTGCATTTTCAGTCCAGACTGTAGAGAAGGCTTGGAAGGGAGTGTGGAACAGCCTGTTGATGTGTTGGCACTGAACTTTGGCCCCTTCTAAAGAAGTGGCTGCAAGATGCTGAGGGAAGGGAAAATTTTTGCGGTTCACAGTCTTGTCAGTGCTGATGGCAGGTGAACAGCAGTAGTAGCTGGTAGAAGATAATTTGTTTATTTTCAGAGAAGACAGCTTGTGAAACAATTCTTTTTTGTTTGCCTTACAGAGTCATCAATGAGCTAATAGGAAATTTGGTTGGACACCTGTATTTCTTCTTGATGTTTAAATATCCAATGGATTTGGGAGGAAGGAATTTTCTGTCCACACCTCAGTTCCTGTAAGCTGGCTTTTATTGTTTAGTTCCCTGTTTTTTCTGGTCCAGTTTTCTGTCTTGTTCCTTAGATGTGTATTTGCTGAATTGTGAAATGTCAAACACTTTGCTAAATCAACCTGCTTCAGACTCTCATATTTACCATGTTGTTGAGTTATCAGAAATGTTGAGTTTCTTGTAAGTGGCCCATGTGAGGATCCTTTGTTAACCCCTATGGGCGGCTTGTGTCCTTTGCCCACTCTTATAAGAGAATAGAATCAGCCAGGTTGGAAAATACTTCCAAGATCATCCAGTCCAACCTATCACCCAGCCCCATCCAATGGCACTAAGTGCTCCATCCAGTCTTTTCTTGAACACCTTCAGGGACAGTGACTCCACTACCTCCCCGGGTAGCCCATTCCAATGCCAATCACCCACTCTATGAAGAACTTCTTCCTAGTATCCAGCCTATACCTCCCCTGGGACAACTTGAGACTGTGTCCTCTTGTTCTGTTGCTGGTTGCTTGGGGGAAGAGGCCAACCCCCACCTGGCTATGACCTCCCTTCAGGTAGTTGTAGACAGCAATGAGGTCATGCCTGAGCCTCCTCTTCTCCAGGCTAAAGACTCCCAGGTCCCTCAACCTCTTCTCACAGGGCTGTGCTCCAGGCCCCTCACCAGCTTCGTGGCCTTTTTCTGGACATGTTCCAATACCTCAACATCTCTCTTGAATTGAGGGGCCCAGAACTGGACACAGTACTCAAGGTGTGGCCTGACCAGTGCCAAGTACAGAGCCATAATAACCTCCCCTGTCCTGCTGGCCACACTGTTCCTGTTAGAGTCCAGGATGCCATTGTCTGTCCTGGCCACCTGGCCACACTGCTGGCTCATGTTCAGCTCCTATCTCCCAGCACCCCCAGATCCCTCTCTGCCTGGCTGCTCTCCAGCCACTCTGTCCCCAGCCTGTAGTGCTGCCTGGGATTGTTGTGGCCAAAGTGTAGAACCCTGCAGCCTTGTTCAGTCTCATCCTATTGTCTTCTGCCCATCCATCCAGCCTGTCCAGGTCCTTCTGCAGGGCCCTCCTACCCTCCCGCAGATCAGTGCTTGCTCCTGACTTGGTGTAAGCTGCAAACTTACTGATGATGGACTCAATCCCCTAGTCCAGGTCATCAGTAAAGCTGCTGAACAGGATTGGGCCCAGCACTGATCCCTGTACTAGTCAATTGAGCTGTAGTAAAGAGAACTCTCTAACAGTTCATAGAATCAGTCAGGGTTGGAAGGCACCACAAGGATTGTCTAATTCCAACCCCTCTGCAATGGGCAGGGACACCCTACCCTACATCAGGCTTTCCAGAGCCTCATCCAGCCTGGTCTTAAACACCTCCAGGGATGTGGCCCCAACCACCCCCTGGGCAACTTGTTCCAGGGTCTCACCACTCATGCTGAACAACATCCTCCTCACATCCAATCTGAATCTCCCCACCTCCAGCTTTGCTCCATTCCCCCTAGTCCTGTCACTACCTGAGAGCCTAAAAAGTCTCTCCCCAGCTTTGCTGTAGGCCCCCTTCAGATACTGGAAGGCCACAATAAGGTCACCTCAGAGCCTCCTCTTCTCCAGACTGAACAGCCCCAACTCTTTCAGTCTGTGATCATAGCAGAGGTGCTGCAGCCCTCTGATCATCCTCATGGTCCTTCTCTGCTGGACATGCTCCAGCATGTCCACATCCCTCTTGTAATAGGGGCTCTAGAACTGGACGCAGTACTCCAGGTGGGGTCTTACCAGGGTGGAGTAGAGGGGGAGAATCACTTCCCTGGCCCTGCTGGCCACACTTCTGATGCAGCCCAGGCTCTGCTTGGCTTTCTGGGCTGCAAGTGCACACTGCTGGCTCATGTTGAGCTTCTCATCCACCAGCACCCCCAAGTCCCTCTCCTCAGTGTTGCTCTTCAGCCTATCGCACTCGAATATAAGTGAGATAGGTTAGGGGACCCCAGTCTGTACCACAGCATTTATTCTCAACAATGAGTCTCTTTTTATAGTGTGGCTTTTCCCCCTTTGTTTGGATTATTGTTTCTAACGATAACTCAGAGATGGAAGCTCCCCAGAATTCCTGTTTCTCAGTGTGCTTAGATTTGGGAAGAATTCTGAAATACTGACGTGGAAGGTCATTTGTTTTGCAGAGTTTAACAACTAAAGGTAGTGGGTAGAAAATTTGTCTGGTGTTTACTCCCAAGGTACAGCTGTTTCTCAAATTCTTCCTCTCTTCTGGCTTCTCCTAGGTACCGCTGGCTGCCAAATAGGAGAGGAGGAGTGTCAGGGTTTGGTATTCCACCTGCTAGCATGAGAAGAGCTGCAGAAGATCAGCAGGGTGGTGGAAGACACAACTGGGGTCAAGGTTTCCGGCTAGGTGACCAGTGAAGAACTCCTGCCCTTGGAAAACAGCAACTTTGGTTTTCATTGGACGTAGGACCGACCCTTCCTGGTGCCAAGCATGCTTAAGAACTGAACTCCCCGTTGGATTTAACTGATTAGAAAGAATGTTTCTGGTTCAAGAGAAAATTAAGAACTCCAGAAGGGAAAAATGTAGATCTTGCTCCAGGTTAGCCAGTAGTGTCCAATTTGATTCTGCCATTAAAGAAAAGCCTTCTTTATACAGTATTGTCTGTCTGTCACAACAGGCATTCGTTATGCCCTCTTGTTCCCTGATGGGATGGAACAAGCTAATGGTGTTCTGTCTCGCCTGGTATGTTAAAAGCTTCATTAACCGTGGTAAGGTAAGAATCCAGTGTAAGGCAGATGGATCAAACTAATCCCAGAGTCTAGGAAAACATTTTTTTTCTGTAGCTGTGCTTAAGTCCCAAGGTCTTTGGAAGCATTAAGTGATCTCTCTCTGCTGCATTCATCAAAGTGCAGACGTTTAATTTCCGTTTATTACGCTGTGTTTTGAGGGGAGTTTTTTTCTTGCCATGCAGCATTTGCCCTACCTGCTACAGCATGGGTTGGGCAAGACTGAAGGTAAGAGGGCTTTTGTTTGAAATGGCAATAACAGATCCTCACAGAATTGAAAACTCTGTAAATGGCATGTTACGGGGCTTGCTCCGTTTCAACTGAAATAATACGGCTCTTTTTTTTTTTCCCCCTGAGACGTGTGAATTCCCTCGGCTTCAAGGTTTATCTTTTGATTTCAAAACTGAGCAGCACACATACTACTTAAACTAGTGAATGTAACATATCATCGTGGTTAATGTAAAGGGTACTGACTGCAGCATTGTATTTGTTAACTGAATCTTCATCTTCCTCTTAAAAGCTTTAAGACATCAAAGAATCAAAGCTGGAAAGAAACTTTTCCGGGGTCAAGATACAATAGAGCAGATTGCTTTGCCACAGAACTTTTAATTGTCAAATAAGGCATCGTGTTCACTGTTTCATAGTATCTGTACCTGTTTGGTAAAACTTTTTTTTTGACGTGGAAAAGGGAATGATTCTGTACAGTAGTTTTCCTCATACGGGTTCCTGTGGGCAGAGCACAGGGCAAAGATCCAGGAAGCTGTTACTAGGTTTTTACTGACTCACCACATGGGCTTGAGCAAACCTCTTACTATCTCAGTTTTCCCAGCTATAAGGAGGATTCATGCATGTCTCGTCATTCTTAAGAGGTAGCTGTCCCTTATCTCCCTAGGTGGGAGCTACTAGGAGCAAGGTAGGATGTAGGTTCACATTAATGACAACGCTTAAGCTAGGAATGCAGTTACTGTAGGCTTAACTAAGACTCCTGTGCTGGAATACTACAGAATCATGTAATGTTTTGTGTTGGAAGGGACCTTTGAAGGTCATCTAGTCCAACACCCCTGCAATGGGCACAGACATCTTCAAAAAGATCAGGTTGTTCAGAACCCTGTCCAGCTTTACCTTGAACATTTCCAGGGATGTGGCTTCTGCCACCTGTCTGGGCAACCTGTGCCAATGAGTCACCACCCTCATCATAAAAAAAAATTCCTTCCTTATAGCTAATCTAAATCTAAACTATAGTTGCTCACCTTTTGGTTTATAGTTGGAAGAAGAACATTGTCACTAGGATGAGATTCAAGTCTCTGGCCAAATTTTCCTTTAGCATTTGTCTGTCTTTCTACTGGGTAGGTAGTGTACAGAAAGCTGTTCTGTCCCAACTTGGGTATCTCAGGTATCTCTAAGTAAGTAAAGTGAATCTGGGCCAAACCAATTTTATTCCTACTTTTTCTTCACTAAACTCAGATTCTGAAGGTTTGAAAACTTGTAAACGCTACATGATACGAAAGTGAGTGGAAAACAGCAGTCGGGCTGAAAGTTCTCAGTCGGCTTGTTTGAAAAAAAGTGCATGCCCCATTTCTTCACTGCAACTAAATTGTGTTGATTTGGCTTGTGGAAAAATGTAGAAAACTGGTAATGGTCATATTGTGTGCTTAGGTTTTACAGGAGCCTGGAATTCAGGAATCACCTGCCATTTTTATCTATTCAATGATGAGTTTTAAAGATGCTTTTGCTCTTTGTATAGAATGGTAGGTAGAAAAGAGGACTGTTGTAAATACTAATGTGGCATTGACCAGCAGCTGCTGTTTGATGTTAACTTGAAAAAGTCTGAAAACCATCATTTTTTGTAGGAGTCATGATGCAGCTGGTCTTCTAATCATGTCTCTCCAAAGCATTTGTCTTCATTTTGAGGCAGAACTTTCAAGTGAAGATGTCACTCAGCCAATACCCTTGCACACTCAAATACAGAAAATCTTCATATAGAAGGCCAGAAGCAAGACTTGTGTGGAAGGAAGCATGGCAGAAGTTATCGTTGTGGCCTAGTGTACTGTTTTGGGCCTTGCTTTCTCATACATCCTCCTTCTCTAAATTAAGAGGAAAAAGTTTGCAAGGCAAGTAGACTTCTGATTAATTTTTGAGCTGCTTCAGGTCTATTTATTGTGGTTTGAAAATTCACTTCAGAATTCTATATTAGGAGCTCAGTTGTTCATTTCTCATTTGCCACTTGACCCGAAGCAGAGCTTGTCCTTCAGCATACACTGACAATGGCAGTCTCTCGTTAAATGAGTACCTCCTTTCTTACTTTGTACAGATAACTTCCCTTTTTGTAATCAATTTTTGTTGGCAAAGTTTTAAATTAAAGTTTTAATCTCTGTTACTGTCTCTGTTTTGCTAAATCATGTTTCAGCTTGAGGCGAGCTTTGTCATCTGCATGCCTCTGGGGTGGGGGTGACACCTGCACTGTTGTACCACCTCCTGCTGTTGATAAAAGTACTTGAGAAAATGACCTGCTTTTGGGTGGGATCTTGTCTTCTCCAACAGGTTGCAAAATTGTAAAGGCATTTTCTTTGTTTATCACCATGAGTTTTGACAGTCTATATCCTTCCTTGGCCATTACCATTTTACAGATTTTTTTAAAATTATCTATCACTTATTGTCCTCTGGGAGGAAGTATCCTTCTCACCTGAAACTTCATGGGATTGCTAGAGGTCACTTACTTTTTGTGGCGTAAGCTTAGTATTCTGCAGTACCTTCATTCTGTCCATCCAGATGTGCATAGCTGCCAGAATTCCTTGTGAAGCCTTTATCTCAGCTGATCTGGAGACATGTGGAGCATCCTCTTAATGACTCTTCTGGTCTTCATTGCTCATCTGGCAGCACGTTTTCTGTTTGTTGCTATAGAGGCTTCAAAGAAGATCACGGTCTTGGTACACAAGGCACTGTGTGAGTTTGTTGTGCGCCTTGAACTGGAAGCCCTGGTCCGTACTGAATGCAGTGAGCCAAGGGTGTTCCTTTCAGTCTTGTTCTGGCTGCATAAGGAATCAGTGGAAGAGCCAGGAATATGAAATCAACACTTCTGAAATGCTTCACCTTTCATTCCTATTGTCTTGGCAACAGCTTCTCTCTCAACACAATAATGTGTTGCCAGTGACTTCATGAGAAGCTGGACCTATTGCTGCTTCTGTCATCTAATTGTTGCATTAAGAAACCTGAGAGGCTTCCATTTTCAGAGCAGCATATTGTTTGCAATGGAACATCAGATCCTTCTGTGTTTGTGTGTCACTGTGTACCTTATCAGGGAAGGAAGGCTTGATGATTAAGGTGGTGATCTGGAGATACACACTCACTTACAGATTCGAGCTTCTGATGTAACGCAAGTCACCTAACAGCTTTGTAATCCTGTTCTGCATCCATGACGTGCAGGTGGTTCACATTCTTGCTTTTTTATGCAAGGTTTAGGTCAGTTTGTACTTGCTGTAGTGTGGCAGAGGACCAGTTTTAGTGAAGATGTTCTTAGCATTGCCATTGCCTGCAGTAGTAAATGGCTTTTCTCAGTGTCCCTCCCTAGGCTCTTATTTTAATGCCGTGAGTGATAGTAAGAGAGTAATTTGAAATTCAGAATTGAGCCTGATTTTATAAAGTTAAGTGTTTATCTCTACTAAGCAGAAGTGCTCGTGTCTGAAAGGTGATGATGTGCTCTTTTCTAGGATTGAAAAAAAAAAATTAAACCAGCTGCTGGTGTTTTTTAAGCACTTTTTTTTTTTGCTGTTCACAGCAGTGGCTCTTCCTTTTACCATCTACAACATGATCTAGATAGTGATTGGCAACACATGTGAGCAAACGTTGCATAAAGTGCAAGGCCTCTGCAGAGTCTTGTTGCTCTCAAGAGGTGAAAAAAAAAAAAAGTGATGATGAAACCTTAATTCTGGTGCCTGGAGGTGGTTGGTTTGTTTTGTGTGCACCCCCACCCCCTAAAGCACAAAGCCTTTGTGAATTGCCGCTACAACTGAGATCAACTATGAAGACCCAAGTTTCGCACCAGCCATAAGTCTCTTGTGATGAACATCTTAACAGCTGGAGGCAGTGTTTACAAATGAAAGCCATCACAAGCAGTCTTCTTTGCATCTGAGTTTTCACATTTATGTCCTGAATGGGATGTGTAAATCTAGTGTGTGGACTGGCCATGGTTAAAGGAGTTTGTATAAGGTGGAGCCTTATATTAATGGTTTCTATTGACTTGTCATTGTGTCTGGAGGTGTGAGGATGCTGCCTATGCTAACCCTTGGGTTTGCCGAGCTGCTTGGTAAATCCACAGTACAGAGCTCAAGTCACCTTCTGGTCACTAGGTAAGTGCAGGAAGTTTCTTTGCAGTAATGTTTCCTTTTGCTTTAATTTAGTGTCAGTTAGCTGTAGCTCACCCTAGCAGGCCCCTCAGCCTGCTTTAAAATCCAAACATTCTTACCTATCCCAAACTGGAAAAGCTTTTTGTAGCACTTGTCTTCGTGCAGCACTAACAGTGCTGTGGAAACTCCAGCAGGCAGTTGGGCACAAAGTTCATTCACAGACAGGAGAGTGAAGAAGCCTGAAGGGTCTTCCTTCCAAGCACCTGTCCCTCCCTACAGAGGGGCAGCGTGCTTCTGCTCTATTGCTACTGCCCTCTTTTGCATTGCATAGAGTTCTCCTCCTGGGCAGTGCTGTTGCTATACATAGGACAGGATCCAAGATCCGTGCAAATGAAAACATTTATTTTGCCTGATGCTTAGGCAGAAGTGTGCTTGTAGCCCCAAGCTGTGGGAAACGAAAACTGACAGGAATGCAACTTGGCTTAGGTTGTTGTTGGGTAGGATTATTTTTCTGGAATAGAACATATTTAAAATCAGTTATTTTTTAACTCGCCTTGACAATGGGAAGAAGAAAAGTTATCAAGGACTGTATTAATTGTCTGATGAAAGAGTGTTTTTCAAAGTGCCTTTTTTTCCCCGGTATTTGCTTAGAAACTGGCAGTCTCCTTTCAGGCTGCAAAGGAAAACAGCTCCTTTGTCTGCCCTTGTGTACTGAATCCTTAACTGCATATCAGGTGGAGGGGCAAGATGAGACACTGGTTAGTGTTTGCACCCATGGCTGCACTCAGTGGATAAACACTGAGCATGTGCACTGTCTTTTAAAGGTTTTTTTTTTTGTTGTTGTTGACTCTGAACTGCCTGCTACAAATCAAATAAATTGCAAAAAGAAAATGGCAATGTGTGGGTCTTGGGCATTGATCTTATTTTAGGGGGCTGAAGGGGTTAACTGTAACTGACGCTTCAGGAGCTTTCATGTACAGATTAATTTTCTTAAAAGCTGATTCAAAGCCTGGATGCTACAGGGTTTGGTTTTTAAAGATTTATAGCCGAGTAGGAAAGTTGGTCTTGTTCTCTTCTCTGTGTCTCTGCCCTGTCCTTCTTCCCCAAGGTA
Source organism: Psilopogon haemacephalus (assembly GCA_013396835.1). NCBI lineage: Eukaryota > Metazoa > Chordata > Aves > Piciformes > Megalaimidae > Psilopogon > Psilopogon haemacephalus. The sequence goes on from VWZI01010178.1 coordinate 227,442, forward strand.
TGGCAATTTAAGATAAAAATATAATTAGTGTTGAAAAAGTACAGCAAGGGAGTTTAAACATCCTAAAGCTTTATGCAACTGATGGCATCAAGACCTGTTGCGCATCAGCACAAGAGAAGAACGATCTCAGCTCTATGCCATCATACCTGTGCCCACTGACAGTGTTCTGCAGAGGCAGGGAAGGCACAGCAGGAATCATCAAATGCACCTGCAAAATGTAAATCCTCATCAAATTAGAAAGCCTGAGCAGGCTGTGACAGGGATTCTTCATCCATTGCCTGCTGTGACAGCCGTCATATACGTGCAGCTCCAAACCATTTTCACAAGTTGAGTCTTGTGTCACGTGCCCAGTAGCAGTATTAGGTTTACAGCAATTTATAATCTTTTCTTGGCCTCCTTCATTGACTGTCATGAAGGCACTAAATTACCAGTCTCTCCCTTTTTTACCCTTCCTTCCCCAAAGGTAATAGCCAGTATATAACACCTCTTCCCTTGCTTATATCTATCTCTATTTTCCAGGTTTGAATTGAACTAGTCAAAGTAATTGCCCCCAAATGCCTTCGGTACTTTTGGAGCCTGCTGCTGCCACTTCAGAAGAAGAAGTTTTGTGCTTTTGGTCTTTTTTTTTTTTTTTTTTTTCCCTAGCCATATTGACTGAGTGTCTAATGATTTCTCCAAAGTTTCTCCTGGTTTCTGATCCTCAGAGCCAGGCAGTGAAGACATGTATGGCCCGTTGGGAGCAGGTGTGAGTCTGAAGGACTGTATCAGGTAGCTGCAGACACACTGCACTTGTCAAGCACGGGGTAAGCTCTCAGTAACCAAATGGTGAGCTCTGCTTGCTTCTTACCTGGGCTATCTGGCCCTGGGAGGCCCCACCAGGCTGTGGAGTCCTGGGGGTGCTGGTGGATGAGAAGCTCAACATGAGCCAGCAGTGTGCACTTGCAGCCCAGAACGCCAACCAGATCCTGGTCTGCATCAGGAGAAGTGTGGCCAGCAGGTCAAGGGAGGTGATTCTCCCCCTCTACTCCACCCTAGTGAGACCTCACCTGGAGTACTGCATCCAGTTCTGGAGCCCCTATTACAAGAGGGATGTGGACATGCTGGAGCATGTCCAGAGAAGGGCCATGAGGATGCTTAAAGGGCTGCAGCACCTCTGCTGTGAGGACAGACTGAAAGAGTTGGGGCTGTTCAGTCTGGAGAAGAGGAGGCTCTGAGGTGACCTTATTGTGGCCTTCCAGTATCTGAAGGGGGCCTACAGAAAAGCTGGGGAGGGACTTGTTAGGCTAGCAAGGAGTGACAGGACCTAGGGGGAGTGGAGCAAAGCTGGAGGTGGAGAGATTCAGACTGGATTTGAGGGGGAAGTTCTTCACCATGAGAGAGGTGAGAGCCTGGAATGGATTGTCCAGGGAAGGAGGTTGAGGCCTCATCCCTGGAGGTGTTTAAGGCCAGGCTGGATGAGGCTGTGGGCAGCCTGATATAGGGTAGGGGGTCCCTGCCCATGGCAGGGGGGTTAGAACTAGATAATCTTTGTGGTCCCTTCCGACCCTGACTGATTCTATGATTCTGTGATGACTTTCACAACAGATGGATTTTTTTAGGAGATCACAGAGTCACCTGCTCAGGAACAGCTTTTCTCATGCCTAAGGGAATTTTTGCCTTTCTCTTGCGTCCGTCACTCTGTCCTTTCCAAATAATGAATTCTTCTGCATAATGTATCTTTAAGAAAAGAGGGAAAAGCAAAAGCACTGATACAAGTTGATGCTATTTAACCTTCCCGGACAAGGTGATAGGAGCACTGAAGGATAAAAATCCTCTATTAGAGGTGTTCATGGTGTGGTGATACTGCACTTGAAGGTCTAGTAAATCTCTAAGCACTGTATCAGTCTAATACCTTGAAAGCAGATAACAATAGGCCCTACAGCTGCATTACTCGGTTGAGTAGCTAAGTGGATAGGGGGAGGTTTTAGCTGGATGCAGTCCCTGTGCTGAAGGATCTCAGATAGCTCTGTTAGCTGCTCTTAAAGCACAGCTCACCAGGACCAAATAATTACTGTATAATTTAATGCCAATACAAACAGCATAAGCTAATGCATTTGCTCCCCTAAAGAAACGATTTGTCCTCTAGATCTGTTCCTGCCAGTTCCTCAAAGTCATCCTACAGCTTTCCATGCCCCCTCATGCATCTTAAATGAGATCAGCAACTTCCCAGACTGGCTCTAGCGGAGCAGCTTGCTCCACAGAGCTGCTCTCTGAAGCTGAAAGCAATGCAATCCTAAGGAAATCCTGCTGAGTAAGGGTAGTTTCTGTTAATGTGTAATCAAGTCATGATAAGACCAGCTAATAAAGATAAGGTTCTCAACAAGTGGCATGGGACAATGAGCAGGGAAATAGAAGATGGAAAACTCTGTGATTAATTGTGACCTCTGGCTGCATTGTTCAAAGGAAAAAAAGCAAAAATGAACCACTCAGAAGAGGATGTGTGAGCATGTTACTGAAGGGGAGGCATGGGAGGACTCTAGGGAAGAGTAGCAGGCAGAGGCTCTGTGACTGTGAAGACAGCACTTTGACTCTGGGGAAGGCTGTCTTAAGAGTAGTTCATTCTTGGTGCCTCCATAACTGAAAGGCCAGAGGGAATTCAGTCCCACTTGTATGGTCGATTTGTTCTTTTAATGTACAGAGATGGGCTTGCTCTTGCTTATCCTGTGAGGGCTTTGGTGGAATGTGAGCGGGCTGGGCCCCGGATGAACGCTGGATGAGCCTATTGGGAGGGCTGAAGCAGCAGGACAGGGCTGTGCATCCCTCTTCAGCCAAAGCAAGAGACAGGGATGAACCCTGGATAAGCCTATTGGGAGGGCTGAAGCAGCAGGACAGGGCTGTGCATCCCTCTTCAGCCAAAGCAAGAGACAGGGATGAACCCTGGATAAGCCTATTGGGAGGGCTGAAGCAGCAGGACAGGGCTGTCCATCCCTCTCCAGCCAAAGCAAGGGACAGGACAGTACAGACTTATCCTTTGTGTGATCTTTCACTTGGTGCTGGTACCACTGCCAGAATTGCCCACAGTGGCTATGTACCTCGCTATATTGCTGCTACCCCTTTGACCCAAGGGGTAAATTAATCTGTAGGCTAAATCATTGGCCTATGAAGTTTGATTTTTTTGCTTTCAGAGGAACATCTTAAAATCACAAGCTGTGTTAAAGCATGTGCTAAAAGGAAAGATTACTTAGCCATGGAGGGTCCTTGCTGAGCAGGGAGGAATTATAAACTGTGTGTTGCCCAAATGGGGGCAATAGAATGGTTTAGGTTGGAAGGGACCTCAAAGATCATCCAGTTCCAACCTCCCTGTGCCAGAGGCAGGGACACCTCCCACTAGAACAGGTCACTCAAGGTCTCATCCAGCCTGGCCTTGAACACCTCCAGGGAGGGAGCAGCCACAACCTCCCTGGGCAACCTGTGCTGGTGTCTTGCCACCCTCACTGTAAAGAACTTCCTCCTATCATGCAGTTTAAATCTCCCCTCTGCCAGTTTAAACCCATTCCCCCTTGTCCTGTCATTACAAGACCTTGTGAACAGTCCCTCCCCAGCCTTCCTGTAGGCCCCCTTCAGATACTGGAAGGCTACTATAAGGTCTCCTTGAAGCCTTCTCTTCTCTGGGCTGAAAAGCCCCAACTCTCATAGTCTATCCTCATAGCAGAGCTGCTTCTGTGGACTTGCATTTATTTCTGATTAGGCCACTGTGTGTCAGGCTTCAGCTTTGCTATGTGTTTGCCAGGAAACAGCTACCAAATGGTATTGCAGCCCCAGCGTAGAGCTGGTGAACACGGGTGGGAAGGGAGGTGGAAGAAAGAAGCGTATCAGCACCCTGGATCTGCAAGCCCTCTTTCTGAGTAGCAGCTGCCACAGATAGGATGTGGGCAGGATTTATTTGGTTTCTTCAACCCACCCAGTACATTTGTCTTGTGACTGGAACAGCGACGATTTCAAGAAGCTGGTAGTTTGGGTCGGATTTGAAGCATTGATCTAGTGTTGAACAAGCATAAGTGTCAATTAAGAAATTGCTCTCAGCACAGGACAATTCAGGAAGTACATCATTCCAGAGAAGTGCTGATCTTTCCTGTCTGTGACTTCGTTTCTTGGCTTAGCCGCCGGTGGCTATGGTTCAGGAATAGCAAATTAAAATCAGTTATGCAAGGCAGGGGAAGCAGGGCTGTTTCCAGCTTGCATCAAAGAGGGGATGATAAAAGCCTGATAAGCTCTGAGTAGCTCTTCTATTTAGTCTTGTGTTTATTGCATTAAAAATAAGCCCCCCAAAAAAGAGGGAAAACACTATTGATGCTGTGAAGATGAAATTAAGAACTTAGAATCAGTCAGAGTTGGAAGGGACCACAAGGATCATGTAGTTCCAACCCCCCCTGACATGGACAGGGACACCCTACCCTAGATTAGGCTGGACAAAGCCTCATCCAGCCTGGCCTTAAACACCTTAAACTTCAGTGTGCAGGATTCTGAGGAGACAGTGGTTTTTGGCTCTACCATCAAGAGATTCGGGATAAGGCTTGCTGGGTCTGTTAGCAGCAGACCATGAGAAGTTCTTCCTCTGAAGATTGCTCCATGCCTTCAGTTCTTTTGCAACTGTTTAGGAAAACCAGCAGCTTCTGCCAAAGAGTGGGGATTAGGCTGAGGTCTAGGAGTTACAACTCTGGCAGGCTGAAGCTGCAGATGGCCACAAACAGTGGCTCTGGGAGAGGTGGGAATTGCTCTTTTTCAGAAGGGGTGTCGACACCATGGTGAAAATTTAAACACGGTGTGATGTTTGCCTGTTGAAGGTCAGTGCAGCAGCATCTGCAGCCATCCTGAATTGATGGGTGGTGCTTTTACTGAGTGAAACCATTGCTCTGCTGACAGGGGCCACCTGGAAGTTATTTGTGAGCAGAAGAGGAAAGCTGCTGCAACCAGTATGACTTCAGCTCTCAAGTCACTTGTGGGGGGGGCGGGTGGTGGTGTTGGAAAAAAATCATAGAATCATAGAATGGTTTAGGTTGGAAGGGACCTCAAAGATCATCCAGTTCCAATCCCCTGTCATAGGCAGGGACACCTCCCACTAGAACAGGTTGCTCAAGACCTCATCCAGGCTGGCCTTGAACCCCTCCAGGGAGGGAGCAGCCACAACCTCCCTGGGCAACCTGTGCCAGTGTCTCACCACCCTCACTGGAAAGAACTTCCTCCTACCATCCAGTTTAAATCTCCCCTCTGCCAGTTTAATCCCATTCCCCCTCATCCTGTCATTATAAGAATTTGTGAATAGTCCCTCCCCAGCCTTCCTGTAGGCCCCCTTCAGATATTGGAAGGTTGCTATAAAGTCTCCTCGAAGCCTTCTCTTCTCCAGGCTGAAAAGCTCCAACTCTCATAGTCTGTCCTCATAGCAGAGGTGTTCCAGCCCTCTGATCATCTTCGTGGCCCTCCTCTGGACTCACTCCAACAGTTCCATGTCCTTCTTGTGTTGGGGTCTCCGGAACTCCACACAGTACTCCAGGTGGGAAAAGGAATCCTTCTAAAGTCCGTCTAAAAGAGTAAGAGGCGTGTAAGAGACTCAAACAATTCAACCTCCCCGAAAAGCCAAATACATCCTCAGTAAACCTGCTCTGCATCATGACTCTCTGCCTCCTAGCTGAGGACAATGCACCGAAAGCATCCTTCAGCGCCACCGCCCCGCTTCCTGCTGGCTCGGGCAGAGGAGCACTTCATCTTTGTTTAGATGCTGAAATGCCCTTGAAAGCAAAATCCCCTGAGAGGAGGTGGTTTGGAGATAAGTTCGTGCTCGGCAAAACGCTGTTGGTGCCGCAGGGCTGTAGGGTAGGCAGCCCTCTAGGACGGTGCTTAAGGCGGTTTGCGCTGCCGCACTTTGTGGCCAGCCCCAACGGCGATGCCCGGGCCAGTGCCCTTCGCTTGGCGTAAAACTGCGAAGGGAGAGTGGCGCTGCCCAGGGTCAGGCACCGGCCAAGAACGAAGAAAACAAAAACCTCAGCGGCCTCCTGCGATTCAGGCAGGCGAAACTCCCATGCTGGAGGACAAAACTGCTCTCTTTGGATAAGCGCTTATCGTTCTGGAAGCTGGCACAGCAGAGCGGAGCAGCCCATGCTTCAAAAAGCAAAGTAATTAATTCTCCTTGCTCCCAGCCGCGGCAGTCTCCGTTGTGCAATGCTGCACTGCAACCGGGCATGGAGAAAGTTTCTTTCCAATCAAAAGAAGCGTTTGGGGTTGGTTTTCTTTTTTTTTTTTTCCTTCTTTTCTTTTCTTTCTTTCTTTTTTTTTTCTTTCTTTTTTTTTTNATATTACCGAAGACAATGTCTGCCTTGCCTTTGCGTGACCTTCAGTGTGTGGCTTCCAGTGTTAAAATTTCCATTCTCCCACCACATTCAAATGCTGGCACTTTAAAAAAAAAAAAAAGAAAAAAAAGAAAAAAAAAAGATTAAAATTCCTTTTGTTTAAATCCCTAATAGTGACCCTTAGAGCATGGCAGCCCTGCGGAGGTGGTGATAGCGTTTGGCTTGTGCTCCTGGCTCTGGGCTGTTCACCTGGTGGGCTCTGTCAGCATCCTGGAGAGTGGGTAAAATTCACCCATCTCCCACCCTGACCCAGGTGCTTTCTGCCTGCTGTTTGCTCAGCTATGTTTGAAGCCTGATGGTAGCTGAATTTGGGCTGCAGAAAAAGGTTTGGAGCTGTGCTTGGGGATACTTCTACTCTCTATCTGTATAATGGGGCTAACAATGCCAAACCCACTGGCATCCTATTTCTGTCACAGTTGCTCCAGGTATGTCCCCCACTCTTAGCATGCACAGTGACTGTATTTCCAAATGTGGCACGAGTAATAATGACAAACATCAGATGATCGCATTCAGTACTGATGAAAATTCCTCTTTGCAGGGAGCATCCGTGGCTTTCCAGGCACAGGTCCCCTTCTCAGCACCCTCCCATCACCTGGAGGCCGTTTTGTGGGACACCATGGCAGAACATGGCACTTCAGCGGCAGCTGATAGGGCTCAGTGATTGAAGCCGTGGCCAAGCCAAGTGAAGGTAAATGTTCAAAAGTGCCTTGGGAGAATGTGAAGCAGGGTTGTAGGCAGCACATCGTCAGTGAGCAGCCTGAATGTTTGTGAAACCCTTGCTATGTTGAGCAGGTAGGTGCTGGGGATGGCCCCTTCATGAAGAGCTTTAACAGTCAGCTTTAACAGGTGTTAAGACATGATGATGCTGTTTAACATGCGCCTTGGGAGCGCATCAAGGCAGCAAGCAAAGTATTTCTACTGAAGACCTACATCATCATTCACCAGCTGATGGCCCCAGTGCTGAGATGAGAGGGACAGCTGGGGTTAGAGGATGACAAAAAAGCAAAATCTGTCGGTTTTGAACATTCAGGTACAGACTTATGTTAAATGACACTACATAGCCAAACACCTTTTGGTATTAGTGACTTCATGAGCAGTGCAGAGAGGCCAAAGAGGCTGAATGGCTAAATTGCTCTCAAGCTGGGGAGTTATCCATGCACTTAATAATAAGGGGGATTTAATCACATGTGTTGATGTGTTATAAAGCATCCCAGGACATGCCATGAGCTCTTGCTTTAAAGGAAGGAGAAATGCCCCTTCCATGAGAACAGAAGAAGAGCTGCAGTTGTGGCTAGAATTGCTAACCAGGCTGGGAGGAGCACCTGGTGTTTTCTGTGGGGCTCCCCAAACCAAAATTCCCTGAAAATGGGAGGCAGGAAAATTGTTCAAGGAGAGACATGAAAGTGGAGGCGATTAAAGGCAGGAACATGAAAGCTTTGCCCAGATAGCTGCACTGAAGCAGAGAAGTGTCTCTGTGGGATCATGTGGGATGCAGGTCCTGCCTCATTTCTGCCCTTGTATCTTTGCCCCTTGGAAAGGGAAAAGCTTTGGGTAAAAGCATAAGAAAAAACAGATGAGATGGCAATGATTTGATACAAATATAAAATGAAGCTTCCTTGCTGGAAGTCAAGACAAGACCAAGCTGAATTCTAGCTCTTGCCTTTAGCACATTTATTCTGCAGCCTTGTGAATAACTGCATAACATCTTTCAGCTTCTCCAGCCATAAACTCGGGTTAAAGCTATTATTTCTTTTAACTATCTCATACACGTGTTGCAAACCCACTGACTTTTTAGTCTGAGGTTGCTGCACACTGTAGCTTGCATGATACATTGCACTGGTGTGAGCAAGACTTCTAAAAATGCAAATAATAAGAGCAAGGAGAGGACAAGTTTGTGTACTGAAGAAGCCTCACAGATGTCCTATTTACTGTGCCTGAGTCAATTTGCTGGCTGCGTGGCTCTCAAAGCATACTTAAATTGTCATATAATTAGAACAACCATTTTGGAGCATCGTGGAAATAAGAAAACAACGGGGAAAGAAGAAAAAAACACAAAACAACAAAAACCACCCTGCTTTTGCTTACTGCACTCTAGATGTGTGCTGTGTGATTAGGTCTGACAATTACCGGGTCACTCAGCTCTTACCTCTGTCCTTGCCAGAGCTTGCAATAATCTGATTGGGATATGGTTGAGCTGTGTAACACTTGAGATGCTCTGTCTAGGGTTTTATGCTGCTTTTCCATTCCTTCACTGCATGTCTCACATTCTCTTGCTCTTCATATGTTCACTTTTCCTGCTGCACCATGAATACTTTCAGAATTATGCTCAAGAGTCATAGCTCTGACCAAATGAGTAAAGCACTCCCTACAATGTTGCCTTGTGTGCCCTTGTAATTAATTTGTTCCCCCTGCTTCTGTGAGCTAATGTGATTCCAGGATCTGTCTTTTTGCTATCTAACAATATCTGAGTGCCACAAGAAGATGACAGGGAAAGTTTCAGTGATTACAGTTCTGCTAATGGCAAGGAGAGTGCATATTTATTTCTTAGCTTGGTTGCTATTTATAGCTGTCACGTGTTTCTCTAGATTTTTAAGTTCTCAACACGTAATTATCTCTGTGATGTGATAAAAAAGATTTCTCTTATACCCCAGAACTTCCCCTTGAGTCCAGAGGAGGGCTTCAAAGATGATCCGAGGGCTGGAGCACCTCTGCTATGAGGACAGGCTGAGAGAGTTGGGGTTGTTCAGCCTGGAGAAGAGAAGGCTTTGAGGAGACCTTAGCAGCCTTCCAACATCTGAAGGAGGCCTACAGGAAGGCTGGGGAGGGACTGTTCACAAGGTCTTGTCATGGCAGGATGTGTTGGTTTGAGCTAATTGGAGAATTTGAGTGAGAAATTAAACATACTGTGTCACTTCACCCAGTTTCACTGAGAGAGAAGAAAGAAGATTGTTTTGAGAATATTCCCAAAACATCCAGATAAGGCAGTGTGCTTGCGCAGTCAGTCGGCTCTGGGTCTGTGCAGGCTTCAGCAGCTTCTTTCCTTTGTCTCTCTGCCTTTGAACTAATTCAGAGTAAAATCACTAAAACCATTCATTCCTTCCTGCCACTAATCTTTCTGACCGATCTTCAGCTTATCTGCAGCATCATCAAGTGGTGAGATAAAGCTGGGGGGAAGGGGGAAGGTGGTAGGGGGGTTTGGTTTCCCTCTCTTGGGGATTTTGGTCTCCAGGAGGGGTGTGGTGTCT